>CM075878.1:28369934-28437434 GCA_038021265.1 Cyprinella venusta | reverse complement strand
ATGTCCACTCAGTGAATTTAACCCAATAATATGCTAATAATAATATTAACCCAGTTTGTAAAGATTTTACACTCTACATGACATCCCAGGATCGAACGCTAACCTAGTATAGTGTGAAACACATTAACCCAGGGTTAAAAATGGCTCTTGGTCAACAATGTAAAGTGTGAAAAGCCCACAAGTGTCCTGCTGGTCAGAGTTGACTTTTTAGGGGAAGTTTTAGATCAAGGTCATTTACTTCAAGTGAAGACTTCATATAAAGACATTTACTTGCCAGACCGTGATGTCATAGCGACACAATCTCACGCCATTTACTGAGGTCATGGAGTTGATGCATTGTTAGTGATATCGGTATATTGGCTCAGGATGTGCTTTTCAAGTCCGGGGAATTCTCTGCTTGAGGTTTATTGATGAAGCTCTCTGTTCCTCCGGGAAAAGACAGGATCGCTTTTGCACTCATCAAAAGGAAATCTCTTTGAGGATCATTAGAGGTCCTGGAGATGGAGGAGAAGTGCATTTCTGCTCTTTTTTTGTGAGATGTATCTCTTTGTAGCCATGCATCAGGTGAATAACTTGCCTTTTCTTTTCATTTCGGATCATTAAACTTGCGTTTGGGCAGCTGCTCAATTCAGTGCATGTTTAATAGTTTAACACAGCTTAAAACGATTGGCCAAAATGTCTGTCGCTGCAGAAGTACACCATTGATGCCGCTTATAATGTCGTTTGTAATAGGTTTGCGTAGCACTTTCCGGTTCAAACGACATTGCCTTTGTCATTATGATGGTTCAGGAACACAAAGTCCTAGTTAAAGGTCCAGTGTGAGTGTGCACTAGCATCATTTGTACCACTAAAGCGTTCAGTTAAAACTGTTGAAGCCACACACAGTTACGCATTACGTACGTATCCATATAAGCATTGTAGCAGGTCAAGAATAAATCTTTTTTTTCACACAATTATAGATTGTGAGTTAGCTTGACTGAAATCGACTTCCAAAAAATCTAAAATATTTTTTTTTTTTTTTTGGCTTGTTTTTGGTAAAATATTGATATATTCTTGAAAGGAATGGGGGTTTCATTTTCTTATTACTTGAATTATGCTTTAATTGGTTTTTGATTTATTCTTTGTAGTTTTTCCACCCTTAGAAATTCAGATTCATATGGACAATTGTGTCCGCCACTTAATGAAAAATAAAAAAGGTAATTTCGACCTTTTATCTCACAATTCTGACTTGTTTTCTCACAATTGTGAGATATAAAGTCAGAATTGCGAGATATAAAGTTGCAATTGCGTGTTCTAAAGTCAGAATTGCGAGATTTAAAGTCAGAATTGATTGCTATAAAGTCGCAATTGCGTGTTATGAAGTCAGAATTGTGAGATATAAACTACTCTGAGGGAAAAAAGTCAGTCTTTTTCCCCCTTAGAATTGGCCTGATAACTAAATTGCTAAGTTTTTCTCTCTCAATTCTGAGAAAAGATGTCAGAATTTTGAGATATAAATTCGCAATTGTGTTATAAAGTCAAAATTGCGAGATGTAAACCCGCAATTGTGAGAAAAAAGTCAGAATTGTGAGATAAAAAGTCTCAATTTTTTTTTCTCACAATTGCGACTTTATTTATCAGAATTGCGACTTTATTTCTCAGAATTGCGACTTTATATCTCAGAATTGCGACTTTATTTCTCAGAATTGCGACTTTATTTGTCGCAATTGTGACTTTATTTCTCAGAATTGCGACTTTATATCTCAGAATTGCGACTTTATTTCTCAGAATTGCGACTTTATTTCTCAGAATTGCGACTTTATTTGTCGCAATTGTGACTTTATTTCTCAGAATTGCGACTTTATATCTCAGAATTGCGACTTTATTTCTCAGAATTGCGACTTTATTTGTCGCAATTGTGACTTTATTTCTCAGAATTGCGACTTTATATCTCGCAATTGCAACTTTATTTCTCACAATTCTGACTTAATATCTCGCAATTGTGAGATAAGTCGCAATTATTTTTTTATTCAGT
The DNA here is from genome assembly GCA_038021265.1 of Cyprinella venusta. Lineage (NCBI taxonomy): Eukaryota > Metazoa > Chordata > Actinopteri > Cypriniformes > Leuciscidae > Cyprinella > Cyprinella venusta. Next base: position 28,435,420 of record CM075878.1, on the reverse strand, counting down.
GTCGGAAACAAGCTTCCATAGATTCAGATTAAAAAAACAGGAAGATGATTACATTTTCTATCTTAGTTTTGTAAAGGTAAGTTTTTGTTTTGTTTTTTGGCGGCAAATACTTTAAGATATGTTTTTATTTTTTTATTGTTCCTCGAATGTCCTGACAGATATCACTGAAATAGGTGTCTCTGTAACATTGGGATTGGTCTGGGCTTTTTCAGCCAATCAGAAAGTCTCGCTGCCTGTTAGTCATTTACAGTGTTGTAAAAGTTACTTCCAAACTGTAATACATTAGGTTTTACTTGTTACTGTTATTTAAAAGTAATTCATTACCTTACAATATTACTGTCTCAGAATTGTAATGCGTTACATTACTCATGTATTACTTTTGAGTTACTTTCACCAAAATAACTAAGTAGAACTTAACTTTGGGGCTGTAACGATATGCAATAAGAAACCGAAATCGCGATTCGCCACACGACTCATTCACGAACCTACAGAATCGCGACACACCTCTTCCAACTCCAGCGTTATTCTCCTTACCGTCCAGATCCAATGCTGCCTTATCTTTAAATTAGGCTATAAGTATTATTTGAAGTTAACATTATAAAATACGTAGACCTACACCACAAAACTAGTTGAGGATAAATTATTTAAAAATGGGGAAGTCCAGCATTATGGACATGACATTTGCAGTTAAAACTTGAAATAAAAATTTTCAGAAAATACATGTATTGAAACGTATATAGGCTACTTCCTTAAAGGACTCCAGACATTAGACAAATATCAGTCTTTATTTTATTTTTAATATTAGGGAAAAGACACACATTCATGCGTGACAAAAAAATAGGAGGCAAAATATATTTTTTGTAATTCTGTTAATTACACTGCGCAAATCGGATGAGGAAGGGTTGGCTCTCCAGTCTCCATAGAACTTAAAATATTCATTTTATTTTAGTTTTTGTGTTCGCATTTATGAGGAAAAACAACGTTACAGACGTGACCGCTCTGAACTGGCACTAAAAGACTGCTTTAAAACTTTCACATAGTCTGTTGCCTTTAAGAAGTAAAAGCAGACAATACACTGTAATACAACTGTAATACAAGCTTCACTGAACATGTAACGAGTTAAATACTGAAAATTGATTAGTAATGCCTTACACTACTGTGTTACAGCAAAAAGTAATATGTTACTGTAATGTATTACTTTTGTAATGCGTTACTCCCAACACTGGTCATTTAGCATGTTCAGGTTGCCTTTCTTTGGAGGGGCGGGGCTTTAGTGTGAGGTCACATGTTGACTTCAGCAAAATGGCTGAAATCAGGTGGATCATCTTGGATGTGGTAAGAATGAATTGAATTTGTTGACTGATTAATTATATTTTAAAGCAAAACCTCACATGGCTTGTTGTACCTACATGCAATGCTCATGATAAATATTTTTGTAATTAGTATTATATACACAATCATAAGAAATATTGTTCTTATCAAGTTTGTTTCTTTTTCCCCTGCATTTAAGCATTTGTACTTGTTTGCCCTGCCTTCAAGAGTTGATGTTTTGGCGATGTATTTTGAATTGCTGAGCTTATTACTGATGCAAATTTATGTAAATTCATGTTGCTTTTTTGGTGCAAGCAAAAGAAATACTCACTATCAGCATTACTGTCATGTTCTCCTCCACTTTATTCAGATATAGTTACTTTTTTGACTTTGTATCCTGTTTGTTTGGCTTCTTCAAGCCGTTAATGACTGTTTGTTTTTTTCATACCAATTTGCATTAAATTATTCTAATGAGCTACAGGTGCAGGTGATGTAAAATAGTCTAATTTATGCATGGTATAATCTATCTGTATACTGATTCTCTGGTGCTATAATTAATCTTAATTAGTTTGATGTATGTGTGGAGCAAGAGCGTATGTGTTAATAAAGAGTGGAACAGGTCTATTTTATTGGATTGGGCTGTTATTGTGGTGATGAAACGTATGAAGTTAACCCCCTCAGACCTGAATTATGTTTCAAGTTTCTGAAAAAATATAAAAGTACTTTTTCCCAGCTCATGAGGTTTCTATAAATGAAAACAAATGATTTTTTTTTGTCCATTCCAATGGACATCAGGTCAAAACAGGTGTACTTCCCAAAAATGTACCAACATGAAAAAAAAAATTAATAAACATAAAATTTGTTGTTCTATACTTTAAGCTTTTTATCAAGGTCAAAAAAAATTCTAGCAGTATACCATTTCAACTATAATTTTGAGGTTTTTGTTTTAAAGATTGCACATTTGCATTGTTTGTAACAAACTAAATATCTTCGAATCAATCAATCTGGTCATATTAGAGTCATTTTCTGTGTGCAACTTTCTTTTTTTAGAACAAAAACTTGAACATTATAACATTACATTTTTAATCATAAGGTTTTTCCTTTATATATTGCACATTTGTTAATTCATAACAAAATAAACATAGGAATCAATCAATGCATTCAAGTCGTTTCCTGTGTGCATCCTGTGTTTTCTTGTATTTTTAAAGTACTGGCAGGAGGGTTGCCAGCAAGTCACTGTATTTTGATTTTCAGTAACTCTAGCTAGTCCAAGCGGCACGCCCACTATTTGTCCAATAACCCACTATATATTTTTTTTTAAATTTTCCGCAGTTCATTCAATATGCTGCAATTGGACGCGATCCCACCGGCAATTTTCTATTGAATGGGGATTCAATAGGTAGTGTTTTTGATAGACATTTTATCTAAAGTTAAATGTTAACGTTCTCGAAACGAAACGTTAACGAAATTAAGTGTCTCCAATCTTCTTAAAACTCTGGATTCTGATAGAGGACCACGATACATGGACCTGGGTGCAAAAATTGAGGCTCTAGACCCTTCCAGAGCTGAGATATTGAAACTCAAAATTTTGACCAGAAAAAAAATGACAGTGTTACACCTTACATTTTTTTTCGGGGGGTGAAAAATTAAGTTTCTCCAATCTTCTCAAAACTCTGGATTCTGATAGAGGGCCACGATACATGGACCTGGGTGCAAAAATTGAGGCTCTAGACCCTTCCAGAGCTGAGATATTGAAACTCAAAATTTTGACCAGAAAAAAAAAATGATGGTGTTACCCCTTACGTTTTTTTTTCGGGGGGTGAAAAATTAAGTTTCTCCAATCTTCCTAAAACTCTGGATTCTGATAGAGGACCACGATACATGGACCTGGGTGCAAAAATTGAGGCTCTAGACCCTTCCAGAGCTGAGATATTGAAACTCAAAATTTTGACCAGAAAAAAAAATGACAGTGTTACACCTTACATTTTTTTTCGGGGGGTGAAAAATTAAGTTTCTCCAATCTTCTCAAAACTCTGGATTCTGATAGAGGGCCACGATACATGGACCTGGGTGCAAAAATTGAGACACCAGACCCTTCCAGAGCTGAGATATTGAAACTCAAAATTTTGACCAGAAAAAAAATGACAGTGTTACACCTTACATTTTTTTTCGGGGGGTGAAAAATTAAGTTTCTCCAATCTTCTTAAAACTCTGGATTCTGATAGAGGACCACGATACATGGACCTGGGTGCACAAATTGAGGCTCTAGAACCGTCCAGAGCTGAGATATTGAAACTCAATATTTTGACCAGAAAAAAAATGACAGTGTTACCCCTTACATTTTTTTTCGGGGGGTGAAAAATTAAGTTTTTCCAATCTTCTCAAATTCTGGATTCTGATAGAGGGCCACGATACATGGACCTGGGTGCAAAAAATGAGGCTCCAGACCCTTCCAGAGCTGAGAAATTGAAACTCAAAATTTTGACCAGAAAAAAAATGACAGTGTTACCCCTTACATTTTTTTTCGGGGGGTGAAAAATTAAGTTTCTCCAATCTTCTCAAAACTCTGCATTCTGATAGAGGACCACGATACATGGACCTGGGTGCAAAGATTGAGGCTCTAGACCCTTCCAGAGCTGAGATATTGAAACTCAAAATTTTGACCAGAAAAAAAAAAATGATGGTGATACCCCTTACGTTTTTTTTCGGGGGGTGAAAAATTAAGTTTCTCCAATCTTCTTAAAACTCTGGATTCTGATAGAGGACCACGATACATGGACCTGGGTGCAAAAATTGAGGCTCTAGACCCTTTCAGAGCTGAGATATTGAAACTCAAAATTTTGACCAGAAAAAAAAAATGACAGTGTTACCCCTTACAATTTTTTCGGGGGGTGAAAAATTAAGTTTCTCCAATCTTATTAAAACTCTGGATTCTTATAGAGGACCACGATACATGGACCTGGGTGCACAAATTGAGGCTCTAGACCCTTCCAGAGCTGAGATATTGAAACTCAAAATTTTGACCAGAAAAAAAATGACAGTGTTACACCTTACATTTTTTTTTTCGGGGGGTGAAAAATTAAGTTTCTCCAATCTTCTCAAAACTCTGGATTCTGATAGAGGGCCACGATACATGGACCTGGGTGCAAAAATTGAGGCTCCAGACCCTTCCAGAGCTGAGATATTGAAACTCAAAATTTTGACCAGAAAAAAAATGACAGTGTTACCCCTTACGTTTTTTCTCGGGGGTGAAAAATTAAGTTTCTCCAATCTTCTCAAAACTCTGGATTCTGATAGAGGGCCACGATAAATGGACCTGGGTGCAAAAATTGAGGCTCTAGACCCTTCCAGAGCTGAGATATTGAAACTCAAAATTTTGACCAGACAAAAAAAATGACAGTGTTACCCCTTACATTTTTTTTCGGGGGTGAAAAATTAAGTTTCTCCAATCTTCTCAAAACTCTGCATTCTGATAGAGGGCCACGATACATGGACTTGGGTGCAAAGATTGAGGCTCTAGACCCTTCCAGAGCTGAGATATTGAAACTCAAAATTTTGACCAGAAAAAAAAAATGATGGTGATACCCCTTACATTTTTTTCGGGGGGTGAAAAATTAAGTTTCTCCAATCTTCTCAAAACTATGGATTCTGAGAGAGCCACGATACATGGACCTGGGTGCAAAAATTGAGGCTCTAGACCCTTCCAGAGCTGAGATATTGAAACTCAAAATTCTGACCAGAAAAAAAAAATGACAGTGTTACCCCTTACGTTTTTTTTCGGGGGGTGAAAAATTAAGTTTCTCCAATCTTCTCAAAACTCTGGATTCTGATAGAGGGCCACGATAAATGGACCTTGGTGCAAAGATTGAGGCTCTAGACCCTTCCAGAGCTGAGATATTGAAACTCAAAATTTTGAACAGAAAAAAAAATGACAGTGTTACCCCTTACGTTTTTTTTCGGGGGGTGAAAAATTAAGTTTCTCCAATCCTCTTAAAACTCTGGATTCTGATCGAGGACCACGATACATGGACCTGGGTGCACAAATTGAGGCTCTAGAACCTTCCAGAGCTGAGATATTGAAACTCAAAATTTTGACCAGAAAAAAAAAATGACAGTGTTACCCCTTACATTTTTTTTCGGGGGGTGAAAAATTAAGTTTCTCCAATCTTCTAAAAACTCTGGATTCTGATAGAGGGCCACGATACATGGACCTGGGTGTAAAGATTGAGGCTCTAGACCCTTCCAGAGCTGAGATATTGAAACTCAAAATTTTGACCAGAAAAAAATGACAGTGTTACCCCTTACGTTTTTTCTCGGGGGGTGAAAAATTAAGTTTCTCCAATCTTCTCAAAACTCTGGATTCTGATAGAGGGCCACGATACATGAACCTGGGTGCAAAAATTGAGGCTCTAGACCCTTCCAGAGCAGAGATATTGAAACTCAAAATTTTGACCCGAAAAAAAAATGACAGTGATACCCCTTACATTTTTTTTCGGGGGGTGAAAAATTAAGTGTCTCCAATCTTCTTAAAACTCTGGATTCTGATAGAGGACCACGATACATGGACCTGGGTGCAAAAAATAGGCTCTAGACCCTTCCAGAGCTGAGATATTGAAACTCAAAATTTTGACCAGAAAAAAAAAATGACAGTGTTACCCCTTACGTTTTTTTTCGGGGGGTGAAAAATTAAGTTTCTCCAATCTTCTCAAAACTCTGGATTCTGATAGAGGGCCACGATACATGGACCTGGATGCAAAAATTGAGGCTCCAGACCCTTCCAGAGCTGAGATATTGAAACTCAAAATTTTGACCAGAAAAAAATGACAGTGTTACCCCTTACATTTTTTTTCGGGGGGTGAAAAATTAAGTTTCTCCAATCTTCTCAAAACTCTGGATTCTGATAGAGGGCCACGATACATGGACCTGGATGCAAAAATTGAGGCTCCAGACCCTTCCAGAGCTGAGATATTGAAACTCAAAATTTTGGCCAGAAAAAAATGACAGTGTTACCCCTTACATTTTTTTTCGGGGGGGGTGAAAAATTAAGTTTCTCCAATCTTCTCAAAACTCTGGATTCTGATAGAGGGCCACGATACATGAACCTGGGTGCAAAAATTGAGGCTCTAGACCCTTCCAGAGCTGAGATATTGAAACTCAAAATTTTGACCAGAAAAAAATGACAGTGTTACCCCTTACATTTTTTTTCGGGGGGTGAAAAATTAAGTTTCTCCAATCTTCTCAAAACTCTGGATTCTGATAGAGGGCCACGATACATGGACCTGGATGCAAAAATTGAGGCTCCAGACCCTTCCAGAGCTGAGATATTGAAACTCAAAATTTTGGCCAGAAAAAAATGACAGTGTTACCCCTTACATTTTTTTTCGGGGGGGGTGAAAAATTAAGTTTCTCCAATCTTCTTAAAACTTTGGATTCTGATAGAGGGCCACAATACATGGACCTGGGTGCAAAAATTAAGGTCCTAGACCCTTCCAGAGCTGAGATATTGAAACTCAAAATTTTGACCAGAAAAAAAAATGACAGTGTTACCCTTTACATTTTTTTTCGGGGGGTGAAAAATTAAATGTCTCCAATCTTCTTAAAACTCTGGATTCTGATAGAGGGGCCACGATACATGGAACTGGGTGCAAAAATTGAGGCTCTAGACCCTTCCAGAGCTGAGATATTGAAACTCAAAATTTTGACCAGAAAAAAAAATGAAAGTGTTACCCCTTACATTTTTTTTCGGGGGGTGAAAAATTAAGTTTCTCAAATCTTCTCAAAACTCTGGATTCTGATAGAGGACCACGATACATGGACCTGGGTGCAAAAATTGAGGCTCTAGACCCTTCCAGAGCTGAGATATTTAAACTCAAAATTTTGACCAGAAAAAAAAAATGACAGTGTTACCCCTTACATTTTTTTTCGGGGGGTGAAAAATTAAGTTTCTCCAATCTTCTTAAAACTCTGGATTCTGATAGAGGGCCACGATACATGGACCTGGGTGCAAAAATTGAGGCTCTAGACCCTTCCAGAGCTGAGATATTGAAACTAAAAATTTTGACCAGAATTTTTTTTTTACAGTGTTACCCCTTACGTTTTTTTTCGGGGGGTGAAAAATTAAGTTTCTCCAATCCTCTTAAAACTCTGGATTCTGATCGAGGACCACGATACATGGACCTGGGTGCAAAAATTGAGGCTCTAGACCCTTCCAGAGCAGAGATATTGAAACTCAAAATTTTGACCCGAAAAAAAAAATGACAGTGATACCCCTTACATTTTTTTTCGGGGGGTGAAAAATTAAGTGTCTCCAATCTTCTTAAAACTCTGGATTCTGATAGAGGGCCACGATACATGGACCTGGGTGCAAAAATTGAGGCTCCAGACCCTTCCAGAGCTGAGATATTGAAACTCAAAATTTTGGCCAGAAAAAAATGACAGTGTTACCCCTTACATTTTTTTTCGGGGGGGGGGGGGGTGAAAAATTAAGTTTCTCCAATCTTCTCAAAACTCTGGATTCTGATAGAGGGCCACGATACATGGACCTGGGTGCAAAAAATAGGCTCTAGACCCTTCCAGAGCTGAGATATTGAAACTCAAAATTTTGACCAGAAAAAAAAAATGACAGTGTTACCCCTTACGTTTTTTTTCGGGGGGTGAAAAATTAAGTTTCTCCAATCTTCTTAAAACTTTGGATTCTGATAGAGGGCCACAATACATGGACCTGGGTGCAAAAATTAAGGTCCTAGACCCTTCCAGAGCTGAGATATTGAAACTCAAAATTTTGACCCGAAAAAAAAAATGACAGTGATACCCCTTACATTTTTTTTCGGGGGGTGAAAAATTAAGTGTCTCCAATCTTCTTAAAACTCTGGATTCTGATAGAGGACCACGATACATGGACCTGGGTGCAAAAATTGAGGCTCCAGACCCTTCCAGAGCTGAGATATTGAAACTCAAAATTTTGACCAGAAAAAAATGACAGTGTTACCCCTTACATTTTTTTTCGGGGGGTGAAAAATTAAGTTTCTCCAATCTTCTCAAAACTCTGGATTCTGATAGAGGGCCACGATACATGGACCTGGATGGAAAAATTGAGGCTCCAGACCCTTCCAGAGCTGAGATATTGAAACTCAAAATTTTGGCCAGAAAAAAATGACAGTGTTACCCCTTACATTTTTTTTCGGGGGGGGGGGGTGAAAAATTAAGTTTCTCCAATCTTCTCAAAACTCTGGATTCTGATAGAGGGCCACGATACATGGACCTGGGTGCAAAAAATAGGCTCTAGACCCTTCCAGAGCTGAGATATTGAAACTCAAAATTTTGACCAGAAAAAAAAAATGACAGTGTTACCCCTTACGTTTTTTTTCGGGGGGTGAAAAATTAAGTTTCTCCAATCTTCTTAAAACTTTGGATTCTGATAGAGGGCCACAATACATGGACCTGGGTGCAAAAATTAAGGTCCTAGACCCTTCCAGAGCTGAGATATTGAAACTCAAAATTTTGACCAGAAAAAAAAATGACAGTGTTACCCTTTACATTTTTTTTCGGGGGGTGAAAAATTAAATGTCTCCAATCTTCTTAAAACTCTGGATTCTGATAGAGGGGCCACGATACATGGAACTGGGTGCAAAAATTGAGGCTCTAGACCCTTCCAGAGCTGAGATATTGAAACTCAAAATTTTGACCAGAAAAAAAAATGAAAGTGTTACCCCTTACATTTTTTTTCGGGGGGTGAAAAATTAAGTTTCTCAAATCTTCTCAAAACTCTGGATTCTGATAGAGGACCACGATACATGGACCTGGGTGCAAAAATTGAGGCTCTAGACCCTTCCAGAGCTGAGATATTTAAACTGAAAATTTTGACCAGAAAAAAAAATGACAGTGTTACCCCTTACATTTTTTTTCGGGGGGTGAAAAATTAAGTTTCTCCAATCTTCTTAAAACTCTGGATTCTGATAGAGGGCCACGATACATGGACCTGGGTGCAAAAATTGAGGCTCTAGACCCTTCCAGAGCTGAGATATTGAAACTAAAAATTTTGACCAGAATTTTTTTTTTCACAGTGTTACCCTTACGTTTTTTTTTTTCGGGGGGTGAAAACTTAAATTTTCCAATGTTCTTAAAACTCTGGATTCTGATAGAGGGCCACGAGACATGGTCCTGGGTGCAAAAATTGAGGCTCTAGACCCTTCCAGAGCCGAGATATCGAAGGTCAAAATTTCAGCCCGAAAAAAAAAACATAAGGGGTAACACTGTCATTTTTTTTTTTTTTTTGGCTGAAAGTTTGACCTTCGATATCTCGGCTCTGGAAGGGTCTAGAGCCTCCATTTTTGCGCGCTGGTCGATGTCTCGTGGCCCTCTGTCAGAATCCAGAGTTTCAAGAAGATCGGAGGGGGTCAAAATTTCGGCCAAAAAAAAAAATGACAGTGTTACCCCTTATGTTTTTTTTTTTTGGCCAAAATTTTGACCCCCTCCGATCTTCTTGAAACTCTGGATTCTGACAGAGGGCCACGAGACATCGACCAGCGCGCAAAAATGGAGGCTCTAGACCCTTCCAGAGCCGAGATATCGAAGGTCAAAATTTCAGCGCGAAAAAAAAACATAAGGGGTAACACTGTCATTTTTTTTTGGCTGAAAGTTTGACCTTCGATATCTAGGCTCTGGAAGGGTCTAGAGCCTCCATTTTTGCGCGCTGGTCGATGTGTCGTGGCCCTCTGTCAGAATCCAGAGTTTCAAGAAGATCGGAGGGGGTCAAAATTTCGGCCAAAAAAAAAAAATGACAGTGTTACCCCTTATGTTTTTTTTTTTGGCCAAAATTTTGACCCCTCCGATCTTCTTGAAACTCTGGATTCTGACAGAGGGCCACGAGACATCGACCAGCGCGCAAAAATGGAGGCTCTAGACCCTTCCAGAGCCGAGATATCGAAGGTCAAAATTTCAGCCCGAAAAAAAAAACATAAGGGGTAACACTGTCATTTTTTTTTTTTTTGGCTGAAAGTTTGACCTTCGATATCTCGGCTCTGGAAGGGTCTAGAGTCTCCATTTTTGCGCGCTGGTCGATGTCTCGTGGCCCTCTGTCAGAATCCAGAGTTTCAAGAAGATCGGAGGGGGTCAAAATTTCGGCCAAAAAAAAAAAAAATGACAGTGTTACCCCTTATGTTTTTTTTTTTGGCCAAAATTTTGACCCCCTCCGATCTTCTTGAAACTCTGGATTCTGACAGAGGGCCACGAGACATCGACCAGCGCGCAAAAATGGAGGCTCTAGACCCTTCCAGAGCCGAGATATCGAAGGTCAAAATTTCAGCTCGAAAAAAAAAAACATAAGGGGTAACACTGTCATTTTTTTTTTTTGGGCTGAAAGTTTGACCTTCGATATCTCGGCTCTGGAAGGGTCTAGAGCCTCCATTTTTGCGCGCTGGTCGATGTCTCGTGGCCCTCTGTCAGAATCCAGAGTTTCAAGAAGATCGGAGGGGGTCAAAATTTCGGCCAAAAAAAAAAATGACAGTGTTACCCCTTATGTTTTTTTTTTTTGGCCAAAATTTTGACCCCCTCCGATCTTCTTGAAACTCTGGATTATGACAGAGGGCCACGAGACATCGACCAGCGCGCAAAAATGGAGGCTCTAGACCCTTCCAGAGCCGAGATATCGAAGGTCAAAATTTCAGCCCGAAAAAAAAACATAAGGGGTAACACTGTCATTTTTTTTTTGGCTGAAAGTTTGACCTTCGATATCTAGGCTCTGGAAGGGTCTAGAGCCTCCATTTTTGCGCGCTGGTCGATGTCTCGTGGCCCTCTGTCAGAATCCAGAGTTTCAAGAAGATCGGAGGGGGTCAAAATTTCGGCCAAAAAAAAAAATGACAGTGTTACCCCTTATGTTTTTTTTTTTTGGCCAAAATTTTGACCCCTCCGATCTTCTTGAAACTCTGGATTCTGACAGAGGGCCACGAGACATCGACCAGCGCGCAAAAATGGAGGCTCTAGACCCTTCCAGAGCCGAGATATCGAAGGTCAAAATTTCAGCCCGAAAAAAAAAACATAAGGGGTAACACTGTCATTTTTTTTTTTGGCTGAAAGTTTGACCTTCGATATCTCGGCTCTGGAAGGGTCTAGAGCCTCCATTTTTGCGCGCTGGTCGATGTTTCGTGGCCCTCTGTCAGAATCCAGAGTTTCAAGAAGATCGGAGGGGGTCAAAATTTCGGCCAAAAAAAAAAAATGACAGTGTTACCCCTTATGTTTTTTTTTTGGCCAAAATTTTGACCCCCTCCGATCTTCTTGAAACTCTGGATTCTGACAGAGGGCCACGAGACATCGACCAGCGCGCAAAAATGGAGGCTCTAGACCCTTCCAGAGCCGAGATATCGAAGGTCAAAATTTCAGCCCGAAAAAAAAACATAAGGGGTAACACTGTCTTTTTTTTTTTTGGCTGAAAGTTTGACCTTCGATATCTCGGCTCTGGAAGGGTCTAGAGCTTCCATTTTTGAGCGCTGGTCGATGTCTCGTGGCCCTCTGTCAGAATCCAGAGTTTCAAGAAGATCGGAGGGGGTCAAAATTTCGGCCAAAAAAAAAAATGACAGAGTTACCCCTTATGTTTTTTTTTTCTGGCCAAAATTTTGACCCCCTCCGATCTTCTTGAAACTCTGGATTCTGACAGAGGGCCACGAGACATCGACCAGCACGCTAAAATGGAGGCTCCAGACCCTTCCAGAGCCGAGATATCGAAGGTCAAAATTTCAGCCCGAAAAAAAAACATAAGGGGTAACACTGTCTTTTTTTTTTTTGGCTGAAAGTTTGACCTTCGATATCTCGGCTCTGGAAGGGTCTAGAGCCTCCATTTTTGCGCGCTGGTCGATGTCTCGTGGCCCTCTGTCAGAATCCAGAGTTTCAAGAAGATCGGAGGGGGTCAAAATTTCGGCCAAAAAAAAAGACAGTGTTACCCCTTATGTTTTTTTTTTTTGGCCAAAATTTTGACCCCCTCCGATCTTCTTGAAACTCTGGATTCTGACAGAAGGCCAAGAGACATCGACCAGCGCGCAAAATTGGAGGCTCTAGACCCTTCCAGAGCCGAGATATCGAAGGTCAAAATTTCAGCAGGAAAAAAAAACATAAGGGGTAACACTGTCATTTTTTTTTTTTGGCTGAAAGTTTGACCTTCGATATCTCGGCTCTGGAAGGGTCTAGAGCCTCCATTTTTGCGCGCTGGTCGATGTCTCGTGGCCCTCTGTCAGAATCCAGAGTTTCAAGAAGATCGGAGGGGGTCAAAATTTTGGCCAAAAAAAAAACATAAGGGGTAACACTGTCATTGTTTTTTTGGCCGAAATTTTGACCCCCTCCGATCTTCTTGAAACTCTGGATTCTGACAGAGGGCCACGAGACATCGACCAGCGCGCAAAAATGGAGGCTCTAGACCCTTCCAGAGCCGAGATATCGAAGGTCAAAATTTCAGCCCGAAAAAAAACCATAAGGGGTAACACTGTCATTTTTTTTTTTTGGCTGAAAGTTTGACCTTCGATATCTCGGCTCTGGAAGGGTCTAGAGCCTCCATTTTTGCGCGCTGGTCGATGTCTCGTGGCCCTCTGTCAGAATCCAGAGTTTCAAGAAGATCGGAGGGGGTCAAAATTTCGGCCAAAAAAAAAAATGACAGTGTTACCCCTTATGTTTTTTTTTGGCCAAAATTTTGACCCCCTCCGATCTTCTTGAAACTCTGGATTCTGACAGAGGGCCACGAGACATCGACCAGCGCGCAAAAATGGAGGCTCTAGACCCTTCCAGAGCCGAGATATCGAAGGTCAAAATTTCAGCCCGAAAAAAAAACATAAGGGGTAACACTGTCATTTTTTTTTTTTGGCTGAAAGTTTGACCTTCGATATCTCGGCTCTGGAAGGGTCTAGAGCCTCCATTTTTGCGCGCTGGTCGATGTCTCGTGGCCCTCTGTCAGAATCCAGAGTTTCAAGATGATCGGAGGGGGTCAAAATTTCGGCCAAAAAAAAAAAAATGACAGTGTTACCCCTTATGTTTTTTTTTTTTGGCCAAAATTTTGACCCCCTCCGATCTTCTTGAAACTCTGGATTCTGACAGAGGGCCACGAGACATCGACCAGCGCGCAAAAATGGAGGCTCTAGACCCTTCCAGAGCCGAGATATCGAAGGTCAAAATTTCAGCCCGAAAAAAAACCATAAGGGGTAACACTGTCATTTTTTTTTTTTGGCTGAAAGTTTGACCTTCGATATCTCGGCTCTGGAAGGGTCTAGAGCCTCCATTTTTGCGCGCTGGTCGATGTCTCGTGGCCCTCTGTCAGAATCCAGAGTTTCAAGAAGATCGGAGGGGGTCAAAATTTCGGCCAAAAAAAAAAAATGACAGTGTTACCCCTTTTGTTTTTGTTTTTTGGCCAAAATTTTGACCCCCTCCGATCTTCTTGAAACTCTGGATTCTGACAGAGGGCCACGAGACATCGACCAGCGCGCAAAAATGGAGGCTCTAGACCCTTCCAGAGCCGAGATATCGAAGGTCAAAATTTCAGCCCGAAAAAAAAACATAAGGGGTAACACTGTCATTTTTTTTTTTGGCTGAAAGTTTGACCTTCGATATCTCGGCTCTGGAAGGGTCTAGAGCCTCCATTTTTGCGCGCTGGTCGATGTCTCGTGGCCCTCTGTCAGAATCCAGAGTTTCAAGAAGATCGGAGGGAGTCAAAATTTCGGCCAAAAAAAAAAAATGACAGTGTTACCCCTTATGTTTTTTTTTTGGCCAAAATTTTGACCCCCTCCGATCTTCTTGAAACTCTGGATTCTGACAGAAGGCCACGAGACATCGACCAGCGCGCAAAAATGGAGGCTCTAGACCCTACCAGAGCCGAGATATCGAAGGTCAAAATTTCAGCAGGAAAAAAAAACATAAGGGGTAACACTGTCATTTTTTTTTTTTTGGCTGAAAGTTTGACCTTCGATATCTCGGCTCTGGAAGGGTCTAGAGCCTCCATTTTTGCGCGCTGGTCGATGTCTCGTGGCCCTCTGTCAGAATCCAGAGTTTCAAGAAGATCGGAGGGGGTCAAAATTTCGGCCAAAAAAAAATGACAGTGTTACCCCTTATGTTTTTTTTTTTTTGGCCAAAATTTTGACCCCCTCCGATCTTCTTGAAACTCTGGATTCTGACAGAGGGCCACGAGACATCGACCAGCGCGCAAAAATGGAGGCTCTAGACCCTTCCAGAGCCGAGATATCGAAGGTCAAAATTTCAGCCCGAAAAAAAAAACATAAGGGGTAACACTGTCATTTTTTTTTTTGGCTGAAAGTTTGACCTTCGATATCTCGGCTCTGGAAGGGTCTAGAGCCTCCATTTTTGCACGCTGGTCGATGTCTCGTGGCCCTCTGTCAGAATCCAGAGTTTCAAGAAGATCGGAGGGGGTCAAAATTTCGGCCAAAAAAAAAATGACAGTGTTACCCCTTATGTTTTTTTTTTTTGGCCAAAATTTTGACCCCCTCCGATCTTCTTGAAACTCTGGATTCTGACAGAGGGCCATGAGACATCGACCAGCGCGCAAAAATGGAGGCTCTAGACCCTTCCAGAGCCGAGATATCGAAGGTCAAAATTTCAAGAGGAAAAAAAAACATAAGGGGTAACACTGTCATTTTTTTTTTTGGCTGAAAGTTTGACCTTCGATATCTCGGCTCTGGAAGGGTCTAGAGCCTCCATTTTTGCGCGCTGGTCGATGTCTCGTGGCCCTCTGTCAGAATCCAGAGTTTCAAGAAGATCGGAGGGGGTCAAAATTTCGGCCAAAAAAAAAATATGACAGTGTTACCCCTTATGTTTTTTTTTTTTGGCCAAAATTTTGACCCCCTCCGATCTTCTTGAAACTCTGGATTCTGACAGAGGGCCACGAGACATCGACCAGCGCGCAAAAATGGAGGCTCTAGACCCTTCCAGAGCCGAGATATCGAAGGTCAAAATTTCAGCAGGAAAAAAAAACATAAGGGGTAACACTGTCATTTTTTTTTTTGGCTGAAAGTTTGACCTTCGATATCTCGGCTCTGGAAGGGTCTAGAGCCTCCATTTTTGCGCGCTGGTCGATGTCTCGTGGCCCTCTGTCATAATCCAGAGTTTCAAGAAGATCGGAGGGGGTCAAAATTTCGGCCAAAAAAAAAAAATGACAGTGTTACCCCTTATGTTTTTTTTTTTGGCCAAAATTTTGACCCCCTCCGATCTTCTTGAAACTCTGGATTCTGACAGAAGGCCACGAGACATCGACCAGCGCGCAAAAATGGAGGCTCTAGACCCTTCCAGAGCCGAGATATCGAAGGTCAAAATTTCAGCAGGAAAAAAAAAAACATAAGGGGTAACACTGTCATTTTTTTTTTTGGCTGAAAGTTTGACCTTCGATATCTCGGCTCTGGAAGGGTCTAGAGCCTCCATTTTTGCTCGCTGGTCGATGTCTCGTGGCCCTCTGTCAGAATCCAGAGTTTCAAGAAGATCGGAGGGGGTCAAAATTTTGGCCAAAAAAAAAAAATGACAGTGTTACCCCTTATGTTTTTTTTTTTGGCCAAAATTTTGACCCCCTCCGATCTTCTTGAAACTCTGGATTCTGACAGAGGGCCACGAGACATCGACCAGCGCGCAAAAATGGAGGCTCTAGACCCTTCCAGAGCCGAGATATCGAAGGTCAAAATTTCAGCAGGAAAAAAAAACATAAGGGGTAACACTGTCATTTTTTTTTTTTGGCTGAAAGTTTGACCTTCGATATCTCGGCTCTGGAAGGGTCTAGAGCCTCCATTTTTGCGCGCTGGTCGATGTCTCGTGGCCCTCTGTCAGAATCCAGAGTTTCAAGAAGATCGGAGGGGGTCAAAATTTCGGCCAAAAAAAAAAAAATGACAGTGTTACCCCTTATGTTTTTTTTTTTGGCCAAAATTTTGACCCCCTCCGATCTTCTTGAAACTCTGGATTCTGACAGAAGGCCACGAGACATCGACCAGCGCGCAAAAATGGAGGCTCTAGACCCTTCCAGAGCCGAGATATCGAAGGTCAAAATTTCAGCAGGAAAAAAAAACATAAGGGGTAACACTGTCATTTTTTTTTTTTGGCTGAAAGTTTGACCTTCGATATCTCGGCTCTGAAAGGGTCTAGAGCCTCCATTTTTGCGCGCTGGTCGATGTCTCGTGGCCCTCTGTCAGACTCCAGATTTTCAAGAAGATCGGAGGGGGTCAAAATGTCGGCCAAAAAAAAAAAATGACAGTGTTACCCCTTATGTTTTTTTTTTTTGGCCAAAATTTTGACCCCCTCCGATCTTCTTGAAACTCTGGATTCTGACAGAGGGCCACGAGACATCGACCAGCGCGCAAAAATGGAGGCTCTAGACCCTTCCAGAGCCGAGATATCGAAGGTCAAAATTTCAGCAGGAAAAAAAACATAAGGGGTAACACTGTCATTTTTTTTTTTTGGCTGAAAAATTGACCTTCGATATCTCGGCTCTGGAAGGGTCTAGAGTCTCCATTTTTGCGCGCTGGTCGATGTCTCGTGGCCCTCTGTCAGAATCCAGAGTTTCAAGAAGATCGGAGGGGGTCAAAATTTCGGCCAAAAAAAAAAATGACAGTGTTACCCCTTATGTTTTTTTTTTTGGCCAAAATTTTGACCCCCTCCGATCTTCTTGAAACTCTGGATTCTGACAGAAGGCCACGAGACATCGACCAGCGCGCAAAAATGGAGGCTCTAGACCCTTCCAGAGCCGAGATATCGAAGGTCAAAATTTCAGCAGGAAAAAAAAACATAAGGGGTAACACTGTCATTTTTTTTTTGGCTGAAAGTTTGACCTTCGATATCTCGGCTCTGGAAGGGTCTAGAGCCTCCATTTTTGCGCGCTGGTCGATGTCTCGTGGCCCTCTGTCAGAATCCAGAGTTTCAAGAAGATCGGAGGGGGTCAAAATTTCGGCCAAAAAAAAAATGACAGTGTTACCCCTTATGTTTTTTTTTTTTTGGCCAAAATTTTGACCCCCTCCAATCTTCTTGAAACTCTGGATTCTGACAGAGGGCCACGAGACATCGACCAGCGCGCAAAAATGGAGGCTCTAGACCCTTCCAGAGACGAGATATCGAAGGTCAAAATTTCAGCCCGAAAAAAAAACATAAGGGGTAACACTGTCATTTTTTTTTTTTTGGCTGAAAGTTTGACCTTCGATATCTCGGCTCTGGAAGGGTCTAGAGCCTCCATTTTTGCGCGCTGGTCGATGTCTCGTGGCCCTCTGTCAGAATCCAGAGTTTCAAGAAGATCGGAGGGGGTCAAAATTTTGGCCAAAAAAAAAAAACATAAGGGGTAACACTGTCATTTTTTTTTTGGCTGAAAGTTTGACCTTCGATATCTCGGCTCTGGAAGGGTCTAGAGCCTCCATTTTTGCGCGCTGGTCGATGTCTCGTGGCCCTCTGTCAGAATCCAGAGTTTCAAGAAGATCGGAGGGGGTCAAAATTTCGGCCAAAAAAAAAAAATGACAGTGTTACCCCTTATGTTTTTTTTTTTTGGCGAAAATTTTGACCCCCTCCGATCTTCTTGAAACTCTGGATTCTGACAGAAGGCCAAGAGACATCGACCAGCGCGCAAAATTGGAGGCTCTAGACCCTTCCAGAGCCGAGATATCGAAGGTCAAAATTTCAGCAGGAAAAAAAACATAAGGGGTAACACTGTCATTTTTTTTTTGGCTGAAAGTTTGACCTTCGATATCTCGGCTCTGGAAGGGTCTAGAGCCTCCATTTTTGCGCGCTGGTCGATGTCTCGTGGCCCTCTGTCAGAATCCAGAGTTTCAAGAAGATCGGAGGGGGTCAAAATTTCGGCCAAAAAAAAAAATGACAGTGTTACCCCTTATGTTTTTTTTTTTTTGGCCAAAATTTTGACCCCCTCCGATCTTCTTGAAACTCTGGATTCTGACAGAGGGCCACGAGACATCGACCAGCGCGCAAAAATGGAGGCTCTAGACCCTTCCAGAGCCGAGATATCGAAGGTCAAAATTTCAGCCCGAAAAAAAACCATGAGGGGTAACACTGTCATTTTTTTTTTTGGCTGAAAGTTTGACCTTCGATATCTCGGCTCTGGAAGGGTCTAGAGCCTCCATTTTTGTGCGCTGGTCGATGTCTCGTGGCCCTCTGTCAGAATCCAGAGTTTCAAGAAGATCGGAGGGGGTCAAAATTTCGGCCAAAAAAAAAAAATTACAGTGTTACCCCTTATGTTTTTTTTTTGGCCAAAATTTTGACCCCCTCCGATCTTCTTGAAACTCTGGATTCTGACAGAGGGCCACGAGACATCGACCAGCGCGCAAAAATGGAGGCTCTAGACCCTTCCAGAGCCGAGATATCGAAGGTCAAAATTTCAGCCCGAAAAAAAACCATAAGGGGTAACACTGTCATTTTTTTTTTGGCTGAAAGTTTGACCTTCGATATCTCGGCTCTGGAAGGGTCTAGAGCCTCCATTTTTGTGCGCTGGTCGATGTCTCGTGGCCCTCTGTCAGAATCCAGAGTTTCAAGAAGATCGGAGGGGGTCAAAATTTCGGCCAAAAAAAAAAAATGACAGTGTTACCCCTTATGTTTTTTTTTTGGCCAAAATTTTGACCCCCTCCGATCTTCTTGAAACTCTGGATTCTGACAGAGGGCCACGAGACATCGACCAGCGCGCAAAAATGGAGGCTCTAGACCCTTCCAGAGCCGAGATATCGAAGGTCAAAATTTCAGCCCGAAAAAAAACCATAAGGGGTAACACTGTCATTTTTTTTTTGGCTGAAAGTTTGACCTTCGATATCTCGGCTCTGGAAGGGTCTAGAGCCTCCATTTTTGCGCGCTGGTCGATGTCTCGTGGCCCTCTGTCAGAATCCAGAGTTTCAAGAAGATCGGAGGGGGTCAAAATTTCGGCCAAAAAAAAAAAAATTACAGTGTTACCCCTTATGTTTTTTTTTTTGGGCCAAAATTTTGACCCCCTCCGATCTTCTTGAAACTCTGGATTCTGACAGAGGGCCACGAGACATCGACCAGCGCGCAAAAATGGAGGCTCTAGACCCTTCCAGAGCCGAGATATCGAAGGTCAAAATTTCAGCCCGAAAAAAAAACATAAGGGGTAACACTGTCATTTTTTTTTTTGGCTGAAAGTTTGACCTGCGATATCTCGGCTCTGGAAGGGTCTAGAGCCTCCATTTTTGCGCGCTGGTCTTTGTCTCGTGGCCCTCTCTCAGAATCCAGAGTTTCAAGAAGATCGGAGGGGGTCAAAATTTCGGCCAAAAAAAAAAAAAAATGACAGTGTTACCCCTTATGTTTTTTTTTTTTGGCCAAAATTTTGACCCCCTCCGATCTTCTTGAAACTCTGGATTCTGACAGAGGGCCACGAGACATCGACCAGCGCAAAAAAATGGAGGCTCTAGACCCTTCCAGAGCCGAGATATCGAAGGTCAAAATTTCAGCCCGAAAAAAAAACATAAGGGGTAACACTGTCATTTTTTTTTTTGGCTGAAAGTTTGACCTTCGATATCTCGGCTCTGGAAGGGTCTAGAGCCTCCATTTTTGCGCGCTGGTCGATGTCTCGTGGCCCTCTGTCAGAATCCAGAGTTTCAAGAAGATCGGAGGGGGTCAAAATTTCGGCCAAAAAAAAAAATGACAGTGTTACCCCTTATGTTTTTTTTTTTTGGCCAAAATTTTGACCCCCTCCGATCTTCTTGAAACTCTGGATTCTGACAGAGGGCCACGAGACATCGACCAGCGCGCAAAAATGGAGGCTCTAGACCCTTCCAGAGCCGAGATATCGAAGGTCAAAATTTCAGCCCGAAAAAAAAACATAAGGGGTAACACTGTCATTTTTTTTTTTGGCTGAAAGTTTGACCTTCGATATCTCGGCTCTGGAAGGGTCTAGAGCCTCCATTTTTGCGCGCTGGTCGATGTCTCGTGGCCCTCTGTCAGAATCCAGAGTTTCAAGAAGATCGGAGGGGGTCAAAATTTCGGCCAAAAAAAAAAATGACAGTGTTACCCCTTATGTTTTTTTTTTTTGGCCAAAATTTTGACCCCCTCCGATCTTCTTGAAACTCTGGATTCTGACAGAGGGCCACGAGACATCGACCAGCGCGCAAAAATGGAGGCTCTAGACCCTTCCAGAGCCGAGATATCTAAGGTCAAAATTTCAGCCCGAAAAAAAAACATAAGGGGTAACACTGTCATTTTTTTTTTTGGCTGAAAGTTTGACCTTCGATATCTCGGCTCTGGAAGGGTCTAGAGCCTCCATTTTTGCGCGCTGGTCGATGTCTCGTGGCCCTCTGTCAGAATCCAGAGTTTCAAGAAGATCGGAGGGGGTCAAAATTTCGGCCAAAAAAAAAAATGACAGTGTTACCCCTTATGTTTTTTTTTTTGGCCAAAATTTTGACCCCCTCCGATCTTCTTGAAACTCTGGATTCTGACAGAAGGCCACGAGACATCGACCAGCGCACAAAAATGGAGGCTCTAGACCCTTCCAGAGCCGAGATATCGAAGGTCAAAATTTCAGCAGGAAAAAAAAACATAAGGGGTAACACTGTCATTTTTTTTTTGGCTGAAAGTTTGACCTTCGATATCTCGGTTCTGGAAGGGTCTAGAGCCTCCATTTTTGCGCGCTGGTCGATGTCTCGTGGCCCTCTGTCAGAATCCAGAGTTTCAAGAAGATCGGAGGGGGTCAAAATTTCGGCCAAAAAAAAATGACAGTGTTACCCCTTATGTTTTTTTTTTTTTGGCCAAAATTTTGACCCCCTCCGATCTTCTTGAAACTCTGGATTCTGACAGAGGGCCACGAGACATCGACCAGCGCGCAAAAATGGAGGCTCTAGACCCTTCCAGAGCCGAGATATCGAAGGTCAAAATTTCAGCCCGAAAAAAAAACATAAGGGGTAACACTGTCATTTTTTTTTTTTGGCTGAAAGTTTGACCTTCGATATATCGGCTCTGGAAGGGTCTAGAGCCTCCATTTTTGCGCGCTGGTCGATGTCTCGTGGCCCTCTGTCAGAATCCAGAGTTTCAAGAAGATCGGAGGGGGTCAAAATTTTGGCCAAAAAAAAAAAACATAAGGGGTAACACTGTCATTTTTTTTTTTGGCTGAAAGTTTGACCTTCGATATCTCGGCTCTGGAAGGGTCTAGAGCCTCCATTTTTGCGCGCTGGTCGATGTCTCGTGGCCCTCTGTCAGAATCCAGAGTTTCAAGAAGATCGGAGGGGGTCAAAATTTCGGCCAAAAAAAAAAAATGACAGTGTTACCCCTTATGTTTTTTTTTTTTGGCCAAAATTTTGACCCCCTCCGATCTTCTTGAAACTCTGGATTCTGACAGAAGGCCAAGAGACATCGACCAGCGCGCAAAATTGGAGGCTCTAGACCCTTCCAGAGCCGAGATATCGAAGGTCAAAATTTCAGCAGGAAAAAAAAACATAAGGGGTAACACTGTCATTTTTTTTTTGGCTGAAAGTTTGACCTTCGATATCTCGGCTCTGGAAGGGTCTAGAGCCTCCATTTTTGCGCGCTGGTCGATGTCTCGTGGCCCTCTGTCAGAATCCAGAGTTTCAAGAAGATCGGAGGGGGTCAAAATTTCGGCCAAAAAAAAAATGACAGTGTTACCCCTTATGTTTTTTTTTTGGCCAAAATTTTGACCCCCTCCGATCTTCTTGAAACTCTGGATTCTGACAGAAGGCCACGAGACATCGACCAGCGCACAAAAATGGAGGCTCTAGACCCTTCCAGAGCCGAGATATCGAAGGTCAAAATTTCAGCAGGAAAAAAAAACATAAGGGGTAACACTGTCATTTTTTTTTTGGCTGAAAGTTTGACCTTCGATATCTCGGTTCTGGAAGGGTCTAGAGCCTCCATTTTTGCGCGCTGGTCGATGTCTCGTGGCCCTCTGTCAGAATCCAGAGTTTCAAGAAGATCGGAGGGGGTCAAAATTTCGGCCAAAAAAAAAATGACAGTGTTACCCCTTATGTTTTTTTTTTTTTGGCCAAAATTTTGACCCCCTCCGATCTTCTTGAAACTCTGGATTCTGACAGAGGGCCACGAGACATCGACCAGCGCGCAAAAATGGAGGCTCTAGACCCTTCCAGAGCCGAGATATCGAAGGTCAAAATTTCAGCCCGAAAAAAAAACATAAGGGGTAACACTGTCATTTTTTTTTTTTGGCTGAAAGTTTGACCTTCGATATATCGGCTCTGGAAGGGTCTAGAGCCTCCATTTTTGCGCGCTGGTCGATGTCTCGTGGCCCTCTGTCAGAATCCAGAGTTTCAAGAAGATCGGAGGGGGTCAAAATTTTGGCCAAAAAAAAAAAACATAAGGGGTAACACTGTCATTTTTTTTTTTGGCTGAAAGTTTGACCTTCGATATCTCGGCTCTGGAAGGGTCTAGAGCCTCCATTTTTGCGCGCTGGTCGATGTCTCGTGGCCCTCTGTCAGAATCCAGAGTTTCAAGAAGATCGGAGGGGGTCAAAATTTCGGCCAAAAAAAAAAAAAGACAGTGTTACCCCTTATGTTTTTTTTTTTTGGCCAAAATTTTGAACCCCTCCGATCTTCTTGAAACTCTGGATTCTGACAGAAGGCCAAGAGACATCGACCAGCGCGCAAAATTGGAGGCTCTAGACCCTTCCAGAGCCGAGATATCGAAGGTCAAAATTTCAGCAGGAAAAAAAAACATAAGGGGTAACACTGTCATTTTTTTTTTTGGCTGAAAGTTTGACCTTCGATATCTCGGTTCTGGAAGGGTCTAGAGCCTCCATTTTTGCGCGCTGGTCGATGTCTCGTGGCCCTCTGTCAGAATCCAGAGTTTCAAGAAGATCGGAGGGGGTCAAAATTTCGGCCAAAAAAAAAATGACAGTGTTACCCCTTATGTTTTTTTTTTTTTGGCCAAAATTTTGACCCCCTCCGATCTTCTTGAAACTCTGGATTCTGACAGAGGGCCACGAGACATCGACCAGCGCGCAAAAATGGAGGCTCTAGACCCTTCCAGAGCCGAGATATCGAAGGTCAAAATTTCAGCCCGAAAAAAAAACATAAGGGGTAACACTGTCATTTTTTTTTTTTGGCTGAAAGTTTGACCTTCGATATATCGGCTCTGGAAGGGTCTAGAGCCTCCATTTTTGCGCGCTGGTCGATGTCTCGTGGCCCTCTGTCAGAATCCAGAGTTTCAAGAAGATCGGAGGGGGTCAAAATTTTGGCCAAAAAAAAAACATAAGGGGTAACACTGTCATTTTTTTTTTGGCTGAAAGTTTGACCTTCGATATCTCGGCTCTGGAAGGGTCTAGAGCCTCCATTTTTGCGCGCTGGTCGATGTCTCGTGGCCCTCTGTCAGAATCCAGAGTTTCAAGAAGATCGGAGGGGGTCAAAATTTCGGCCAAAAAAAAAAAAATGACAGTGTTACCCCTTATGTTTTTTTTTTTGGCCAAAATTTTGACCCCCTCCGATCTTCTTGAAACTCTGGATTCTGACAGAAGGCCAAGAGACATCGACCAGCGCGCAAAATTGGAGGCTCTAGACCCTTCCAGAGCCGAGATATCGAAGGTCAAAATTTCAGCAGGAAAAAAAAACATAAGGGGTAACACTGTCATTTTTTTTTTTTGGTTGAAAGTTTGACCTTCGATATCTCGGCTCTGGAAGGGTCTAGAGCCTCCATTTTTGCGCGCTGGTCGATGTCTCGTGGCCCTCTGTCAGAATCCAGAGTTTCAAGAAGATCGGAGGGGGTCAAAATTTCGGCCAAAAAAAAAAATGACAGTGTTACCCCTTATGTTTTTTTTTTTTGGCCAAAATTTTGACCCCCTCCGATCTTCTTGAAACTCTGGATTCTGACAGAGGGCCACGAGACATCGACCAACGCGCAAAAATGGAGGCTCTAGACCCTTCCAGAGCCGAGATATCGAAGGTCAAAATTTCAGCCCGAAAAAAAAACCATAAGGGGTAACACTGTCATTTTTTTTTTGGCTGAAAGTTTGACCTTCGATATCTCGGCTCTGGAAGGGTCTAGAGCCTCCATTTTTGTGCGCTGGTCGATGTCTCGTGGCCCTCTGTCAGAATCCAGAGTTTCAAGAAGATCGGAGGGGGTCAAAATTTCGGCCAAAAAAAAAAAATGAC
Organism: Cyprinella venusta; assembly: GCA_038021265.1. Lineage (NCBI taxonomy): Eukaryota > Metazoa > Chordata > Actinopteri > Cypriniformes > Leuciscidae > Cyprinella > Cyprinella venusta. The sequence goes on along the minus strand of CM075878.1, from coordinate 28,411,037 downwards.
AGTGTTACCCCTTATGTTTTTTTTTTTGGCCAAAATTTTGACCCCCTCCGATCTTCTTGAAACTCTGGATTCTGACAGAGGGCCACGAGACATCGACCAGCGCGCAAAAATGGAGGCTCTAGACCCTTCCAGAGCCGAGATATCGAAGGTCAAAATTTCAGCCCGAAAAAAAAACATAAGGGGTAACACTGTCATTTTTTTTTTCTTGGCTGAAAGTTTGACCTTCGATATCTCGGCTCTGGAAGGGTCTAGAGCCTCCATTTTTGCGCACTGGTCGATGTCTCGTGGCCCTCTGTCAGAATCCAGAGTTTCAAGAAGATCGGAGGGGGTCAAAATTTCGGCCAAAAAAAAAAAAAATGACAGTGTTACCCCTTATGTTTTTTTTTTTGGCCAAAATTTTGACCCCCTCCGATCTTCTTGAAACTCTGGATTCTGACAGAGGGCCACGAGACATCGACCAGCGCGCAAAAATGGAGGCTCTAGACCCTTCCAGAGCCGAGATATCGAAGGTCAAAATTTCAGCCCGAAAAAAAAACATAAGGGGTAACACTGTCATTTTTTTTTTTGGCTGAAAGTTTGACCTTCGATATCTCGGCTCTGGAAGGGTCTAGAGCCTCCATTTTTGCGCGCTGGTCGATGTCTCGTGGCCCTCTGTCAGAATCCAGAGTTTCAAGAAGATCGGAGGGGGTCAAAATTTCGGCCAAAAAAAAAAATGACAGTGTTACCCCTTATGTTTTTTTTTTTGGCCAAAATTTTGACCCCCTCCGATCTTCTTGAAACTCTGGATTCTGACAGAGGGCCACGAGACATCGACCAGCGCGCAAAAATGGAGGCTCTAGACCCTTCCAGAGCCGAGATATCGAAGGTCAAAATTTCAGCCCGAAAAAAAAACATAAGGGGTAACACTGTCATTTTTTTTGGCTGAAAGTTTGACCTTCGATATCTCGGCTCTGGAAGGGTCTAGAGCCTCCATTTTTGCGCGCTGGTCGATGTCTCGTGGCCCTCTGTCAGAATCCAGAGTTTCAAGAAGATCGGAGGGGGTCAAAATTTCGGCCAAAAAAAAAAAATGACAGTGTTACCCCTTATGTTTTTTTTTTTGGCCAAAATTTTGACCCCCTCCGATCTTCTTGAAACTCTGGATTCTGACAGAAGGCCACGAGACATCGACCAGCGCGCAAAAATGGAGGCTCTAGACCCTTCCAGAGCCGAGATATCGAAGGTCAAAATTTCAGCAGGAAAAAAAAACATAAGGGGTAACACTGTCATTTTTTTTTGGCTGAAAGTTTGACCTTCGATATCTCGGCTCTGGAAGGGTCTAGAGCCTCCATTTTTGCGCGCTGGTCGATGTCTCGTGGCCCTCTGTCAGAATCCAGAGTTTCAAGAAGATCGGAGGGGGTCAAAATTTCGGCCAAAAAAAAAAAATGACAGTGTTACCCCTTATGTTTTTTTTTTTGGCCAAAATTTTGACCCCCTCCGATCTTCTTGAAACTCTGGATTCTGACAGAAGGCCACGAGACATCGACCAGCGCGCAAAAATGGAGGCTCTAGACCCTTCCAGAGCCGAGATATCGAAGGTCAAAATTTCAGCAGGAAAAAAAAAACATAAGGGGTAACACTGTCATTTTTTTTTTTGGCTGAAAGTTTGACCTTCGATATCTCGGCTCTGGAAGGGTCTAGAGCCTCCATTTTTGCTCGCTGGTCGATGTCTCGTGGCCCTCTGTCAGAATCCAGAGTTTCAAGAAGATCGGAGGGGGTCAAAATTTCGGCCAAAAAAAAATGACAGTGTTACCCCTTATGTTTTTTTTTTTGGCCAAAATTTTGACCCCCTCCGATCTTCTTGAAACTCTGGATTCTGACAGAAGGCCACGAGACATCGACCAGCGTGCAAAAATGGAGGCTCTAGACCCTTCCAGAGCCGAGATATCGAAGGTCAAAATTTCAGCAGGAAAAAAAAACATAAGGGGTAACACTGTCATTTTTTTTTTGGCTGAAAGTTTGACCTTCGATATCTCGGCTCTGGAAGGGTCTAGAGCCTCCATTTTTGTGCGCTGGTCGATGTCTCGTGGCCCTCTGTCAGAATCCAGAGTTTCAAGAAGATCGGAGGGGGTCAAAATTTCGGCCAAAAAAAAAAAAATGACAGTGTTACCCCTTATGTTTTTTTTTTTGGCCAAAATTTTGACCCCCTCCGATCTTCTTGAAACTCTGGATTCTGACAGAGGGCCACGAGACATCGACCAGCGCGCAAAAATGGAGGCTCTAGACCCTTCCAGAGCCGAGATATCGAAGGTCAAAATTTCAGCAGGAAAAAAAAACATAAGGGGTAACACTGTCATTTTTTTTTTGGCTGAAAGTTTGACCTTCGATATCTCGGCTCTGGAAGGGTCTAGAGCCTCCATTTTTGCGCGCTGGTCGATGTCTCGTGGCCCTCTGTCAGAATCCAGAGTTTCAAGAAGATCGGAGGGGGTCAAAATTTCGGCCAAAAAAAAAAAAACATAAGGGGTAACACTGTCATTTTTTTTTTTGGGCTGAAAGTTTGACCTTCGATATCTCGGCTCTGGAAGGGTCTAGAGCCTCCATTTTTGCGCGCTGGTCGATGTCTCGTGGCCCTCTGTCAGAATCCAGAGTTTCAAGAAGATCGGAGGGGGTCAAAATTTCGGCCAAAAAAAAAAAATGACAGTGTTACCCCTTATGTTTTTTTTTTTTTGGCCAAAATTTTGACCCCCTCCGATCTTCTTGAAACTCTGGATTCTGACAAAAGGCCAAGAGACATCGACCAGCGCGCAAAATTGGAGGCTCTAGACCCTTCCAGAGCCGAGATATCGAAGGTCAAAATTTCAGCAGGAAAAAAAAACATAAGGGGTAACACTGTCATTTTTTTTTTGGCTGAAAGTTTGACCTTCGATATCTCGGCTCTGGAAGGGTCTAGAGCCTCCATTTTTGCGCGCTGGTCGATGTCTCGTGGCCCTCTGTCAGAATCCAGAGTTTCAAGAAGATCGGAGGGGGTCAAAATTTCGGCCAAAAAAAAAATGACAGTGTTACCCCTTATGTTTTTTTTTTTTGGCCAAAATTTTGACCCCCTCCGATCTTCTTGAAACTCTGGATTCTGACAGAGGGCCACGAGACATCGACCAGCGCGCAAAAATGGAGGCTCTAGACCCTTCCAGAGCCGAGATATCAAAGGTCAAAATTTCAGCCCGAAAAAAAAACCATAAGGGGTAACACTGTCATTTTTTTTTTTGGCTGAAAGTTTGACCTTCGATATCTCGGCTCTGGAATGGTCTAGAGCCTCCATTTTTGTGCGCTGGTCCATGTCTCGTGGCCCTCTGTCAGAATCCAGAGTTTCAAGAAGATCGGAGGGGGTCAAAATTTCGGCCAAAAAAAAAAAATGACAGTGTTACCCCTTATGTTTTTTTTTTGGCCAAAATTTTGACCCCCTCCGATCTTCTTGAAACTCTGGATTCTGACAGAGGGCCACGAGACATCGACCAGCGCGCAAAAATGGAGGCTCTAGACCCTTCCAGAGCCGAGATATCGAAGGTCAAAATTTCAGCCCGAAAAAAAACCATAAGGGGTAACACTGTCATTTTTTTTTTGGCTGAAAGTTTGACCTTCGATATCTCGGCTCTGGAAGGGTCTAGAGCCTCCATTTTTGCGCGCTGGTCGATGTCTCGTGGCCCTCTGTCAGAATCCAGAGTTTCAAGAAGATCGGAGGGGGTCAAAATTTCGGCCAAAAAAAAAAAAAATGACAGTGTTACCCCTTATGTTTTTTTTTTTGGCCAAAATTTTGACCCCCTCCGATCTTCTTGAAACTCTGGATTCTGACAGAAGGCCAAGAGACATCGACCAGCGCGCAAAATTGGAGGCTCTAGACCCTTCCAGAGCCGAGATATCGAAGGTCAAAATTTCAGCAGGAAAAAAAAACATAAGGGGTACCCCTGTCATTTTTTTTTTTGGCTGAAAGTTTGACCTTCGATATCTCGGCTCTGGAAGGGTCTAGAGCCTCCATTTTTGCGCGCTGGTCGATGTCTCGTGGCCCTCTGTCAGAATCCAGAGTTTCAAGAAGATCGGAGGGGGTCAAAATTTCGGCCAAAAAAAAAAAATGACAGTGTTACCCCTTATGTTTTTTTTTTTGGGCCAAAATTTTGACCCCCTCCGATCTTCTTGAAACTCTGGATTCTGACAGAGGGCCACGAGACATCGACCAGCGCGCAAAAATGGAGGCTCTAGACCCTTCCAGAGCCGAGATATCGAAGGTCAAAATTTCAGCCCGAAAAAAAAACATAAGGGGTAACACTGTCATTTTTTTTTTTGGCTGAAAGTTTGACCTGCGATATCTCGGCTCTGGAAGGGTCTAGAGCCTCCATTTTTGCGCGCTGGTCTTTGTCTCGTGGCCCTCTCTCAGAATCCAGAGTTTCAAGAAGATCGGAGGGGGTCAAAATTTCGGCCAAAAAAAAAAAAATGACAGTGTTACCCCTTATGTTTTTTTTTTTTGGCCAAAATTTTGACCCCCTCCGATCTTCTTTAAACTCTGGATTCTGACAGAGGGCCACGAGACATCGACCAGCGCAAAAAAATGGAGGCTCTAGACCCTTCCAGAGCCGAGATATCGAAGGTCAAAATTTCAGCCCGAAAAAAAAACATAAGGGGTAACACTGTCATTTTTTTTTTTGGCTGAAAGTTTGACCTTCGATATCTCGGCTCTGGAAGGGTCTAGAGCCTCCATTTTTGCGCGCTGGTCGATGTCTCGTGGCCCTCTGTCAGAATCCAGAGTTTCAAGAAGATCGGAGGGGGTCAAAATTTCGGCCAAAAAAAAAAATGACAGTGTTACCCCTTATGTTTTTTTTTTTTGGCCAAAATTTTGACCCCCTCCGATCTTCTTGAAACTCTGGATTCTGACAGAGGGCCACGAGACATCGACCAGCGCGCAAAAATGGAGGCTCTAGACCCTTCCAGAGCCGAGATATCGAAGGTCAAAATTTCAGCCCGAAAAAAAAACATAAGGGGTAACACTGTCATTTTTTTTTTTGGCTGAAAGTTTGACCTTCGATATCTCGGCTCTGGAAGGGTCTAGAGCCTCCATTTTTGCGCGCTGGTCGATGTCTCGTGGCCCTCTGTCAGAATCCAGAGTTTCAAGAAGATCGGAGGGGGTCAAAATTTCGGCCAAAAAAAAAATGACAGTGTTACCCCTTATGTTTTTTTTTTTTGGCCAAAATTTTGACCCCCTCCGATCTTCTTGAAACTCTGGATTCTGACAGAGGGCCACGAGACATCGACCAGCGCGCAAAAATGGAGGCTCTAGACCCTTCCAGAGCCGAGATATCGAAGGTCAAAATTTCAGCCCGAAAAAAAAACATAAGGGGTAACACTGTCATTTTTTTTTTTGGCTGAAAGTTTGACCTTCGATATCTCGGCTCTGGAAGGGTCTAGAGCCTCCATTTTTGCGCGCTGGTCGATGTCTCGTGGCCCTCTGTCAGAATCCAGAGTTTCAAGAAGATCGGAGGGGGTCAAAATTTCGGCCAAAAAAAAAAAATGACAGTGTTACCCCTTATGTTTTTTTTTTTTTGGCCAAAATTTTGACCCCCTCCGATCTTCTTGAAACTCTGGATTCTGACAGAGGGCCACGAGACATCGACCAGCGCGCAAAAATGGAGGCTCTAGACCCTTCCAGAGCCGAGATATCGAAGGTCAAAATTTCAGCCCGAAAAAAAACCATAAGGGGTAACACTGTCATTTTTTTTTTGGCTGAAAGTTTGACCTTCGATATCTCGGCTCTGGAAGGGTCTAGAGCCTCCATTTTTGCGCGCTGGTCGATGTCTCGTGGCCCTCTGTCAGAATCCAGAGTTTCAAGAAGATCGGAGGGGGTCAAAATTTCGGCCAAAAAAAAAAAATGACAGTGTTACCCCTTATGTTTTTTTTTTTGGCCAAAATTTTGACCCCCTCCGATCTTCTTGAAACTCTGGATTCTGACAGAAGGCCAAGAGACATCGACCAGCGCGCAAAATTGGAGGCTCTAGACCCTTCCAGAGCCGAGATATCGAAGGTCAAAATTTCAACAGGAAAAAAAAACATAAGGGGTAACACTGTCATTTTTTTTTTTGGCTGAAAGTTTGACCTTCGATATCTCGGCTCTGGAAGGGTCTAGAGCCTCCATTTTTGCGCGCTGGTCGATGTCTCGTGGCCCTCTGTCAGAATCCAGAGTTTCAAGAAGATCGGAGGGGGTCAAAATTTCGGCCAAAAAAAAAAATGACAGTGTTACCCCTTATGTTTTTTTTTTTTGGCCAAAATTTTGACCCCCTCCGATCTTCTTGAAACTCTGGATTCTGACAGAGGGCCACGAGACATCGACCAGCGCGCAAAAATGGAGGCTCTAGACCCTTCCAGAGCCGAGATATCGAAGGTCAAAATTTCAGCCCGAAAAAAAAACATAAGGGGTAACACTGTCATTTTTTTTTTTTGGCTGAAAGTTTGACCTGCGATATCTCGGCTCTGGAAGGGTCTAGAGCCTCCATTTTTGCGCGCTGGTCTTTGTCTCGTGGCCCTCTCTCAGAATCCAGAGTTTCAAGAAGATCGGAGGGGATCAAAATTTCGGCCAAAAAAAAAAAAAAATGACAGTGTTACCCCTTATGTTTTTTTTTTTGGCCAAAATTTTGACCCCCTCCGATCTTCTTGAAACTCTGGATTCTGACAGAGGGCCACGAGACATCGACCAGCGCAAAAAAATGGAGGCTCTAGACCCTTCCAGAGCCGAGATATCGAAGGTCAAAATTTCAGCCCGAAAAAAAAACATAAGGGGTAACACTGTCATTTTTTTTTTGGCTGAAAGTTTGACCTTCGATATCTCGGCTCTGGAAGGGTCTAGAGCCTCCATTTTTGCGCGCTGGTCGATGTCTCGTGGCCCTCTGTCAGAATCCAGAGTTTCAAGAAGATCGGAGGGGGTCAAAATTTCGGCCAAAAAAAAAAAAATGACAGTGTTACCCCTTATGTTTTTTTTTTTTGGCCAAAATTTTGACCCCCTCCGATCTTCTTTAAACTCTGGATTCTGACAGAGGGCCACGAGACATCGACCAGCGCAAAAAAATGGAGGCTCTAGACCCTTCCAGAGCCGAGATATCGAAGGTCAAAATTTCAGCCCGAAAAAAAACATAAGGGGTAACACTGTCATTTTTTTTTTTGGCTGAAAGTTTGACCTTCGATATCTCGGCTCTGGAAGGGTCTAGAGCCTCCATTTTTGCGCGCTGGTCGATGTCTCGTGGCCCTCTGTCAGAATCCAGAGTTTCAAGAAGATCGGAGGGGGTCAAAATTTCGGCCAAAAAAAAAATGACAGTGTTACCCCTTATGTTTTTTTTTTTTGGCCAAAATTTTGACCCCCTCCGATCTTCTTGAAACTCTGGATTCTGACAGAGGGCCACGAGACATCGACCAGCGCGCAAAAATGGAGGCTCTAGACCCTTCCAGAGCCGAGATATCGAAGGTCAAAATTTCAGCCCGAAAAAAAAACATAAGGGGTAACACTGTCATTTTTTTTTTTTGGCTGAAAGTTTGACCTTCGATATCTCGGCTCTGGAAGGGTCTAGAGCCTCCATTTTTGCGCGCTGGTCGATGTCTCGTGGCCCTCTGTCAGAATCCAGAGTTTCAAGAAGATCGGAGGGGGTCAAAATTTCGGCCAAAAAAAAAAATGACAGTGTTACCCCTTATGTTTTTTTTTTTTGGCCAAAATTTTGACCCCCTCCGATCTTCTTGAAACTCTGGATTCTGACAGAGGGCCACGAGACATCGACCAGCGCGCAAAAATGGAGGCTCTAGACCCTTCCAGAGCCGAGATATCGAAGGTCAAAATTTCAGCCCGAAAAAAAAACATAAGGGGTAACACTGTCATTTTTTTTTTTGGCTGAAAGTTTGACCTTCGATATCTCGGCTCTGGAAGGGTCTAGAGCCTCCATTTTTGCGCGCTGGTCGATGTCTCGTGGCCCTCTGTCAGAATCCAGAGTTTCAAGAAGATCGGAGGGGGTCAAAATTTCGGCCAAAAAAAAAAAAAATGACAGTGTTACCCCTTATGTTTTTTTTTTTGGCCAAAATTTTGACCCCCTCCGATCTTCTTGAAACTCTGGATTCTGACAGAAGGCCACGAGACATCGACCAGCGCACAAAAATGGAGGCTCTAGACCCTTCCAGAGCCGAGATATCGAAGGTCAAAATTTCAGCAGGAAAAAAAAACATAAGGGGTAACACTGTCATTTTTTTTTTTGGCTGAAAGTTTGACCTTCGATATCTCGGCTCTGGAAGGGTCTAGAGCCTCCATTTTTGCGCGCTGGTCGATGTCTCGTGGCCCTCTGTCAGAATCCAGAGTTTCAAGAAGATCGGAGGGGGTCAAAATTTTGGCCAAAAAAAAAAACATAAGGGGTAACACTGTCATTTTTTTTTTTGGCTGAAAGTTTGACCTTCGATATCTCGGCTCTGGAAGGGTCTAGAGCCTCCATTTTTGCGCGCTGGTCGATGTCTCGTGGCCCTCTGTCAGAATCCAGAGTTTCAAGAAGATCGGAGGGGGTCAAAATTTCGGCCAAAAAAAAAAATGACAGTGTTACCCCTTATGTTTTTTTTTTTTGGCCAAAATTTTGACCCCCTCCGATCTTCTTGAAACTCTGGATTCTGACAGAAGGCCAAGAGACATCGACCAGCGCGCAAAATTGGAGGCTCTAGACCCTTCCAGAGCCGAGATATCGAAGGTCAAAATTTCAGCAGGAAAAAAAAACATAAGGGGTAACACTGTCATTTTTTTTTGGCTGAAAGTTTGACCTTCGATATCTCGGCTCTGGAAGGGTCTAGAGCCTCCATTTTTGCGCGCTGGTCGATGTCTCGTGGCCCTCTGTCAGAATCCAGAGTTTCAAGAAGATCGGAGGGGGTCAAAATTTCGGCCAAAAAAAAAATGACAGTGTTACCCCTTATGTTTTTTTTTTTGGGCCAAAATTTTGACCCCCTCCGATCTTCTTGAAACTCTGGATTCTGACAGAGGGCCACGAGACATCGACCAGCGCGCAAAAATGGAGGCTCTAGACCCTTCCAGAGCCGAGATATCGAAGGTCAAAATTTCAGCCCGAAAAAAAAACATAAGGGGTAACACTGTCATTTTTTTTTTTTGGCTGAAAGTTTGACCTGCGATATCTCGGCTCTGGAAGGGTCTAGAGCCTCCATTTTTGCGCGCTGGTCTTTGTCTCGTGGCCCTCTCTCAGAATCCAGAGTTTCAAGAAGATCGGAGGGGATCAAAATTTCGGCCAAAAAAAAAAAAAATGACAGTGTTACCCCTTATGTTTTTTTTTTTGGCCAAAATTTTGACCCCCTCCGATCTTCTTGAAACTCTGGATTCTGACAGAGGGCCACGAGACATCGACCAGCGCAAAAAAATGGAGGCTCTAGACCCTTCCAGAGCCGAGATATCGAAGGTCAAAATTTCAGCCCGAAAAAAAAACATAAGGGGTAACACTGTCATTTTTTTTTTGGCTGAAAGTTTGACCTTCGATATCTCGGCTCTGGAAGGGTCTAGAGCCTCCATTTTTGCGCGCTGGTCGATGTCTCGTGGCCCTCTGTCAGAATCCAGAGTTTCAAGAAGATCGGAGGGGGTCAAAATTTCGGCCAAAAAAAAAAAAATGACAGTGTTACCCCTTATGTTTTTTTTTTTTGGCCAAAATTTTGACCCCCTCCGATCTTCTTTAAACTCTGGATTCTGACAGAGGGCCACGAGACATCGACCAGCGCAAAAAAATGGAGGCTCTAGACCCTTCCAGAGCCGAGATATCGAAGGTCAAAATTTCAGCCCGAAAAAAAAACATAAGGGGTAACACTGTCATTTTTTTTTTTGGCTGAAAGTTTGACCTTCGATATCTCGGCTCTGGAAGGGTCTAGAGCCTCCATTTTTGCGCGCTGGTCGATGTCTCGTGGCCCTCTGTCAGAATCCAGAGTTTCAAGAAGATCGGAGGGGGTCAAAATTTCGGCCAAAAAAAAAAATGACAGTGTTACCCCTTATGTTTTTTTTTTTTGGCCAAAATTTTGACCCCCTCCGATCTTCTTGAAACTCTGGATTCTGACAGAGGGCCACGAGACATCGACCAGCGCGCAAAAATGGAGGCTCTAGACCCTTCCAGAGCCGAGATATCGAAGGTCAAAATTTCAGCCCGAAAAAAAAACATAAGGGGTAACACTGTCATTTTTTTTTTTGGCTGAAAGTTTGACCTTCGATATCTCGGCTCTGGAAGGGTCTAGAGCCTCCATTTTTGCGCGCTGGTCGATGTCTCGTGGCCCTCTGTCAGAATCCAGAGTTTCAAGAAGATCGGAGGGGGTCAAAATTTCGGCCAAAAAAAAAATGACAGTGTTACCCCTTATGTTTTTTTTTTTTTGGCCAAAATTTTGACCCCCTCCGATCTTCTTGAAACTCTGGATTCTGACAGAGGGCCACGAGACATCGACCAGCGCGCAAAAATGGAGGCTCTAGACCCTTCCAGAGCCGAGATATCGAAGGTCAAAATTTCAGCCCGAAAAAAAAACATAAGGGGTAACACTGTCATTTTTTTTTTTGGCTGAAAGTTTGACCTTCGATATCTCGGCTCTGGAAGGGTCTAGAGCCTCCATTTTTGCGCGCTGGTCGATGTCTCGTGGCCCTCTGTCAGAATCCAGAGTTTCAAGAAGATCGGAGGGGGTCAAAATTTCGGCCAAAAAAAAAAAATGACAGTGTTACCCCTTATGTTTTTTTTTTTGGCCAAAATTTTGACCCCCTCCGATCTTCTTGAAACTCTGGATTCTGACAGAAGGCCACGAGACATCGACCAGCGCACAAAAATGGAGGCTCTAGACCCTTCCAGAGCCGAGATATCGAAGGTCAAAATTTCAGCAGGAAAAAAAAACATAAGGGGTAACACTGTCATTTTTTTTTTGGCTGAAAGTTTGACCTTCGATATCTCGGCTCTGGAAGGGTCTAGAGCCTCCATTTTTGCGCGCTGGTCGATGTCTCGTGGCCCTCTGTCAGAATCCAGAGTTTCAAGAAGATCGGAGGGGGTCAAAATTTTGGCCAAAAAAAAAAACATAAGGGGTAACACTGTCATTTTTTTTTTTGGCTGAAAGTTTGACCTTCGATATCTCGGCTCTGGAAGGGTCTAGAGCCTCCATTTTTGCGCGCTGGTCGATGTCTCGTGGCCCTCTGTCAGAATCCAGAGTTTCAAGAAGATCGGAGGGGGTCAAAATTTCGGCCAAAAAAAAAAAATGACAGTGTTACCCCTTATGTTTTTTTTTTTTGGCCAAAATTTTGACCCCCTCCGATCTTCTTGAAACTCTGGATTCTGACAGAAGGCCAAGAGACATCGACCAGCGCGCAAAATTGGAGGCTCTAGACCCTTCCAGAGCCGAGATATCGAAGGTCAAAATTTCAGCAGGAAAAAAAAACATAAGGGGTAACACTGTCATTTTTTTTTGGCTGAAAGTTTGACCTTCGATATCTCGGCTCTGGAAGGGTCTAGAGCCTCCATTTTTGCGCGCTGGTCGATGTCTCGTGGCCCTCTGTCAGAATCCAGAGTTTCAAGAAGATCGGAGGGGGTCAAAATTTCGGCCAAAAAAAAAAATGACAGTGTTACCCCTTATGTTTTTTTTTTTTGGCCAAAATTTTGACCCCCTCCGATCTTCTTGAAACTCTGGATTCTGACAGAGGGCCACGAGACATCGACCAGCGCGCAAAAATGGAGGCTCTAGACCCTTCCAGAGCCGAGATATCGAAGGTCAAAATTTCAGCCCGAAAAAAAAACCATAAGGGGTAACACTGTCATTTTTTTTTTTGGCTGAAAGTTTGACCTTCGATATCTCGGCTCTGGAAGGGTCTAGAGCCTCCATTTTTGTGCGCTGGTCGATGTCTCGTGGCCCTCTGTCAGAATCCAGAGTTTCAAGAAGATCGGAGGGGGTCAAAATTTCGGCCAAAAAAAAAAATGACAGTGTTACCCCTTATGTTTTTTTTTTTTTGGCCAAAATTTTGACCCCCTCCGATCTTCTTGAAACTCTGGATTCTGACAGAGGGCCACGAGACATCGACCAGCGCGCAAAAATGGAGGCTCTAGACCCTTCCAGAGCCGAGATATCGAAGGTCAAAATTTCAGCCCGAAAAAAAACCATAAGGGGTAACACTGTCATTTTTTTTTTGGCTGAAAGTTTGACCTTCGATATCTCGGCTCTGGAAGGGTCTAGAGCCTCCATTTTTGCGCGCTGGTCGATGTCTCGTGGCCCTCTGTCAGAATCCAGAGTTTCAAGAAGATCGGAGGGGGTCAAAATTTCGGCCAAAAAAAAAAAAAAATGACAGTGTTACCCCTTATGTTTTTTTTTTGGCCAAAATTTTGACCCCCTCCGATCTTCTTGAAACTCTGGATTCTGACAGAAGGCCAAGAGACATCGACCAGCGCGCAAAATTGGAGGCTCTAGACCCTTCCAGAGCCGAGATATCGAAGGTCAAAATTTCAGCAGGAAAAAAAAACATAAGGGGTAACACTGTCATTTTTTTTTTTGGCTGAAAGTTTGACCTTCGATATCTCGGCTCTGGAAGGGTCTAGAGCCTCCATTTTTGCGCGCTGGTCGATGTCTCGTGGCCCTCTGTCAGAATCCAGAGTTTCAAGAAGATCGGAGGGGGTCAAAATTTCGGCCAAAAAAAAAAAATGACAGTGTTACCCCTTATGTTTTTTTTTTTTGGCCAAAATTTTGACCCCCTCCGATCTTCTTGAAACTCTGGATTCTGACAGAGGGCCACGAGACATCGACCAGCGCGCAAAAATGGAGGCTCTAGACCCTTCCAGAGCCGAGATATCGAAGGTCAAAATTTCAGCCCGAAAAAAAAACATAAGGGGTAACACTGTCATTTTTTTTTTTGGCTGAAAGTTTGACCTGCGATATCTCGGCTTTGGAAGGGTCTAGAGCCTCCATTTTTGCGCGCTGGTCTTTGTCTCGTGGCTCTCTCTCAGAATCCAGAGTTTCAAGAAGATCGGAGGGGATCAAAATTTCGGCCAAAAAAAAAATGACAGTGTTACCCCTTATGTTTTTTTTTTTGGCCAAAATTTTGACCCCCTCCGATCTTCTTGAAACTCTGGATTCTGACAGAGGGCCACGAGACATCGACCAGCGCAAAAAAATGGAGGCTCTAGACCCTTCCAGAGCCGAGATATCGAAGGTCAAAATTTCAGCCCGAAAAAAAAACATAAGGGGTAACACTGTCATTTTTTTTTTTGGCTGAAAGTTTGACCTTCGATATCTCGGCTCTGGAAGGGTCTAGAGCCTCCATTTTTGCGCGCTGGTCGATGTCTCGTGGCCCTCTGTCAGAATCCAGAGTTTCAAGAAGATCGGAGGGGGTCAAAATTTCGGCCAAAAAAAAAAATGACAGTGTTACCCCTTATGTTTTTTTTTTTTGGCCGAAATTTTGACCCCCTCCGATCTTCTTGAAACTCTGGATTCTGACAGAGGGCCACGAGACATCGACCAGCGCGCAAAAATGGAGGCTCTAGACCCTTCCAGAGCCGAGATATCGAAGGTCAAAATTTCAGCCCGAAAAAAAAACATAAGGGGTAACACTGTCATTTTTTTTTGGCTGAAAGTTTGACCTTCGATATCTCGGCTCTGGAAGGGTCTAGAGCCTCCAGTTTTGCGCGCTGGTCGATGTCTCGTGGCCCTCTGTCAGAATCCAGAGTTTCAAGAAGATCGGAGGGGGTCAAAATTTCGGCCAAAAAAAAAATGACAGTGTTACCCCTTATGTTTTTTTTTTTTGGCCAAAATTTTGACCCCCTCCGATCTTCTTGAAACTCTGGATTCTGACAGAGGGCCACGAGACATCGACCAGCGCGCAAAAATGGAGGCTCTAGACCCTTCCAGAGCCGAGATATCGAAGGTCAAAATTTCAGCCCGAAAAAAAAACATAAGGGGTAACACTGTCATTTTTTTTTGGCTGAAAGTTTGACCTTCGATATCTCGGCTCTGGAAGGGTCTAGAGCCTCCATTTTTGCGCGCTGGTCGATGTCTCGTGGCCCTCTGTCAGAATCCAGAGTTTCAAGAAGATCGGAGGGGGTCAAAATTTCGGCCAAAAAAAAAATGACAGTGTTACCCCTTATGTTTTTTTTTTTGGCCGAAATTTTGACCCCCTCCGATCTTCTTGAAACTCTGGATTCTGACAGAGGGCCACGAGACATCGACCAGCGCGCAAAAATGGAGGCTCTAGACCCTTCCAGAGCCGAGATATCGAAGGTCAAAATTTCAGCCCGAAAAAAAACCATAAGGGGTAACACTGTCATTTTTTTTTTTTTGGCTGAAAGTTTGACCTTCGATATCTCGGCTCTGGAAGGGTCTAGAGCCTCCATTTTTGCGCGCTGGTCGATGTCTCGTGGCCCTCTGTCAGAATCCAGAGTTTCAAGAAGATCGGAGGGGGTCAAAATTTCGGCCAAAAAAAAAAAATGACATGTTTTTTTTTTGGCCAAAATTTTGACCCCCTCCGATCTTCTTGAAACTCTGGATTCTGACAGAGGGCCACGAGACATCGACCAGCGCGCAAAAATGGAGGCTCTAGACCCTTCCAGAGCCGAGATATCGAAGGTCAAAATTTCAGCCCGAAAAAAACCATAAGGGGTAACACTGTCATTTTTTTTTTTGGCTGAAAGTTTGACCTTCGATATCTCGGCTCTGGAAGGGTCTAGAGCCTCCATTTTTGCGCGCTGGTCGATGTCTCGTGGCCCTCTGTCAGAATCCAGAGTTTCAAGAAGATCGGAGGGGGTCAAAATTTCGGCCAAAAAAAAAATGACAGTGTTACCCCTTATGTTTTTTTTTTGGCCAAAATTTTGACCCCCTCCGATCTTCTTGAAACTCTGGATTCTGACAGAGGGCCACGAGACATCGACCAGCGCGCAAAAATGGAGGCTCTAGACCCTTCCAGAGCCGAGATATCGAAGGTCAAAATTTCAGCCCGAAAAAAAAACATAAGGGGTAACACTGTCATTTTTTTTTTTGGCTGAAAGTTTGACCTTCGATATCTCGGCTCTGGAAGGGTCTAGAGCCTCCATTTTTGCGCGCTGGTCGATGTCTCGTGGCCCTCTGTCAGAATCCAGAGTTTCAAGAAGATCGGAGGGGGTCAAAATTTCGGCCAAAAAAAAAATGACAGTGTTACCCCTTATGTTTTTTTTTTTTTGGCCAAAATTTTGACCCCCTCCGATCTTCTTGAAACTCTGGATTCTGACAGAGGGCCACGAGACATCGACCAGCGCGCAAAAATGGAGGCTCTAGACCCTTCCAGAGCCGAGATATCGAAGGTCAAAATTTCAGCCCGAAAAAAAAACATAAGGGGTAACACTGTCATTTTTTTTTTTGGCTGAAAGTTTGACCTTCGATATCTCGGCTCTGGAAGGGTCTAGAGCCTCCATTTTTGCGCGCTGGTCGATGTCTCGTGGCCCTCTGTCAGAATCCAGAGTTTCAAGAAGATCGGAGGGGGTCAAAATTTCGGCCAAAAAAAAAAAATGACAGTGTTACCCCTTATGTTTTTTTTTTTGGCCAAAATTTTGACCCCCTCCGATCTTCTTGAAACTCTGGATTCTGACAGAAGGCCACGAGACATCGACCAGCGCACAAAAATGGAGGCTCTAGACCCTTCCAGAGCCGAGATATCGAAGGTCAAAATTTCAGCAGGAAAAAAAAACATAAGGGGTAACACTGTCATTTTTTTTTTGGCTGAAAGTTTGACCTTCGATATCTCGGCTCTGGAAGGGTCTAGAGCCTCCATTTTTGCGCGCTGGTCGATGTCTCGTGGCCCTCTGTCAGAATCCAGAGTTTCAAGAAGATCGGAGGGGGTCAAAATTTTGGCCAAAAAAAAAAACATAAGGGGTAACACTGTCATTTTTTTTTTTGGCTGAAAGTTTGACCTTCGATATCTCGGCTCTGGAAGGGTCTAGAGCCTCCATTTTTGCGCGCTGGTCGATGTCTCGTGGCCCTCTGTCAGAATCCAGAGTTTCAAGAAGATCGGAGGGGGTCAAAATTTCGGCCAAAAAAAAAAAATGACAGTGTTACCCCTTATGTTTTTTTTTTTTGGCCAAAATTTTGACCCCCTCCGATCTTCTTGAAACTCTGGATTCTGACAGAAGGCCAAGAGACATCGACCAGCGCGCAAAATTGGAGGCTCTAGACCCTTCCAGAGCCGAGATATCGAAGGTCAAAATTTCAGCAGGAAAAAAAAACATAAGGGGTAACACTGTCATTTTTTTTTGGCTGAAAGTTTGACCTTCGATATCTCGGCTCTGGAAGGGTCTAGAGCCTCCATTTTTGCGCGCTGGTCGATGTCTCGTGGCCCTCTGTCAGAATCCAGAGTTTCAAGAAGATCGGAGGGGGTCAAAATTTCGGCCAAAAAAAAAAATGACAGTGTTACCCCTTATGTTTTTTTTTTTTGGCCAAAATTTTGACCCCCTCCGATCTTCTTGAAACTCTGGATTCTGACAGAGGGCCACGAGACATCGACCAGCGCGCAAAAATGGAGGCTCTAGACCCTTCCAGAGCCGAGATATCGAAGGTCAAAATTTCAGCCCGAAAAAAAAACCATAAGGGGTAACACTGTCATTTTTTTTTTTGGCTGAAAGTTTGACCTTCGATATCTCGGCTCTGGAAGGGTCTAGAGCCTCCATTTTTGTGCGCTGGTCGATGTCTCGTGGCCCTCTGTCAGAATCCAGAGTTTCAAGAAGATCGGAGGGGGTCAAAATTTCGGCCAAAAAAAAAAATGACAGTGTTACCCCTTATGTTTTTTTTTTTTTGGCCAAAATTTTGACCCCCTCCGATCTTCTTGAAACTCTGGATTCTGACAGAGGGCCACGAGACATCGACCAGCGCGCAAAAATGGAGGCTCTAGACCCTTCCAGAGCCGAGATATCGAAGGTCAAAATTTCAGCCCGAAAAAAAACCATAAGGGGTAACACTGTCATTTTTTTTTTGGCTGAAAGTTTGACCTTCGATATCTCGGCTCTGGAAGGGTCTAGAGCCTCCATTTTTGCGCGCTGGTCGATGTCTCGTGGCCCTCTGTCAGAATCCAGAGTTTCAAGAAGATCGGAGGGGGTCAAAATTTCGGCCAAAAAAAAAAAAAAATGACAGTGTTACCCCTTATGTTTTTTTTTTGGCCAAAATTTTGACCCCCTCCGATCTTCTTGAAACTCTGGATTCTGACAGAAGGCCAAGAGACATCGACCAGCGCGCAAAATTGGAGGCTCTAGACCCTTCCAGAGCCGAGATATCGAAGGTCAAAATTTCAGCAGGAAAAAAAAACATAAGGGGTAACACTGTCATTTTTTTTTTTGGCTGAAAGTTTGACCTTCGATATCTCGGCTCTGGAAGGGTCTAGAGCCTCCATTTTTGCGCGCTGGTCGATGTCTCGTGGCCCTCTGTCAGAATCCAGAGTTTCAAGAAGATCGGAGGGGGTCAAAATTTCGGCCAAAAAAAAAAAATGACAGTGTTACCCCTTATGTTTTTTTTTTTTGGCCAAAATTTTGACCCCCTCCGATCTTCTTGAAACTCTGGATTCTGACAGAGGGCCACGAGACATCGACCAGCGCGCAAAAATGGAGGCTCTAGACCCTTCCAGAGCCGAGATATCGAAGGTCAAAATTTCAGCCCGAAAAAAAAACATAAGGGGTAACACTGTCATTTTTTTTTTTGGCTGAAAGTTTGACCTGCGATATCTCGGCTTTGGAAGGGTCTAGAGCCTCCATTTTTGCGCGCTGGTCTTTGTCTCGTGGCTCTCTCTCAGAATCCAGAGTTTCAAGAAGATCGGAGGGGATCAAAATTTCGGCCAAAAAAAAAAAATGACAGTGTTACCCCTTATGTTTTTTTTTTTGGCCAAAATTTTGACCCCCTCCGATCTTCTTGAAACTCTGGATTCTGACAGAGGGCCACGAGACATCGACCAGCGCAAAAAAATGGAGGCTCTAGACCCTTCCAGAGCCGAGATATCGAAGGTCAAAATTTCAGCCCGAAAAAAAAACATAAGGGGTAACACTGTCATTTTTTTTTTTGGCTGAAAGTTTGACCTTCGATATCTCGGCTCTGGAAGGGTCTAGAGCCTCCATTTTTGCGCGCTGGTCGATGTCTCGTGGCCCTCTGTCAGAATCCAGAGTTTCAAGAAGATCGGAGGGGGTCAAAATTTCGGCCAAAAAAAAAAATGACAGTGTTACCCCTTATGTTTTTTTTTTTTGGCCGAAATTTTGACCCCCTCCGATCTTCTTGAAACTCTGGATTCTGACAGAGGGCCACGAGACATCGACCAGCGCGCAAAAATGGAGGCTCTAGACCCTTCCAGAGCCGAGATATCGAAGGTCAAAATTTCAGCCCGAAAAAAAAACATAAGGGGTAACACTGTCATTTTTTTTTGGCTGAAAGTTTGACCTTCGATATCTCGGCTCTGGAAGGGTCTAGAGCCTCCAGTTTTGCGCGCTGGTCGATGTCTCGTGGCCCTCTGTCAGAATCCAGAGTTTCAAGAAGATCGGAGGGGGTCAAAATTTCGGCCAAAAAAAAAATGACAGTGTTACCCCTTATGTTTTTTTTTTTTGGCCAAAATTTTGACCCCCTCCGATCTTCTTGAAACTCTGGATTCTGACAGAGGGCCACGAGACATCGACCAGCGCGCAAAAATGGAGGCTCTAGACCCTTCCAGAGCCGAGATATCGAAGGTCAAAATTTCAGCCCGAAAAAAAAACATAAGGGGTAACACTGTCATTTTTTTTTGGCTGAAAGTTTGACCTTCGATATCTCGGCTCTGGAAGGGTCTAGAGCCTCCATTTTTGCGCGCTGGTCGATGTCTCGTGGCCCTCTGTCAGAATCCAGAGTTTCAAGAAGATCGGAGGGGGTCAAAATTTCGGCCAAAAAAAAAATGACAGTGTTACCCCTTATGTTTTTTTTTTTGGCCGAAATTTTGACCCCCTCCGATCTTCTTGAAACTCTGGATTCTGACAGAGGGCCACGAGACATCGACCAGCGCGCAAAAATGGAGGCTCTAGACCCTTCCAGAGCCGAGATATCGAAGGTCAAAATTTCAGCCCGAAAAAAAACCATAAGGGGTAACACTGTCATTTTTTTTTTTTTGGCTGAAAGTTTGACCTTCGATATCTCGGCTCTGGAAGGGTCTAGAGCCTCCATTTTTGCGCGCTGGTCGATGTCTCGTGGCCCTCTGTCAGAATCCAGAGTTTCAAGAAGATCGGAGGGGGTCAAAATTTCGGCCAAAAAAAAAAAATGACATGTTTTTTTTTTGGCCAAAATTTTGACCCCCTCCGATCTTCTTGAAACTCTGGATTCTGACAGAGGGCCACGAGACATCGACCAGCGCGCAAAAATGGAGGCTCTAGACCCTTCCAGAGCCGAGATATCGAAGGTCAAAATTTCAGCCCGAAAAAAACCATAAGGGGTAACACTGTCATTTTTTTTTTTGGCTGAAAGTTTGACCTTCGATATCTCGGCTCTGGAAGGGTCTAGAGCCTCCATTTTTGCGCGCTGGTCGATGTCTCGTGGCCCTCTGTCAGAATCCAGAGTTTCAAGAAGATCGGAGGGGGTCAAAATTTCGGCCAAAAAAAAAATGACAGTGTTACCCCTTATGTTTTTTTTTTGGCCAAAATTTTGACCCCCTCCGATCTTCTTGAAACTCTGGATTCTGACAGAGGGCCACGAGACATCGACCAGCGCGCAAAAATGGAGGCTCTAGACCCTTCCAGAGCCGAGATATCGAAGGTCAAAATTTCAGCCCGAAAAAAAAAACATAAGGGGTAACACTGTCATTTTTTTTTGGCTGAAAGTTTGACCTTCGATATCTCGGCTCTGGAAGGGTCTAGAGCCTCCATTTTTGCGCGCTGGTCGATGTCTCGTGGCCCTCTGTCAGAATCCAGAGTTTCAAGAAGATCGGAGGGGGTCAAAATTTCGGCCAAAAAAAAAATGACAGTGTTACCCCTTATGATTTTTTTTTTTGGCCAAAATTTTGACCCCCTCCGATCTTCTTGAAACTCTGGATTCTGACAGAGGGCCACGAGACATCGACCAGCGCGCAAAAATGGAGGCTCTAGACCCTTCCAGAGCCGAGATATCGAAGGTCAAAATTTCAGCCCGAAAAAAAAACATAAGGGGTAACACTGTCATTTTTTTTTTTTTTGGCTGAAAGTTTGACCTTCGATATCTCGGCTCTGGAAGGGTCTAGAGCCTCCATTTTTGCGCGCTGGTCGATGTCTCGTGGCCCTCTGTCAGAATCCAGAGTTTCAAGAAGATCGGAGGGGGTCAAAATTTCGGCCAAAAAAAAAAAATGACAGTGTTACCCCTTATGTTTTTTTTTTTTGGCCAAAATTTTGACCCCCTCCGATCTTCTTGAAACTCTGGATTCTGACAGAGGGCCACGAGACATCGACCAGCGCGCAAAAATGGAGGCTCTAGACCCTTCCAGAGCCGAGATATCGAAGGTCAAAATTTCAGCCCGAAAAAAAACCATAAGGGGTAACACTGTCATTTTTTTTTTTGGCTGAAAGTTTGACCTTCGATATCTCGGCTCTGGAAGGGTCTAGAGCCTCCATTTTTGCGCGCTGGTCGATGTCTCGTGGCCCTCTGTCAGAATCCAGAGTTTCAAGAAGATCGGAGGGGGTCAAAATTTCGGCCAAAAAAAAAAAAGACAGTGTTACCCCTTATGTTTTTTTTTTTTTGCCAAAATTTTGACCCCCTCCGATCTTCTTGAAACTCTGGATTCTGACAGAGGGCCACGAGACATCGACCAGCGCGCAAAAATGGAGGCTCTAGACCCTTCCAGAGCCGAGATATCGAAGGTCAAAATTTCAGCCCGAAAAAAAACCATAAGGGGTAACACTGTCATTTTTTTTTTTGGCTGAAAGTTTGACCTTCGATATCTCGGCTCTGGAAGGGTCTAGAGCCTCCATTTTTGCGCACTGGTCGATGTCTCGTGGCCCTCTGTCAGAATCCAGAGTTTCAAGAAGATCGGAGGGGGTCAAAATTTCGGCCAAAAAAAAAAAATGACAGTGTTACCCCTTATGTTTTTTTTTTTTGGCCAAAATTTTGACCCCCTCCGATCTTCTTGAAACTCTGGATTCTGACAGAGGGCCACGAGACATCGACCAGCGCGCAAAAATGGAGGCTCTAGACCCTTCCAGAGCCGAGATATCGAAGGTCAAAATTTCAGCCCGAAAAAAAAAACATAAGGGGTAACACTGTCATTTTTTTTTTTTGGCTGAAAGTTTGACCTTCGATATCTCGGCTCTGGAAGGGTCTAGAGCCTCCATTTTTGCGCGCTGGTCAATGTCTCGTGGCCCTCTCTCAGAATCCAGAGTTTCAAGAAGATCGGAGGGGGTCAAAATTTCGGCCAAAAAAAAAAAAATGAGTGTTACCCCTTATGTTTTTTTTTTTGGCCAAAATTTTGACCCCCTCCGATCTTCTTGAAACTCTGGATTCTGACAGAAGGCCAAGAGACATCGACCAGCGCGCAAAATTGGAGGCTCTAGACCCTTCCAGAGCCGAGATATCGAAGGTCAAAATTTCAGCAGGAAAAAAAAACATAAGGGGTAACACTGTCATTTTTTTTTTGGCTGAAAGTTTGACCTTCGATATCTCGGCTCTGGAAGGGTCTAGAGCCTCCATTTTTGCGCGCTGGTCGATGTCTCGTGGCCCTCTGTCAGAATCCAGAGTTTCAAGAAGATCGGAGGGGGTCAAAATTTCGGCCAAAAAAAAAAAATGACAGTGTTACCCCTTATGTTTTTTTTTTTTGGCCAAAATTTTGACCCCCTCCGATCTTCTTGAAACTCTGGATTCTGACAGAGGGCCACGAGACATCGACCAGCGCGCAAAAATGGAGGCTCTAGACCCTTCCAGAGCCGAGATATCGAAGGTCAAACTTTCAGCCAAAAAAAAAAAATGACAGTGTTACCCCTTATGTTTTTTTTTCCTGCTGAAATTTTGACCTTCGATATCTCGGCTCTGGAAGGGTCTAGAGCCTCCAATTTTGCGCGCTGGTCGATGTCTCTTGGCCTTCTGTCAGAATCCAGAGTTTCAAGAAGATCGGAGGGGGTCAAAATTTTGGCCAAAAAAAAAAAACATAAGGGGTAACACTGTCATTTTTTTTTGGCCGAAATTTTGACCCCCTCCGATCTTCTTGAAACTCTGGATTCTGACAGAGGGCCACGAGACATCGACCAGCGCGCAAAAATGGAGGCTCTAGACCCTTCCAGAGCCGAGATATCGAAGGTCAAACTTTCAGCCAAAAAAAAAAAAAGACAGTGTTACCCCTTATGTTTTTTTTTTCGGGCTGAAATTTTGACCTTCGATATCTCGGCTCTGGAAGGGTCTAGAGCCTCCATTTTTGCGTGCTGGTCGATGTCTCGTGGCCCTCTGTCAGAATCCAGAGTTTCAAGAAGATCGGAGGGGGTCAAAATTTTGGCCAAAAAAAAAACATAAGGGGTAACACTGTCATTTTTTTTTTTTTGGCCGAAATTTTGACCCCCTCCGATCTTCTTGAAACTCTGGATTCTGACAGAGGGCCACGAGACATCGACCAGCGCGCAAAAATGGAGGCTCTAGACCC
The DNA here is from genome assembly GCA_038021265.1 of Cyprinella venusta. NCBI lineage: Eukaryota > Metazoa > Chordata > Actinopteri > Cypriniformes > Leuciscidae > Cyprinella > Cyprinella venusta. The sequence continues at coordinate 28,388,452 of CM075878.1, read as the reverse complement.
TTCCAGAGCCGAGATATCGAAGGTCAAAATTTCAGCCCGAAAAAAAAAAGACAGTGTTACCCCTTATGTTTTTTTTTTCGGGCTGAAATTTTGACCTTCGATATCTCGGCTCTGGAAGGGTCTAGAGCCTCCATTTTTGCGTGCTGGTCGATGTCTCGTGGCCCTCTGTCAGAATCCAGAGTTTCAAGAAGATCGGAGGGGGTCAAAATTTTGGCCAAAAAAAAAACATAAGGGGTAACACTGTCATTTTTTTTTTTGGCTGAAAGTTTGACCTTCGATATCTCGGCTCTGGAAGGGTCTAGAGCCTCCATTTTTGCGCGCTGGTCGATGTCTCGTGGCCTTCTGTCAGAATCCAGAGTTTCAAGAAGATCGGAGGGGGTCAAAATTTTGGCCAAAAAAAAAAAACATAAGGGGTAACACTGTCATTTTTTTTTTTGGCCGAAATTTTGACCCCCTCCGATCTTCTTGAAACTCTGGATTCTGACAGAGGGCCACGAGACATCGACCAGCGCGCAAAAATGGAGGCTCTAGACCCTTCCAGAGCCGAGATATCGAAGGTCAAACTTTCAGCCAAAAAAAAAAATGACAGTGTTACCCCTTATGTTTTTTTTTCGGGCTGAAATTTTGACCTTTGATATCTCGGCTCTGGAAGGGTCTAGAGCCTCCATTTTTGCGCGCTGGTCGATGTCTCGTGGCCCTCTGTCAGAATCCAGAGTTTCAAGAAGATCGGAGGGGGTCAAAATTTTGGCCAAAAAAAAAAACATAAGGGGTAACACTGTCATTTTTTTTTTTTGGCCGAAATTTTGACCCCCTCCGATCTTCTTGAAACTCTGGATTCTGACAGAGGGCCACGAGACATCGTCCAGCGCACAAAAATGGAGGCTCTAGACCCTTCCAGAGCCGAGATATCGAAGGTCAAACTTTCAGCCAAAAAAAAAAATGACAGTGTTACCCCTTATGGTTTTTTTTCGGGCTGAAATTTTGACCTTCGATATCTCGGCTCTGGAAGGGTCTAGAGCCTCCATTTTTGCGCGCTGGTCAATGTCTCGTGGCCCTCTGTCAGAATCCAGAGTTTCAAGAAGATCGGAGGGGGTCAAAATTTTGGCCAAAAAAAAAAAAACATAAGGGGTAACACTGTCATTTTTTTTTTTTGGCCGAAATTTTGACCCCCTCCGATCTTCTTGAAACTCTGGATTCTGACAGAGGGCCACGAGACATCGACCAGCGCGCAAAAATGGAGGCTCTAGACCCTTCCAGAGCCGAGATATCGAAGGTCCAACTTTCAGCCAAAAAAAAAAATGACAGTGTTACCCCTTATGTTTTTTTTTCCTGCTGAAATTTTGACCTTCGATATCTCGGCTCTGGAAGGGTCTAGAGCCTCCAATTTTGCGCGCTGGTCGATGTCTCTTGGCCTTCTGTCAGAATCCAGAGTTTCAAGAAGATCGGAGGGGGTCAAAATTTTGGCCAAAAAAAAAAAACATAAGGGGTAACATTGACATTTTTTTTTTTTGGCCGAAATTTTGACCCCCTCCGATCTTCTTGAAACTCTGGATTCTGACAGAGGGCCACGAGACATCGACCAGCGCGCAAAAATGGAGGCTCTAGACCCTTCCAGAGCCGAGATATCGAAGGTCAAAATTTCAGCCCGAAAAAAAACCATAAGGGGTAACACTGTCATTTTTTTTTTTGGCTGAAAGTTTGACCTTCGATATCTCGGCTCTGGAAGGGTCTAGAGCCTCCATTTTTGCGCGCTGGTCGATGTCTCGTGGCCTTCTGTCAGAATCCAGAGTTTCAAGAAGATCGGAGGGGGTCAAAATTTTGGCCAAAAAAAAAAAACATAAGGGGTAACACTGTCATTTTTTTTTTTGGCCGAAATTTTGACCCCCTCCGATCTTCTTGAAACTCTGGATTCTGACAGAGGGCCACGAGACATCGACCAGCGCGCAAAAATGGAGGCTCTAGACCCTTCCAGAGCCGAGATATCGAAGGTCAAACTTTCAGCCAAAAAAAAAATGACAGTGTTACCCCTTATGTTTTTTTTTCGTCTTGAAATTTTGACCTTCGATATCTCGGCTCTGGAAGGGTCTAGAGCCTCCATTTTTGCGCGCTGGTCGATGTCTCGTGGCCCTCTGTCAGAATCCAGAGTTTCAAGAAGATCGGAGGGGGTCAAAATTTTGGCCAAAAAAAAAAACATAAGGGGTAACACTGTCATTTTTTTTTTTGGCCGAAATTTTGACCCCCTCCGATCTTCTTGAAACTCTGGATTCTGACAGAGGGCCACGAGACATCGACCAGCGCGCAAAAATGGAGGCTCTAGACCCTTCCAGAGCCGAGATATCAAAGGTCAAACTTTCAGCCAAAAAAAAAAATGACAGTGTTACCCCTTATGGTTTTTTTTCGGGCTGAAATTTTGACCTTCGATATCTCGGCTCTGGAAGGGTCTAGAGCCTCCATTTTTGCGCGCTGGTCGATGTCTCGTGGCCCTCTGTCAGAATCCAGAGTTTCAAGAAGATCGGAGGGGGTCAAAATTTTGGCCAAAAAAAAAAACATAAGGGGTAACACTGTCATTTTTTTTTTTTGGCCGAAATTTTGACCCCCTCCGATCTTCTTGAAACTCTGGATTCTGACAGAGGGCCACGAGACATCGACCAGCGCGCAAAAATGGAGGCTCTAGACCCTTCCAGAGCCGAGATATCGAAGGTCAAACTTTCAGCCAAAAAAAAAAATGACAGTGTTACCCCTTATGTTTTTTTTTCGGGCTGAAATTTTGACCTTCGATATCTCGGCTCTGGAAGGGTCTAGAGCCTCCATTTTTGCGCGCTGGTCGATGTCTCGTGGCCCTCTGTCAGAATCCAGAGTTTCAAGAAGATCGGAGGGGGTCAAAATTTTGGCCAAAAAAAAAAAACATAAGGGGTAACACTGTCATTTTTTTTTTTTGGCCGAAATTTTGACCCCCTCCGATCTTCTTGAAACTCTGGATTCTGACAGAGGGCCACGAGACATCGACCAGCGCGCAAAAATGGAGGCTTTAGACCCTTCCAGAGCCGAGATATCGAAGGTCAAACTTTCAGCCAAAAAAAAAATGACAGTGTTACCCCTTATGTTTTTTTTCGGGCTGAAATTTTGACCTTCGATATCTCGGCTCTGGAAGGGTCTAGAGCCTCCATTTTTGCGCGCTGGTCGATGTCTCGTGGCCCTCTGTCAGAATCCAGAGTTTCAAGAAGATCGGAGGGGGTCAAAATTTTGGCCAAAAAAAAAAACATAAGGGGTAACACTGTCATTTTTTTTTTGGCCGAAATTTTGACCCCCTCCGATCTTCTTGAAACTCTGGATTCTGACAGAGGGCCACGAGATATCGACCAGCGCGCAAAAATGGAGGCTTTAGACCCTTCCAGAGCCGAGATATCGAAGGTCAAACTTTCAGCCAAAAAAAAAATGACAGTGTTACCCCTTATGTTTTTTTTTCGGGCTGAAATTTTGACCTTCGATATCTCGGCTCTGGAAGGGTCTAGAGCCTCCATTTTTGCGCGCTGGTCGATGTCTCGTGGCCCTCTGTCAGAATCCAGAATTTCAAGAAGATCAGAGGGGGTCAAAATTTTGGCCAAAAAAAAAAACATAAGGGGTAACACTGTCATTTTTTTTTTTGGCCGAAATTTTGACCCCCTCCGATCTTCTTGAAACTCTGGATTCTGACAGAGGGCCACGAGACATCGACCAGCGCGCAAAAATGGAGGCTCTAGACCCTTCCAGAGCCGAGATATCGAAGGTCAAACTTTCAGCCAAAAAAAAAAATGACAGTGTTACCCCTTATGGTTTTTTTTCGGGCTGAAATTTTGACCTTCGATATCTCGGCTCTGGAAGGGTCTAGAGCCTCCATTTTTGCGCGCTGGTCGATGTCTCGTGGCCCTCTATCAGAATCCAGAGTTTCAAGAAGATCGGAGGGGGTCAAAATTTTGGCCAAAAAAAAAAAAACATAAGGGGTAACACTGTCATTTTTTTTTTTGGCCGAAATTTTGACCCCCTCCGATCTTCTTGAAACTCTGGATTCTGACAGAGGGCCACGAGACATCGACCAGCGCGCAAAAATGGAGGCTTTAGACCCTTCCAGAGCCGAGATATCGAAGGTCAAACTTTCAGCCAAAAAAAAAAATGACAGTGTTACCCCTTATGTTTTTTTTTCGGGCTGAAATTTTGACCTTCGATATCTCGGCTCTGGAAGGGTCTAGAGCCTCCATTTTTGCGCGCTGGTCGATGTCTCGTGGCCCTCTGTCAGAATCCAGAGTTTCAAGAAGATCGGAGGGGGTCAAAATTTTGCCCAAAAAAAAAAAAACATAAGGGGTAACACTGTCATTTTTTTTTTTGGCCGAAATTTTGACCCCCTCCGATCTTCTTGAAACTCTGGATTCTGACAGAGGGCCACGAGACATCGACCAGCGCGCAAAAATGGAGAATCTAGACCCTTCCAGAGCCGAGATATCGAAGGTCAAACTTTCAGCAAAAAAAAAAAAAATGACAGTGTTACCCCTTATGGTTTTTTTTCGGGCTGAAATTTTGACCTTCGATATCTCGGCTCTGGAAGGGTCTAGAGCCTCCATTTTTGCGCGCTGGTCGATGTCTCGTGGCCCTCTGTCAGAATCCAGAGTTTCAAGAAGATCGGAGGGGGTCAAAATTTTGGCCAAAAAAAAAAAAAACATAAGGGGTAACACTGTCATTTTTTTTTTTTGGCCGAAATTTTGACCCCCTCCGATCTTCTTGAAACTCTGGATTCTGAGAGAGGGCCACGAGACATCGACCAGCGCGCAAAAATGGAGGCTCTAGACCCTTCCAGAGCCGAGATATCGAAGGTCAAACTTTCAGCCAAAAAAAAAATGACAGTGTTACCCCTTATGTTTTTTTTTTTTTGGCCAAAATTTTGACCCCCTCCGATCTTCTTGAAACTCTGGATTCTGACAGAGGGCCACGAGACATCGACCAGCGCGCAAAAATGGAGGCTCTAGACCCTTCCAGAGCCGAGATATCGAAGGTCAAACTTTCAGCCAAAAAAAAAATGACAGTGTTACCCCTTATGGTTTTTTTTCGGGCTGAAATTTTGACCTTCGATATCTCGGCTCTGGAAGGGTCTAGAGCCTCCATTTTTGCGCGCTGGTCGATGTCTCGTGGCCCTCTGTCAGAATCCAGAGTTTCAAGAAGATCGGAGGGGGTCAAAATTTTGGCCAAAAAAAAAAAAACATAAGGGGTAACACTGTCATTTTTTTTTTTTTGGCCGAAATTTTGACCCCCTCCGATCTTCTTGAAACTCTGGATTCTGACAGAGGGCCACGAGACATCGACCAGCGCGCAAAAATGGAGGCTCTAGACCCTTCCAGAGCCGAGATATCGAAGGTCAAACTTTCAGCCAAAAAAAAAAATGACAGTGTTACCCCTTATGTTTTTTTTTCGGGCTGAAATTTTGACCTTCGATATCTCGGCTCTGGAAGGGTCTAGAGCCTCCATTTTTGCGCGCTGGTCGATGTCTCGTGGCCCTCTGTCAGAATCCAGAGTTTCAAGAAGATCGGAGGGGGTCAAAATTTTGGCCAAAAAAAAAAACATAAGGGGTAACACTGTCATTTTTTTTTTTTGGCCGAAATTTTGACCCCCTCCGATCTTCTTGAAACTCTGGATTCTGACAGAGGGCCACGAGACATCGACCAGCGCACAAAAATGGAGGCTCTAGACCCTTCCAGAGCCGAGATATCGAAGGTCAAACTTTCAGCCAAAAAAAAAAATGACAGTGTTACCCCTTATGGTTTTTTTTCGGGCTGAAATTTTGACCTTCGATATCTCGGCTCTGGAAGGGTCTAGAGCCTCCATTTTTGCGCGCTGGTCGATGTCTCGTGGCCCTCTGTCAGAATCCAGAGTTTCAAGAAGATCGGAGGGGGTCAAAATTTTGGCCAAAAAAAAAAAAACATAAGGGGTAACACTGTCATTTTTTTTTTTGGCCGAAATTTTGACCCCCTCCGATCTTCTTGAAACTCTGGATTCTGACAGAGGGCCACGAGACATCGACCAGCGCGCAAAAATGGAGGCTCTAGACCCTTCCAGAGCCGAGATATCGAAGGTCAAACTTTCAGCCAAAAAAAAAAAGTGACAGTGTTACCCCTTATGTTTTTTTTTTCCTGCTGAAATTTTGACCTTCGATATCTCGGCTCTGGAAGGGTCTAGAGCCTCCAATTTTGCGCGCTGGTCGATGTCTCGTGGCCCTCTGTCAGAATCCAGAGTTTCAAGAAGATCGGAGGGGGTCAAAATTTTGGCCAAAAAAAAAAAACATAAGGGGTAACACTGTCATTTTTTTTTTTTGGCCGAAATTTTGACCCCCTCCGATCTTCTTGAAACTCTGGATTCTGACAGAGGGCCACGAGACATCGACCAGCGCGCAAAAATGGAGGCTTTAGACCCTTCCAGAGCCGAGATATCGAAGGTCAAACTTTCAGCCAAAAAAAAAAAATGACAGTGTTACCCCTTATGTTTTTTTTTCGGGCTGAAATTTTGACCTTCGATATCTCGGCTCTGGAAGGGTCTAGAGCCTCCATTTTTGCGCGCTGGTCGATGTCTCGTGGCCCTCTGTCAGAATCCAGAGTTTCAAGAAGATCGGAGGGGGTCAAAATTTTGGCCAAAAAAAAAAAAAACATAAGGGGTAACACTGTCATTTTTTTTTTTGGCCGAAATTTTGACCCCCTCCGATCTTCTTGAAACTCTGGATTCTGACAGAGGGCCACGAGACATCGACCAGCGCGCAAAAATGGAGGCTCTAGACCCTTCCAGAGCCGAGATATCGAAGGTCAAACTTTCAGCCAAAAAAAAAATGACAGTGTTACCCCTTATGGTTTTTTTTCGGGCTGAAATTTTGACCTTCGATATCTCGGCTCTGGAAGGGTCTAGAGCCTCCATTTTTGCGCGCTGGTCGATGTCTCGTGCCCCTCTGTCAGAATCCAGAGTTTCAAGAAGATCGGAGGGGGTAAAAATTTTGGCCAAAAAAAAAAACCATAAGGGGTAACACTGTCATTTTTTTTTTTGGCCGAAATTTTGACCCCCTCCGATCTTCTTGAAACTCTGGATTCTGACAGAGGGCCACGAGACATCGACCAGCGCGCAAAAATGGAGGCTCTAGACCCTTCCAGAGCCGAGATATCGAAGGTCAAACTTTCAGCCAAAAAAAAAAAATGACAGTGTTACCCCTTATGTTTTTTTTTTCGGGCTGAAATTTTGACCTTCGATATCTCGGCTCTGGAAGGGTCTAGAGCCTCCATTTTTGCGCGCTGGTCGATGTCTCGTGGCCCTCTGTCAGAATCCAGAGTTTCAAGAAGATCGGAGGGGGTCAAAATTTTGGCCAAAAAAAAAAAACATAAGGGGTAACACTGTCATTTTTTTTTTTTTGGCCGAAATTTTGACCCCCTCCGATCTTCTTGAAACTCTGGATTCTGACAGAGGGCCACGAGACATCGACCAGCGCGCAAAAATGGAGGCTCTAGACCCTTCCAGAGCCGAGATATCGAAGGTCAAACTTTCAGCCAAAAAAAAAAATGACAGTGTTACCCCTTATGTTTTTTTTTTCGGGCTGAAATTTTGACCTTCGATATCTCGGCTCTGGAAGGGTCTAGAGCCTCCATTTTTGCGCGCTGGTCGATGTCTCGTGGCCCTCTGTCAGAATCCAGAGTTTCAAGAAGATCGGAGGGGGTCAAAATTTTGGCCAAAAAAAAAAACATAAGGGGTAACACTGTCATTTTTTTTTTTTGGCCGAAATTTTGACCCCCTCCGATCTTCTTGAAACTCTGGATTCTGACAGAGGGCCACGAGACATCGACCAGCGCGCAAAAATGGAGGCTTTAGACCCTTCCAGAGCCGAGATATCGAAGGTCAAACTTTCAGCCAAAAAAAAAAAATGACAGTGTTACCCCTTATGTTTTTTTTTCGGGCTGAAATTTTGACCTTCGATATCTCGGCTCTGGAAGGGTCTAGAGCCTCCATTTTTGCGCGCTGGTCGATGTCTCGTGGCCCTCTGTCAGAATCCAGAGTTTCAAGAAGATCGGAGGGGGTCAAAATTTTGGCCAAAAAAAAAAAACATAAGGGGTAACACTGTCATTTTTTTTTTTTGGCCGAAATTTTGACCCCCTCCGATCTTCTTGAAACTCTGGATTCTGACAGAGGGCCACGAGACATCGACCAGCGCACAAAAATGGAGGCTCTAGACCCTTCCAGAGCCGAGATATCGAAGGTCAAACTTTCAGCCAAAAAAAAAAATGACAGTGTTACCCCTTATGGTTTTTTTTCGGGCTGAAATTTTGACCTTCGATATCTCGGCTCTGGAAGGGTCTAGAGCCTCCATTTTTGCGCGCTGGTCGATGTCTCGTGGCCCTCTGTCAGAATCCAGAGTTTCAAGAAGATCGGAGGGGGTCAAAATTTTGGCCAAAAAAAAAAACATAAGGGGTAACACTGTCATTTTTTTTTTTTTGGCCGAAATTTTGACCCCCTCCGATCTTCTTGAAACTCTGGATTCTGACAGAGGGCCACGAGACATCGACCAGCGCGCAAAAATGGAGGCTCTAGACCCTTCCAGAGCCGAGATATCGAAGGTCAAACTTTCAGCCAAAAAAATAAAATGACAGTGTTACCCCTTATGTTTTTTTTTTCGGGCTGAAATTTTGACCTTCGATATCTCGGCTCTGGAAGGGTCTAGAGCCTCCATTTTTGCGCGCTGGTCGATGTCTCGTGGCCCTCTGTCAGAATCCAGAGTTTCAAGAAGATCGGAGGGGGTCAAAATTTTGGCCAAAAAAAAAAAACATAAGGGGTAACACTGTCATTTTTTTTTTGGCCGAAATTTTGACCCCCTCCGATCTTCTTGAAACTCTGGATTCTGACAGAGGGCCACGAGACATCGACCAGCGCGCAAAAATGGAGGCTCTAGACCCTTCCAGAGCCGAGATATCGAAGGTCAAAATTTCAGCCCGAAAAAAAACCATAAGGGGTAACACTGTCATTTTTTTTTTTTTTGGCTGAAAGTTTGACCTTCGATATCTCGGCTCTGGAAGGGTCTAGAGCCTCCATTTTTGCGCGCTGGTCGATGTCTCGTGGCCCTCTGTCAGAATCCAGAGTTTCAAGAAGATCGGAGGGGGTCAAAATTTCGGCCAAAAAAAAAAATGACAGTGTTACCCCTTATGTTTTTTTTTTTTGGCCGAAATTTTGACCCCCTCCGATCTTCTTGAAACTCTGGATTCTGACAGAGGGCCACGAGACATCGACCAGCGCGCAAAAATGGAGGCTCTAGACCCTTCCAGAGCCGAGATATCGAAGGTCAAAATTTCAGCCCGAAAAAAAAACATAAGGGGTAACACTGTCATTTTTTTTTGGCTGAAAGTTTGACCTTCGATATCTCGGCTCTGGAAGGGTCTAGAGCCTCCAGTTTTGCGCGCTGGTCGATGTCTCGTGGCCCTCTGTCAGAATCCAGAGTTTCAAGAAGATCGGAGGGGGTCAAAATTTCGGCCAAAAAAAAAATGACAGTGTTACCCCTTATGTTTTTTTTTTTGGCCGAAATTTTGACCCCCTCCGATCTTCTTGAAACTCTGGATTCTGACAGAGGGCCACGAGACATCGACCAGCGCGCAAAAATGGAGGCTCTAGACCCTTCCAGAGCCGAGATATCGAAGGTCAAAATTTCAGCCCGAAAAAAAACCATAAGGGGTAACACTGTCATTTTTTTTTTTTTGGCTGAAAGTTTGACCTTCGATATCTCGGCTCTGGAAGGGTCTAGAGCCTCCATTTTTGCGCGCTGGTCGATGTCTCGTGGCCCTCTGTCAGAATCCAGAGTTTCAAGAAGATCGGAGGGGGTCAAAATTTCGGCCAAAAAAAAAAAATGACATGTTTTTTTTTTGGCCAAAATTTTGACCCCCTCCGATCTTCTTGAAACTCTGGATTCTGACAGAGGGCCACGAGACATCGACCAGCGCGCAAAAATGGAGGCTCTAGACCCTTCCAGAGCCGAGATATCGAAGGTCAAAATTTCAGCCCGAAAAAAACCATAAGGGGTAACACTGTCATTTTTTTTTTTTGGCTGAAAGTTTGACCTTCGATATCTCGGCTCTGGAAGGGTCTAGAGCCTCCATTTTTGCGCGCTGGTCGATGTCTCGTGGCCCTCTGTCAGAATCCAGAGTTTCAAGAAGATCGGAGGGGGTCAAAATTTCGGCCAAAAAAAAAAATGACAGTGTTACCCCTTATGTTTTTTTTTTGGCCAAAATTTTGACCCCCTCCGATCTTCTTGAAACTCTGGATTCTGACAGAGGGCCACGAGACATCGACCAGCGCGCAAAAATGGAGGCTCTAGACCCTTCCAGAGCCGAGATATCGAAGGTCAAAATTTCAGCCCGAAAAAAAAACCATAAGGGGTAACACTGTCATTTTTTTTTGGCTGAAAGTTTGACCTTCGATATCTCGGCTCTGGAAGGGTCTAGAGCCTCCATTTTTGCGCGCTGGTCGATGTCTCGTGGCCCTCTGTCAGAATCCAGAGTTTCAAGAAGATCGGAGGGGGTCAAAATTTCGGCCAAAAAAAAAATGACAGTGTTACCCCTTATGATTTTTTTTTTTGGCCAAAATTTTGACCCCCTCCGATCTTCTTGAAACTCTGGATTCTGACAGAGGGCCACGAGACATCGACCAGCGCGCAAAAATGGAGGCTCTAGACCCTTCCAGAGCCGAGATATCGAAGGTCAAAATTTCAGCCCGAAAAAAAAACATAAGGGGTAACACTGTCATTTTTTTTTTTTTTGGCTGAAAGTTTGACCTTCGATATCTCGGCTCTGGAAGGGTCTAGAGCCTCCATTTTTGCGCGCTGGTCGATGTCTCGTGGCCCTCTGTCAGAATCCAGAGTTTCAAGAAGATCGGAGGGGGTCAAAATTTCGGCCAAAAAAAAAAAATGACAGTGTTACCCCTTATGTTTTTTTTTTTTGGCCAAAATTTTGACCCCCTCCGATCTTCTTGAAACTCTGGATTCTGACAGAGGGCCACGAGACATCGACCAGCGCGCAAAAATGGAGGCTCTAGACCCTTCCAGAGCCGAGATATCGAAGGTCAAAATTTCAGCCCGAAAAAAAACCATAAGGGGTAACACTGTCATTTTTTTTTTTGGCTGAAAGTTTGACCTTCGATATCTCGGCTCTGGAAGGGTCTAGAGCCTCCATTTTTGCGCGCTGGTCGATGTCTCGTGGCCCTCTGTCAGAATCCAGAGTTTCAAGAAGATCGGAGGGGGTCAAAATTTCGGCCAAAAAAAAAAATGACAGTGTTACCCCTTATGTTTTTTTTTTTTGGCCAAAATTTTGACCCCCTCCGATCTTCTTGAAACTCTGGATTCTGACAGAAGGCCAAGAGACATCGACCAGCGCGCAAAATTGGAGGCTCTAGACCCTTCCAGAGCCGAGATATCGAAGGTCAAAATTTCAGCAGGAAAAAAAAACATAAGGGGTAACACTGTCATTTTTTTTTTTGGCTGAAAGTTTGACCTTCGATATCTCGGCTCTGGAAGGGTCTAGAGCCTCCATTTTTGCGCGCTGGTCGATGTCTCGTGGCCCTCTGTCAGAATCCAGAGTTTCAAGAAGATCGGAGGGGGTCAAAATTTCGGCCAAAAAAAAAAAAGACAGTGTTACCCCTTATGTTTTTTTTTTTTTTGCCAAAATTTTGACCCCCTCCGATCTTCTTGAAACTCTGGATTCTGACAGAGGGCCACGAGACATCGACCAGCGCGCAAAAATGGAGGCTCTAGACCCTTCCAGAGCCGAGATATCGAAGGTCAAAATTTCAGCCCGAAAAAAAACCATAAGGGGTAACACTGTCATTTTTTTTTTTGGCTGAAAGTTTGACCTTCGATATCTCGGCTCTGGAAGGGTCTAGAGCCTCCATTTTTGCGCACTGGTCGATGTCTCGTGGCCCTCTGTCAGAATCCAGAGTTTCAAGAAGATCGGAGGGGGTCAAAATTTCGGCCAAAAAAAAAAAATGACAGTGTTACCCCTTATGTTTTTTTTTTTTGGCCAAAATTTTGACCCCCTCCGATCTTCTTGAAACTCTGGATTCTGACAGAGGGCCACGAGACATCGACCAGCGCGCAAAAATGGAGGCTCTAGACCCTTCCAGAGCCGAGATATCGAAGGTCAAAATTTCAGCCCGAAAAAAAAACATAAGGGGTAACACTGTCATTTTTTTTTTTTGGCTGAAAGTTTGACCTTCGATATCTCGGCTCTGGAAGGGTCTAGAGCCTCCATTTTTGCGCGCTGGTCAATGTCTCGTGGCCCTCTCTCAGAATCCAGAGTTTCAAGAAGATCGGAGGGGGTCAAAATTTCGGCCAAAAAAAAAAAATGAGTGTTACCCCTTATGTTTTTTTTTTTGGCCAAAATTTTGACCCCCTCCGATCTTCTTGAAACTCTGGATTCTGACAGAAGGCCAAGAGACATCGACCAGCGCGCAAAATTGGAGGCTCTAGACCCTTCCAGAGCCGAGATATCGAAGGTCAAAATTTCAGCAGGAAAAAAAAACATAAGGGGTAACACTGTCATTTTTTTTTTGGCTGAAAGTTTGACCTTCGATATCTCGGCTCTGGAAGGGTCTAGAGCCTCCATTTTTGCGCGCTGGTCGATGTCTCGTGGCCCTCTGTCAGAATCCAGAGTTTCAAGAAGATCGGAGGGGGTCAAAATTTCGGCCAAAAAAAAAAAATGACAGTGTTACCCCTTATGTTTTTTTTTTTTGGCCAAAATTTTGACCCCCTCCGATCTTCTTGAAACTCTGGATTCTGACAGAGGGCCACGAGACATCGACCAGCGCGCAAAAATGGAGGCTCTAGACCCTTCCAGAGCCGAGATATCGAAGGTCAAACTTTCAGCCAAAAAAAAAAAATGACAGTGTTACCCCTTATGTTTTTTTTTCCTGCTGAAATTTTGACCTTCGATATCTCGGCTCTGGAAGGGTCTAGAGCCTCCAATTTTGCGCGCTGGTCGATGTCTCTTGGCCTTCTGTCAGAATCCAGAGTTTCAAGAAGATCGGAGGGGGTCAAAATTTTGGCCAAAAAAAAAAAACATAAGGGGTAACACTGTCATTTTTTTTTGGCCGAAATTTTGACCCCCTCCGATCTTCTTGAAACTCTGGATTCTGACAGAGGGCCACGAGACATCGACCAGCGCGCAAAAATGGAGGCTCTAGACCCTTCCAGAGCCGAGATATCGAAGGTCAAACTTTCAGCCAAAAAAAAAAAAAGACAGTGTTACCCCTTATGTTTTTTTTTTCGGGCTGAAATTTTGACCTTCGATATCTCGGCTCTGGAAGGGTCTAGAGCCTCCATTTTTGCGTGCTGGTCGATGTCTCGTGGCCCTCTGTCAGAATCCAGAGTTTCAAGAAGATCGGAGGGGGTCAAAATTTTGGCCAAAAAAAAAACATAAGGGGTAACACTGTCATTTTTTTTTTTTGGCCGAAATTTTGACCCCCTCCGATCTTCTTGAAACTCTGGATTCTGACAGAGGGCCACGAGACATCGACCAGCGCGCAAAAATGGAGGCTCTAGACCCTTCCAGAGCCGAGATATCGAAGGTCAAAATTTCAGCCCGAAAAAAAAAAGACAGTGTTACCCCTTATGTTTTTTTTTTCGGGCTGAAATTTTGACCTTCGATATCTCGGCTCTGGAAGGGTCTAGAGCCTCCATTTTTGCGTGCTGGTCGATGTCTCGTGGCCCTCTGTCAGAATCCAGAGTTTCAAGAAGATCGGAGGGGGTCAAAATTTTGGCCAAAAAAAAAACATAAGGGGTAACACTGTCATTTTTTTTTTTGGCTGAAAGTTTGACCTTCGATATCTCGGCTCTGGAAGGGTCTAGAGCCTCCATTTTTGCGCGCTGGTCGATGTCTCGTGGCCTTCTGTCAGAATCCAGAGTTTCAAGAAGATCGGAGGGGGTCAAAATTTTGGCCAAAAAAAAAAAACATAAGGGGTAACACTGTCATTTTTTTTTTTGGCCGAAATTTTGACCCCCTCCGATCTTCTTGAAACTCTGGATTCTGACAGAGGGCCACGAGACATCGACCAGCGCGCAAAAATGGAGGCTCTAGACCCTTCCAGAGCCGAGATATCGAAGGTCAAACTTTCAGCCAAAAAAAAAAATGACAGTGTTACCCCTTATGTTTTTTTTTCGGGCTGAAATTTTGACCTTTGATATCTCGGCTCTGGAAGGGTCTAGAGCCTCCATTTTTGCGCGCTGGTCGATGTCTCGTGGCCCTCTGTCAGAATCCAGAGTTTCAAGAAGATCGGAGGGGGTCAAAATTTTGGCCAAAAAAAAAAACATAAGGGGTAACACTGTCATTTTTTTTTTTTGGCCGAAATTTTGACCCCCTCCGATCTTCTTGAAACTCTGGATTCTGACAGAGGGCCACGAGACATCGTCCAGCGCACAAAAATGGAGGCTCTAGACCCTTCCAGAGCCGAGATATCGAAGGTCAAACTTTCAGCCAAAAAAAAAAATGACAGTGTTACCCCTTATGGTTTTTTTTCGGGCTGAAATTTTGACCTTCGATATCTCGGCTCTGGAAGGGTCTAGAGCCTCCATTTTTGCGCGCTGGTCAATGTCTCGTGGCCCTCTGTCAGAATCCAGAGTTTCAAGAAGATCGGAGGGGGTCAAAATTTTGGCCAAAAAAAAAAAAACATAAGGGGTAACACTGTCATTTTTTTTTTTTGGCCGAAATTTTGACCCCCTCCGATCTTCTTGAAACTCTGGATTCTGACAGAGGGCCACGAGACATCGACCAGCGCGCAAAAATGGAGGCTCTAGACCCTTCCAGAGCCGAGATATCGAAGGTCCAACTTTCAGCCAAAAAAAAAAATGACAGTGTTACCCCTTATGTTTTTTTTTCCTGCTGAAATTTTGACCTTCGATATCTCGGCTCTGGAAGGGTCTAGAGCCTCCAATTTTGCGCGCTGGTCGATGTCTCTTGGCCTTCTGTCAGAATCCAGAGTTTCAAGAAGATCGGAGGGGGTCAAAATTTTGGCCAAAAAAAAAAAAACATAAGGGGTAACATTGACATTTTTTTTTTTTGGCCGAAATTTTGACCCCCTCCGATCTTCTTGAAACTCTGGATTCTGACAGAGGGCCACGAGACATCGACCAGCGCGCAAAAATGGAGGCTCTAGACCCTTCCAGAGCCGAGATATCGAAGGTCAAAATTTCAGCCCGAAAAAAAACCATAAGGGGTAACACTGTCATTTTTTTTTTTGGCTGAAAGTTTGACCTTCGATATCTCGGCTCTGGAAGGGTCTAGAGCCTCCATTTTTGCGCGCTGGTCGATGTCTCGTGGCCTTCTGTCAGAATCCAGAGTTTCAAGAAGATCGGAGGGGGTCAAAATTTTGGCCAAAAAAAAAAAACATAAGGGGTAACACTGTCATTTTTTTTTTTGGCCGAAATTTTGACCCCCTCCGATCTTCTTGAAACTCTGGATTCTGACAGAGGGCCACGAGACATCGACCAGCGCGCAAAAATGGAGGCTCTAGACCCTTCCAGAGCCGAGATATCGAAGGTCAAACTTTCAGCCAAAAAAAAAATGACAGTGTTACCCCTTATGTTTTTTTTTCGGGCTGAAATTTTGACCTTCGATATCTCGGCTCTGGAAGGGTCTAGAGCCTCCATTTTTGCGCGCTGGTCGATGTCTCGTGGCCCTCTGTCAGAATCCAGAGTTTCAAGAAGATCGGAGGGGGTCAAAATTTTGGCCAAAAAAAAAAACATAAGGGGTAACACTGTCATTTTTTTTTTTGGCCGAAATTTTGACCCCCTCCGATCTTCTTGAAACTCTGGATTCTGACAGAGGGCCACGAGACATCGACCAGCGCGCAAAAATGGAGGCTCTAGACCCTTCCAGAGCCGAGATATCAAAGGTCAAACTTTCAGCCAAAAAAAAAAATGACAGTGTTACCCCTTATGGTTTTTTTTCGGGCTGAAATTTTGACCTTCGATATCTCGGCTCTGGAAGGGTCTAGAGCCTCCATTTTTGCGCGCTGGTCGATGTCTCGTGGCCCTCTGTCAGAATCCAGAGTTTCAAGAAGATCGGAGGGGGTCAAAATTTTGGCCAAAAAAAAAAACATAAGGGGTAACACTGTCATTTTTTTTTTTTGGCCGAAATTTTGACCCCCTCCGATCTTCTTGAAACTCTGGATTCTGACAGAGGGCCACGAGACATCGACCAGCGCGCAAAAATGGAGGCTCTAGACCCTTCCAGAGCCGAGATATCGAAGGTCAAACTTTCAGCCAAAAAAAAAAATGACAGTGTTACCCCTTATGTTTTTTTTTCGGGCTGAAATTTTGACCTTCGATATCTCGGCTCTGGAAGGGTCTAGAGCCTCCATTTTTGCGCGCTGGTCGATGTCTCGTGGCCCTCTGTCAGAATCCAGAGTTTCAAGAAGATCGGAGGGGGTCAAAATTTTGGCCAAAAAAAAAAAACATAAGGGGTAACACTGTCATTTTTTTTTTTTGGCCGAAATTTTGACCCCCTCCGATCTTCTTGAAACTCTGGATTCTGACAGAGGGCCACGAGACATCGACCAGCGCGCAAAAATGGAGGCTTTAGACCCTTCCAGAGCCGAGATATCGAAGGTCAAACTTTCAGCCAAAAAAAAAATGACAGTGTTACCCCTTATGTTTTTTTTCGGGCTGAAATTTTGACCTTCGATATCTCGGCTCTGGAAGGGTCTAGAGCCTCCATTTTTGCGCGCTGGTCGATGTCTCGTGGCCCTCTGTCAGAATCCAGAGTTTCAAGAAGATCGGAGGGGGTCAAAATTTTGGCCAAAAAAAAAAACATAAGGGGTAACACTGTCATTTTTTTTTTTGGCCGAAATTTTGACCCCCTCCGATCTTCTTGAAACTCTGGATTCTGACAGAGGGCCACGAGATATCGACCAGCGCGCAAAAATGGAGGCTTTAGACCCTTCCAGAGCCGAGATATCGAAGGTCAAACTTTCAGCCAAAAAAAAAATGACAGTGTTACCCCTTATGTTTTTTTTTCGGGCTGAAATTTTGACCTTCGATATCTCGGCTCTGGAAGGGTCTAGAGCCTCCATTTTTGCGCGCTGGTCGATGTCTCGTGGCCCTCTGTCAGAATCCAGAATTTCAAGAAGATCAGAGGGGGTCAAAATTTTGGCCAAAAAAAAAAAACATAAGGGGTAACACTGTCATTTTTTTTTTTGGCCGAAATTTTGACCCCCTCCGATCTTCTTGAAACTCTGGATTCTGACAGAGGGCCACGAGACATCGACCAGCGCGCAAAAATGGAGGCTCTAGACCCTTCCAGAGCCGAGATATCGAAGGTCAAACTTTCAGCCAAAAAAAAAAATGACAGTGTTACCCCTTATGGTTTTTTTTCGGGCTGAAATTTTGACCTTCGATATCTCGGCTCTGGAAGGGTCTAGAGCCTCCATTTTTGCGCGCTGGTCGATGTCTCGTGGCCCTCTATCAGAATCCAGAGTTTCAAGAAGATCGGAGGGGGTCAAAATTTTGGCCAAAAAAAAAAAAACATAAGGGGTAACACTGTCATTTTTTTTTTTTGGCCGAAATTTTGACCCCCTCCGATCTTCTTGAAACTCTGGATTCTGACAGAGGGCCACGAGACATCGACCAGCGCGCAAAAATGGAGGCTTTAGACCCTTCCAGAGCCGAGATATCGAAGGTCAAACTTTCAGCCAAAAAAAAAAATGACAGTGTTACCCCTTATGTTTTTTTTTCGGGCTGAAATTTTGACCTTCGATATCTCGGCTCTGGAAGGGTCTAGAGCCTCCATTTTTGCGCGCTGGTCGATGTCTCGTGGCCCTCTGTCAGAATCCAGAGTTTCAAGAAGATCGGAGGGGGTCAAAATTTTGCCCAAAAAAAAAAAAACATAAGGGGTAACACTGTCATTTTTTTTTTTGGCCGAAATTTTGACCCCCTCCGATCTTCTTGAAACTCTGGATTCTGACAGAGGGCCACGAGACATCGACCAGCGCGCAAAAATGGAGGCTCTAGACCCTTCCAGAGCCGAGATATCGAAGGTCAAACTTTCAGCAAAAAAAAAAAAAATGACAGTGTTACCCCTTATGGTTTTTTTTCGGGCTGAAATTTTGACCTTCGATATCTCGGCTCTGGAAGGGTCTAGAGCCTCCATTTTTGCGCGCTGGTCGATGTCTCGTGGCCCTCTGTCAGAATCCAGAGTTTCAAGAAGATCGGAGGGGGTCAAAATTTTGGCCAAAAAAAAAAAAAAACATAAGGGGTAACACTGTCATTTTTTTTTTTTGGCCGAAATTTTGACCCCCTCCGATCTTCTTGAAACTCTGGATTCTGAGAGAGGGCCACGAGACATCGACCAGCGCGCAAAAATGGAGGCTCTAGACCCTTCCAGAGCCGAGATATCGAAGGTCAAACTTTCAGCCAAAAAAAAAATGACAGTGTTACCCCTTATGTTTTTTTTTTTTTGGCCAAAATTTTGACCCCCTCCGATCTTCTTGAAACT
>CM075878.1:28272535-28369734 GCA_038021265.1 Cyprinella venusta | reverse complement strand
GGGTAACACTGTCATTTTTTTTTTTTTGGCCGAAATTTTGACCCCCTCCGATCTTCTTGAAACTCTGGATTCTGACAGAGGGCCACGAGACATCGACCAGCGCGCAAAAATGGAGGCTCTAGACCCTTCCAGAGCCGAGATATCGAAGGTCAAACTTTCAGCCAAAAAAAAAAAATGACAGTGTTACCCCTTATGTTTTTTTTTCGGGCTGAAATTTTGACCTTCGATATCTCGGCTCTGGAAGGGTCTAGAGCCTCCATTTTTGCGCGCTGGTCGATGTCTCGTGGCCCTCTGTCAGAATCCAGAGTTTCAAGAAGATCGGAGGGGGTCAAAATTTTGGCCAAAAAAAAAAAACATAAGGGGTAACACTGTCATTTTTTTTTTTGGCCGAAATTTTGACCCCCTCCGATCTTCTTGAAACTCTGGATTCTGACAGAGGGCCACGAGACATCGACCAGCGCGCAAAAATGGAGGCTTTAGACCCTTCCAGAGCCGAGATATCGAAGGTCAAACTTTCAGCCAAAAAAAAAAATGACAGTGTTACCCCTTATGTTTTTTATCGGGCTGAAATTTTGACCTTCGATATCTCGGCTCTGGAAGGGTCTAGAGCCTCCATTTTTGCGCGCTGGTCGATGTCTCGTGGCCCTCTGTCAGAATCCAGAGTTTCAAGAAGATCGGAGGGGGTCAAAATTTTGGCCAAAAAAAAAAACATAAGGGGTAACACTGTCATTTTTTTTTTTTGGCCGAAATTTTGACCCCCTCCGATCTTCTTGAAACTCTGGATTCTGACAGAGGGCCACGAGACATCGACCAGCGCGCAAAAATGGAGGCTTTAGACCCTTCCAGAGCCGAGATATCGAAGGTCAAACTTTCAGCCAAAAAAAAAAATGACAGTGTTACCCCTTATGTTTTTTTTTCGGGCTGAAATTTTGACCTTCGATATCTCGGCTCTGGAAGGGTCTAGAGCCTCCATTTTTGCGCGCTGGTCGATGTCTCGTGGCCCTCTGTCAGAATCCAGAATTTCAAGAAGATCGGAGGGGGTCAAAATTTTGGCCAAAAAAAAAAAACATAAGGGGTAACACTGTCATTTTTTTTTTTTGGCCGAAATTTTGACCCCCTCCGATCTTCTTGAAACTCTGGATTCTGACAGAGGGCCACGAGACATCGACCAGCGCGCAAAAATGGAGGCTCTAGACCCTTCCAGAGCCGAGATATCGAAGGTCAAACTTTCAGCCAAAAAAAAAAATGACAGTGTTACCCCTTATGTTTTTTTTTCGGGCTGAAATTTTGACCTTCGATATCTCGGCTCTGGAAGGGTCTAGAGCCTCCATTTTTGCGCGCTGGTCGATGTCTCGTGGCCCTCTGTCAGAATCCAGAGTTTCAAGAAGATCGGAGGGGGTCAAAATTTTGGCCAAAAAAAAAAAACATAAGGGGTAACACTGTCATTTTTTTTTTTTGGCCGAAATTTTGACCCCCTCCGATCTTCTTGAAACTCTGGATTCTGACAGAGGGCCACGAGACATCGACCAGCGCGCAAAAATGGAGGCTCTAGACCCTTCCAGAGCCGAGATATCGAAGGTCAAACTTTCAGCCAAAAAAAAAATGACAGTGTTACCCCTTATGGTTTTTTTTCGGGCTGAAATTTTGACCTTCGATATATCGGCTCTGGAAGGGTCTAGAGCCTCCATTTTTGCGCGCTGGTCGATGTCTCGTGGCCCTCTGTCAGAATCCAGAGTTTCAAGAAGATCGGAGGGGGTCAAAATTTTGGCCAAAAAAAAAAAAACATAAGGGGTAACACTGTCATTTTTTTTTTGGCCGAAATTTTGACCCCCTCCGATCTTCTTGAAACTCTGGATTCTGACAGAGGGCCACGAGACATCGACCAGCGCGCAAAAATGGAGGCTCTAGACCCTTCCAGAGCCGAGATATCGAAGGTCAAACTTTCAGCCAAAAAAAAAAGTGACAGTGTTACCCCTTATGTTTTTTTTTCCTGCTGAAATTTTGACCTTCGATATCTCGGCTCTGGAAGGGTCTAGAGCCTCCAATTTTGCGCGCTGGTCGATGTCTCGTGGCCCTCTGTCAGAATCCAGAGTTTCAAGAAGATCGGAGGGGGTCAAAATTTTGGCCAAAAAAAAAAACATAAGGGGTAACACTGTCATTTTTTTTTTTTGGCCGAAATTTTGACCCCCTCCGATCTTCTTGAAACTCTGGATTCTGACAGAGGGCCACGAGACATCGACCAGCGCGCAAAAATGGAGGCTCTAGACCCTTCCAGAGCCGAGATATCGAAGGTCAAACTTTCAGCCAAAAAAAAAAATGACAGTGTTACCCCTTATGGTTTTTTTTCGGGCTGAAATTTTGACCTTCGATATCTCGGCTCTGGAAGGGTCTAGAGCCTCCATTTTTGCGCGCTGGTCGATGTCTCGTGGCCCTCTGTCAGAATCCAGAGTTTCAAGAAGATCGGAGGGGGTCAAAATTTTGGCCAAAAAAAAAAAAACATAAGGGGTAACACTGTCATTTTTTTTTTTTGGCCGAAATTTTGACCCCCTCCGATCTTCTTGAAACTCTGGATTCTGACAGAGGGCCACGAGACATCGACCAGCGCGCAAAAATGGAGGCTTTAGACCCTTCCAGAGCCGAGATATCGAAGGTCAAACTTTCAGCCAAAAAAAAAAATGACAGTGTTACCCCTTATGTTTTTTTTTCGGGCTGAAATTTTGACCTTCGATATCTCGGCTCTGGAAGGGTCTAGAGCCTCCATTTTTGCGCGCTGGTCGATGTCTCGTGGCCCTCTGTCAGAATCCAGAGTTTCAAGAAGATCGGAGGGGGTCAAAATTTTGGCCAAAAAAAAAAACATAAGGGGTAACACTGTCATTTTTTTTTTTTGGCCGAAATTTTGACCCCCTCCGATCTTCTTGAAACTCTGGATTCTGACAGAGGGCCACGAGACATCGACCAGCGCGCAAAAATGGAGGCTCTAGACCCTTCCAGAGCCGAGATATCGAAGGTCAAACTTTCAGCCAAAAAAAAAAATGACAGTGTTACCCCTTATGGTTTTTTTTCGGGCTGAAATTTTGACCTTCGATATCTCGGCTCTGGAAGGGTCTAGAGCCTCCATTTTTGCGCGCTGGTCGATGTCTCGTGGCCCTCTGTCAGAATCCAGAGTTTCAAGAAGATCGGAGGGGGTCAAAATTTTGGCCAAAAAAAAAAACATAAGGGGTAACACTGTCATTTTTTTTTTGGCCGAAATTTTGACCCCCTCCGATCTTCTTGAAACTCTGGATTCTGACAGAGGGCCACGAGACATCGACCAGCGCGCAAAAATGGAGGCTCTAGACCCTTCCAGAGCCGAGATATCGAAGGTCAAACTTTCAGCCAAAAAAAAAAAAATGACAGTGTTACCCCTTATGTTTTTTTATCGGGCTGAAATTTTGACCTTCGATATCTCGGCTCTGGAAGGGTCTAGAGCCTCCATTTTTGCGCGCTGGTCGATGTCTCGTGGCCCTCTGTCAGAATCCAGAGTTTCAAGAAGATCGGAGGGGGTCAAAATTTTGGCCAAAAAAAAAAAACATAAGGGGTAACACTGTCATTTTTTTTTTGGCCGAAATTTTGACCCCCTCCGATCTTCTTGAAACTCTGGATTCTGACAGAGGGCCACGAGACATCGACCAGCGCGCAAAAATGGAGGCTCTAGACCCTTCCAGAGCCGAGATATCGAAGGTCAAACTTTCAGCCAAAAAAAAAAAGTGACAGTGTTACCCCTTATGTTTTTTTTTCCTGCTGAAATTTTGACCTTCGATATCTCGGCTCTGGAAGGGTCTAGAGCCTCCAATTTTGCGCGCTGGTCGATGTCTCGTGGCCCTCTGTCAGAATCCAGAGTTTCAAGAAGATCGGAGGGGGTCAAAATTTTGGCCAAAAAAAAAAAACATAAGGGGTAACACTGTCATTTTTTTTTTTTGGCCGAAATTTTGACCCCCTCCGATCTTCTTGAAACTCTGGATTCTGACAGAGGGCCACGAGACATCGACCAGCGCGCAAAAATGGAGGCTTTAGACCCTTCCAGAGCCGAGATATCGAAGGTCAAACTTTCAGCCAAAAAAAAAAATGACAGTGTTACCCCTTATGTTTTTTTTTCGGGCTGAAATTTTGACCTTCGATATCTCGGCTCTGGAAGGGTCTAGAGCCTCCATTTTTGCGCGCTGGTCGATGTCTCGTGGCCCTCTGTCAGAATCCAGAATTTCAAGAAGATCGGAGGGGGTCAAAATTTTGGCCAAAAAAAAAAAACATAAGGGGTAACACTGTCATTTTTTTTTTTTGGCCGAAATTTTGACCCCCTCCGATCTTCTTGAAACTCTGGATTCTGACAGAGGGCCACGAGACATCGACCAGCGCGCAAAAATGGAGGCTCTAGACCCTTCCAGAGCCGAGATATCGAAGGTCAAACTTTCAGCCAAAAAAAAAAATGACAGTGTTACCCCTTATGGTTTTTTTTCGGGCTGAAATTTTGACCTTCGATATCTCGGCTCTGGAAGGGTCTAGAGCCTCCATTTTTGCGCGCTGGTCGATGTCTCGTGGCCCTCTGTCAGAATCCAGAGTTTCAAGAAGATCGGAGGGGGTCAAAATTTTGGCCAAAAAAAAAAAAACATAAGGGGTAACACTGTCATTTTTTTTTTTTGGCCGAAATTTTGACCCCCTCCGATCTTCTTGAAACTCTGGATTCTGACAGAGGGCCACGAGACATCGACCAGCGCGCAAAAATGGAGGCTTTAGACCCTTCCAGAGCCGAGATATCGAAGGTCAAACTTTCAGCCAAAAAAAAAAATGACAGTGTTACCCCTTATGTTTTTTTTTCGGGCTGAAATTTTGACCTTCGATATCTCGGCTCTGGAAGGGTCTAGAGCCTCCATTTTTGTGCGCTGGTCGATGTCTCGTGGCCCTCTGTCAGAATCCAGAGTTTCAAGAAGATCGGAGGGGGTCAAAATTTTGGCCAAAAAAAAAAACATAAGGGGTAACACTGTCATTTTTTTTTTTGGCCGAAATTTTTACCCCCTCCGATCTTCTTGAAACTCTGGATTCTGACAGAGGGCCACGAGACATCGACCAGCGCGCAAAAATGGAGGCTCTAGACCCTTCCAGAGCCGAGATATCGAAGGTCAAACTTTCAGCCAAAAAAAAAATGACAGTGTTACCCCTTATGGTTTTTTTTCGGGCTGAAATTTTGACCTTCGATATCTCGGCTCTGGAAGGGTCTAGAGCCTCCATTTTTGCGCGCTGGTCGATGTCTCGTGGCCCTCTGTCAGAATCCAGAGTTTCAAGAAGATCGGAGGGGGTCAAAATTTTGGCCAAAAAAAAAAAACATAAGGGGTAACACTGTCATTTTTTTTTTTGGCCGAAATTTTGACCCCCTCCGATCTTCTTGAAACTCTGGATTCTGACAGAGGGCCACGAGACATCGACCAGCGCGCAAAAATGGAGGCTCTAGACCCTTCCAGAGCCGAGATATCGAAGGTCAAACTTTCAGCCAAAAAAAAAAAAATGGTCGATGTCTCGTGGCCCTCTGTCAGAATCCAGAGTTTCAAGAAGATCGGAGGGGGTCAAAATTTTGGCCAAAAAAAAAAAACATAAGGGGTAACACTGTCATTTTTTTTTTTGGCCGAAATTTTGACCCCCTCCGATCTTCTTGAAACTCTGGATTCTGACAGAGGGCCACGAGACATCGACCAGCGCGCAAAAATGGAGGCTCTAGACCCTTCCAGAGCCGAGATATCGAAGGTCAAACTTTCAGCCAAAAAAAAAAAAATGACAGTGTTACCCCTTATGTTTTTTTATCGGGCTGAAATTTTGACCTTCGATATCTCGGCTCTGGAAGGGTCTAGAGCCTCCATTTTTGCGCGCTGGTCGATGTCTCGTGGCCCTCTGTCAGAATCCAGAGTTTCAAGAAGATCGGAGGGGGTCAAAATTTTGGCCAAAAAAAAAACATAAGGGGTAACACTGTCATTTTTTTTTTTGGCCGAAATTTTGACCCCCTCCGATCTTCTTGAAACTCTGGATTCTGACAGAGGGCCACGAGACATCGACCAGCGCGCAAAAATGGAGGCTCTAGACCCTTCCAGAGCCGAGATATCGAAGGTCAAACTTTCAGCCAAAAAAAAAATGACAGTGTTACCCCTTATGTTTTTTTTTTCGGGCTGAAATTTTGACCTTCGATATCTCGGCTCTGGAAGGGTCTAGAGCCTCCATTTTTGCGCGCTGGTCGATGTCTCGTGGCCCTCTGTCAGAATCCAGAGTTTCAAGAAGATCGGAGGGGGTCAAAATTTTGGCCAAAAAAAAAAACATAAGGGGTAACACTGTCATTTTTTTTTTTGGCCGAAATTTTGACCCCCTCCGATCTTCTTGAAACTCTGGATTCTGACAGAGGGCCACGAGACATCGACCAGCGCGCAAAAATGGAGGCTCTAGACCCTTCCAGAGCCGAGATATCGAAGGTCAAACTTTCAGCCAAAAAAAAAATGACAGTGTTACCCCTTATGTTTTTTTTTCGGGCTGAAATTTTGACCTTCGATATCTCGGCTCTGGAAGGGTCTAGAGCCTCCATTTTTGCGCGCTGGTCGATGTCTCGTGGCCCTCTGTCAGAATCCAGAGTTTCAAGAAGATCGGAGGGGGTCAAAATTTTGGCCAAAAAAAAAAAAACATAAGGGGTAACACTGTCATTTTTTTTTTTTTGGCCGAAATTTTGACCCCCTCCGATCTTCTTGAAACTCTGGATTCTGACAGAGGGCCACGAGACATCGACCAGCGCGCAAAAATGGAGGCTCTAGACCCTTCCAGAGCCGAGATATCGAAGGTCAAACTTTCAGCCAAAAAAAAAAAATGACAGTGTTACCCCTTATGTTTTTTTTTCGGGCTGAAATTTTGACCTTCGATATCTCGGCTCTGGAAGGGTCTAGAGCCTCCATTTTTGCGCGCTGGTCGATGTCTCGTGGCCCTCTGTCAGAATCCAGAGTTTCAAGAAGATCGGAGGGGGTCAAAATTTTGGCCAAAAAAAAAAAACATAAGGGGTAACACTGTCATTTTTTTTTTGGCCGAAATTTTGACCCCCTCCGATCTTCTTGAAACTCTGGATTCTGACAGAGGGCCACGAGACATCGACCAGCGCGCAAAAATGGAGGCTTTAGACCCTTCCAGAGCCGAGATATCGAAGGTCAAACTTTCAGCCAAAAAAAAAAATGACAGTGTTACCCCTTATGTTTTTTTTCGGGCTGAAATTTTGACCTTCGATATCTCGGCTCTGGAAGGGTCTAGAGCCTCCATTTTTGCGCGCTGGTCGATGTCTCGTGGCCCTCTGTCAGAATCCAGAGTTTCAAGAAGATCGGAGGGGGTCAAAATTTTGGCCAAAAAAAAAAAACATAAGGGGTAACACTGTCATTTTTTTTTTTGGCCGAAATTTTGACCCCCTCCGATCTTCTTGAAACTCTGGATTCTGACAGAGGGCCACGAGAAATCGACCAGCGCGCAAAAATGGAGGCTTTAGACCCTTCCAGAGCCGAGATATCGAAGGTCAAACTTTCAGCCAAAAAAAAAAATGACAGTGTTACCCCTTATGTTTTTTTTTCGGGCTGAAATTTTGACCTTCGATATCTCGGCTCTGGAAGGGTCTAGAGCCTCCATTTTTGCGCGCTGGTCGATGTCTCGTGGCCCTCTGTCAGAATCCAGAATTTCAAGAAGATCGGAGGGGGTCAAAATTTTGGCCAAAAAAAAAAAACATAAGGGGTAACACTGTCATTTTTTTTTTTTGGCCGAAATTTTGACCCCCTCCGATCTTCTTGAAACTCTGGATTCTGACAGAGGGCCACGAGACATCGACCAGCGCGCAAAAATGGAGGCTTTAGACCCTTCCAGAGCCGAGATATCGAAGGTCAAACTTTCAGCCAAAAAAAAAAATGACAGTGTTACCCCTTATGTTTTTTTTTCGGGCTGAAATTTTGACCTTCGATATCTCGGCTCTGGAAGGGTCTAGAGCCTCCATTTTTGCGCGCTGGTCGATGTCTCGTGGCCCTCTGTCAGAATCCAGAGTTTCAAGAAGATCGGAGGGGGTCAAAATTTTGGCCAAAAAAAAAAAACATAAGGGGTAACACTGTCATTTTTTTTTTTTGGCCGAAATTTTGACCCCCTCCGATCTTCTTGAAACTCTGGATTCTGACAGAGGGCCACGAGACATCGACCAGCGCGCAAAAATGGAGGCTCTAGACCCTTCCAGAGCCGAGATATCGAAGGTCAAACTTTCAGCCAAAAAAAAAAATGACAGTGTTACCCCTTATGGTTTTTTTTCGGGCTGAAATTTTGACCTTCGATATCTCGGCTCTGGAAGGGTCTAGAGCCTCCATTTTTGCGCGCTGGTCGATGTCTCGTGGCCCTCTGTCAGAATCCAGAGTTTCAAGAAGATCGGAGGGGGTCAAAATTTTGGCCAAAAAAAAAAACATAAGGGGTAACACTGTCATTTTTTTTTTTGGCCGAAATTTTGACCCCCTCCGATCTTCTTGAAACTCTGGATTCTGACAGAGGGCCACGAGACATCGACCAGCGCGCAAAAATGGAGGCTCTAGACCCTTCCAGAGCCGAGATATCGAAGGTCAAACTTTCAGCCAAAAAAAAAAAAATGACAGTGTTACCCCTTATGTTTTTTTTTCGGGCTGAAATTTTGACCTTCGATATCTCGGCTCTGGAAGGGTCTAGAGCCTCCATTTTTGCGCGCTGGTCGATGTCTCGTGGCCCTCTGTCAGAATCCAGAGTTTCAAGAAGATCGGAGGGGGTCAAAATTTTGGCCAAAAAAAAAAAACATAAGGGGTAACACTGTCATTTTTTTTTTTGGCCGAAATTTTGACCCCCTCCGATCTTCTTGAAACTCTGGAATCTGACAGAGGGCCACGAGACATCGACCAGCGCGCAAAAATGGAGGCTCTAGACCCTTCCAGAGCCGAGATATCGAAGGTCAAACTTTCAGCCAAAAAAAAAAAATGACAGTGTTACCCCTTATGTTTTTTTTTTCGGGCTGAAATTTTGACCTTCGATATCTCGGCTCTGGAAGGGTCTAGAGCCTCCATTTTTGCGCGCTGGTCGATGTCTCGTGGCCCTCTGTCAGAATCCAGAGTTTCAAGAAGATCGGAGGGGGTCAAAATTTTGGCCAAAAAAAAAAAAACATAAGGGGTAACACTGTCATTTTTTTTTTTTTGGCCGAAATTTTGACCCTCTCCGATCTTCTTGAAACTCTGGATTCTGACAGAGGGCCACGAGACATCGACCAGCGCGCAAAAATGGAGGCTCTAGACCCTTCCAGAGCCGAGATATCGAAGGTCAAACTTTCAGCCAAAAAAAAAAATGACAGTGTTACCCCTTATGTTTTTTTTTCGGGCTGAAATTTTGACCTTCGATATCTCGGCTCTGGAAGGGTCTAGAGCCTCCATTTTTGCGCGCTGGTCGATGTCTCGTGGCCCTCTGTCAGAATCCAGAGTTTCAAGAAGATCGGAGGGGGTCAAAATTTTGGCCAAAAAAAAAAACATAAGGGGTAACACTGTCATTTTTTTTTTTTGGCCGAAATTTTGACCCCCTCCGATCTTCTTGAAACTCTGGATTCTGACAGAGGGCCACGAGACATCGACCAGCGCGCAAAAATGGAGGCTCTAGACCCTTCCAGAGCCGAGATATCGAAGGTCAAACTTTCAGCCAAAAAAAAAAATGACAGTGTTACCCCTTATGGTTTTTTTTCGGGCTGAAATTTTGACCTTCGATATCTCGGCTCTGGAAGGGTCTAGAGCCTCCATTTTTGCGCGCTGGTCGATGTCTCGTGGCCCTCTGTCAGAATCCAGAGTTTCAAGAAGATCGGAGGGGGTCAAAATTTTGGCCAAAAAAAAAAAACATAAGGGGTAACACTGTCATTTTTTTTTTTTTGGCCGAAATTTTGACCCCCTCCGATCTTCTTGAAACTCTGGATTCTGACAGAGGGCCACGAGACATCGACCAGCGCGCAAAAATGGAGGCTTTAGACCCTTCCAGAGCCGAGATATCGAAGGTCAAACTTTCAGCCAAAAAAAAAAATGACAGTGTTACCCCTTATGTTTTTTTTTCGGGCTGAAATTTTGACCTTCGATATCTCGGCTCTGGAAGGGTCTAGAGCCTCCATTTTTGCGCGCTGGTCGATGTCTCGTGGCCCTCTGTCAGAATCCAGAGTTTCAAGAAGATCGGAGGGGGTCAAAATTTTGGCCAAAAAAAAAAAACATAAGGGGTAACACTGTCATTTTTTTTTTTTGGCCGAAATTTTGACCCCCTCCGATCTTCTTGAAACTCTGGATTCTGACAGAGGGCCACGAGACATCGACCAGCGCGCAAAAATGGAGGCTCTAGACCCTTCCAGAGCCGAGATATCGAAGGTCAAACTTTCAGCCAAAAAAAAAAAATGACAGTGTTACCCCTTATGTTTTTTTTTCGGGCTGAAATTTTGACCTTCGATATCTCGGCTCTGGAAGGGTCTAGAGCCTCCATTTTTGCGCGCTGGTCGATGTCTCGTGGCCCTCTGTCAGAATCCAGAGTTTCAAGAAGATCGGAGGGGGTCAAAATTTTGGCCAAAAAAAAAAAACATAAGGGGTAACACTGTCATTTTTTTTTTTTGGCCGAAATTTTGACCCTCTCCGATCTTCTTGAAACTCTGGATTCTGACAGAGGGCCACGAGACATCGACCAGCGCGCAAAAATGGAGGCTCTAGACCCTTCCAGAGCCGAGATATCGAAGGTCAAACTTTCAGCCAAAAAAAAAATGACAGTGTTACCCCTTATGTCTTTTTTTCGGGCTGAAATTTTGACCTTCGATATCTCGGCTCTGGAAGGGTCTAGAGCCTCCATTTTTGCGCGCTGGTCGATGTCTCGTGGCCCTCTGTCAGAATCCAGAGTTTCAAGAAGATCGGAGGGGGTCAAAATTTTGGCCAAAAAAAAAAAACATAAGGGGTAACACTGTCATTTTTTTTTTTTGGCCGAAATTTTGACCCCCTCCGATCTTCTTGAAACTCTGGATTCTGAGAGAGGGCCACGAGACATCGACCAGCGCGCAAAAATGGAGGCTCTAGACCCTTCCAGAGCCGAGATATCGAAGGTCAAAATTTCAGCCAAAAAAAAAATGACAGTGTTACCCCTTATGGTTTTTTTTCGGGCTGAAATTTTGACCTTCGATATCTCGGCTCTGGAAGGGTCTAGAGCCTCCAATTTTGCGCGCTGGTCGATGTCTCTTGGCCTTCTGTCAGAATCCAGAGTTTCAAGAAGATCGGAGGGGGTCAAAATTTTGGCCAAAAAAAAAAAACATAAGGGGTAACACTGTCATTTTTTTTTTTTGGCCGAAATTTTGACCCCCTCCGATCTTCTTGAAACTCTGGATTCTGACAGAGGGCCACGAGACATCGACCAGCGCGCAAAAATGGAGGCTCTAGACCCTTCCAGAGCCGAGATATCGAAGGTCAAAATTTCAGCCCGAAAAAAAACCATAAGGGGTAACACTGTCATTTTTTTTTTTTGGCTGAAAGTTTGACCTTCGATATCTCGGCTCTGGAAGGGTCTAGAGCCTCCATTTTTGCGCGCTGGTCGATGTCTCGTGGCCTTCTATCAGAATCCAGAGTTTCAAGAAGATCGGAGGGGGTCAAAATTTCGGCCAAAAAAAAAAAAACATAAGGGGTAACACTGTCATTTTTTTTTTTTGGCCGAAATTTTGACCCCCTCCGATCTTCTTGAAACTCTGGATTCTGACAGAGGGCCACGAGACATCGACCAGCGCGCAAAAATGGAGGCTCTAGACCCTTCCAGAGCCGAGATATCGAAGGTCAAACTTTCAGCCAAAAAAAAAAATGACAGTGTTACCCCTTATGTTTTTTTTTCGGGCTGAAATTTTGACCTTCGATATCTCGGCTCTGGAAGGGTCTAGAGCCTCCATTTTTGCGCGCTGGTCGATGTCTCGTGGCCCTCTGTCAGAATCCAGAGTTTCAAGAAGATCGGAGGGGGTCAAAATTTTGGCCAAAAAAAAAAAACATAAGGGGTAACACTGTCATTTTTTTTTTTGGCCGAAATTTTGACCCCCTCCGATCTTCTTGAAACTCTGGATTCTGACAGAGGGCCACGAGACATCGACCAGCGCGCAAAAATGGAGGCTCTAGACCCTTCCAGAGCCGAGATATCGAAGGTCAAACTTTCAGCCAAAAAAAAAAAAATGACAGTGTTACCCCTTATGGTTTTTTTTCGGGCTGAAATTTTGACCTTCGATATCTCGGCTCTGGAAGGGTCTAGAGCCTCCATTTTTGCGCGCTGGTCGATGTCTCGTGGCCCTCTGTCAGAATCCAGAGTTTCAAGAAGATCGGAGGGGGTCAAAATTTTGGCCAAAAAAAAAACATAAGGGGTAACACTGTCATTTTTTTTTTTGGCCGAAATTTTGACCCCCTCCGATCTTCTTGAAACTCTGGATTCTGACAGAGGGCCACGAGACATCGACCAGCGCGCAAAAATGGAGGCTCTAGACCCTTCCAGAGCCGAGATATCGAAGGTCAAACTTTCAGCCAAAAAAAAAATGACAGTGTTACCCCTTATGGTTTTTTTTCGGGCTGAAATTTTGACCTTCGATATCTCGGCTCTGGAAGGGTCTAGAGCCTCCATTTTTGCGCGCTGGTCGATGTCTCGTGGCCCTCTGTCAGAATCCAGAGTTTCAAGAAGATCGGAGGGGGTCAAAATTTTGGCCAAAAAAAAAAAACATAAGGGGTAACACTGTCATTTTTTTTTTTGGCCGAAATTTTGACCCCCTCCGATCTTCTTGAAACTCTGGATTCTGACAGAGGGCCACGAGACATCGACCAGCGCGCAAAAATGGAGGCTCTAGACCCTTCCAGAGCCGAGATATCAAAGGTCAAACTTTCAGCCAAAAAAAAAAATGACAGTGTTACCCCTTATGGTTTTTTTTCGGGCTGAAATTTTGACCTTCGATATCTCGGCTCTGGAAGGGTCTAGAGCCTCCATTTTTGCGCGCTGGTCGATGTCTCGTGGCCCTCTGTCAGAATCCAGAGTTTCAAGAAGATCGGAGGGGGTCAAAATTTTGGCCAAAAAAAAAAAAACATAAGGGGTAACACTGTCATTTTTTTTTTTTGGCCGAAATTTTGACCCCCTCCGATCTTCTTGAAACTCTGGATTCTGACAGAGGGCCACGAGACATCGACCAGCGCGCAAAAATTGAGGCTCTAGACCCTTCCAGAGCCGAGATATCGAAGGTCAAACTTTCAGCCAAAAAAAAAAAAATGACAGTGTTACCCCTTATGGTTTTTTTTCGGGCTGAAATTTTGACCTTCGATATCTCGGCTCTGGAAGGGTCTAGAGCCTCCATTTTTGCGCGCTGGTCGATGTCTCGTGGCCCTCTGTCAGAATCCAGAGTTTCAAGAAGATCGGAGGGGGTCAAAATTTTGGCCAAAAAAAAAAACATAAGGGGTAACACTGTCATTTTTTTTTTTGGCCGAAATTTTGACCCCCTCCGATCTTCTTGAAACTCTGGATTCTGACAGAGGGCCACGCGACATCGACCAGCGCGCAAAAATGGAGGCTCTAGACCCTTCCAGAGCCGAGATATCGAAGGTCAAACTTTCAGCCAAAAAAAAAAATGACAGTGTTACCCCTTATGTTTTTTTTTTCGGGCTGAAATTTTGACCTTCGATATCTCGGCTCTGGAAGGGTCTAGAGCCTCCATTTTTGCGCGCTGGTCGATGTCTCGTGGCCCTCTGTCAGAATCCAGAGTTTCAAGAAGATCGGAGGGGGTCAAAATTTTGGCCAAAAAAAAAAACATAAGGGGTAACACTGTCATTTTTTTTTTTTGGCCGAAATTTTGACCCCCTCCGATCTTCTTGAAACTCTGGATTCTGACAGAGGGCCACGAGACATCGACCAGCGCGCAAAAATGGAGGCTCTAGACCCTTCCAGAGCCGAGATATCGAAGGTCAAACTTTCAGCCAAAAAAAAAAAATGACAGTGTTACCCCTTATGTTTTTTTTTCGGGCTGAAATTTTGACCTTCGATATCTCGGCTCTGGAAGGGTCTAGAGCCTCCATTTTTGCGCGCTGGTCGATGTCTCGTGGCCCTCTGTCAGAATCCAGAGTTTCAAGAAGATCGGAGGGGGTCAAAATTTTGGCCAAAAAAAAAAACATAAGGGGTAACACTGTCATTTTTTTTTGGCCGAAATTTTGACCCCCTCCGATCTTCTTGAAACTCTGGATTCTGACAGAGGGCCACGAGACATCGACCAGCGCGCAAAAATGGAGGCTCTAGACCCTTCCAGAGCCGAGATATCGAAGGTCAAACTTTCAGCCCAAAAAAAAAATGACAGTGTTACCCCTTATGTTTTTTTTTCGGGCTGAAATTTTGACCTTCGATATCTCGGCTCTGGAAGGGTCTAGAGCCTCCATTTTTGCGCGCTGGTCGATGTCTCGTGGCCCTCTGTCAGAATCCAGAGTTTCAAGAAGATCGGAGGAGGTCAAAATTTTGGCCAAAAAAAAAAACATAAGGGGTAACACTGTCATTTTTTTTTTGGCCGAAATTTTGACCCCCTCCGATCTTCTTGAAACTCTGGATTCTGACAGAGGGCCACGAGACATCGACCAGCGCGCAAAAATGGAGGCTCTAGACCCTTCCAGAGCCGAGATATCGAAGGTCAAACTTTCAGCCAAAAAAAAAAATGACAGTGTTACCCCTTATGTCTTTTTTTCGGGCTGAAATTTTGACCTTCGATATCTCGGCTCTGGAAGGGTCTAGAGCCTCCATTTTTGCGCGCTGGTCGATGTCTCGTGGCCCTCTGTCAGAATCCAGAGTTTCAAGAAGATCGGAGGGGGTCAAAATTTTGGCCAAAAAAAAAAACATAAGGGGTAACACTGTCATTTTTTTTTTTTGGCCGAAATTTTGACCCCCTCCGATCTTCTTGAAACTCTGGATTCTGACAGAGGGCCACGAGACATCGACCAGCGCACAAAAATGGAGGCTCTAGACCCTTCCAGAGCCGAGATATCGAAGGTCAAACTTTCAGCCAAAAAAAAAAATGACAGTGTTACCCCTTATGGTTTTTTTTCGGGCTGAAATTTTGACCTTCGATATCTCGGCTCTGGAAGGGTCTAGAGCCTCCATTTTTGCGCGCTGGTCGATGTCTCGTGGCCCTCTGTCAGAATCCAGAGTTTCAAGAAGATCGGAGGGGGTCAAAATTTTGGCCAAAAAAAAAAAAACATAAGGGGTAACACTGTCATTTTTTTTTGGCCGAAATTTTGACCCCCTCCGATCTTCTTGAAACTCTGGATTCTGACAGAGGGCCACGAGACATCGACCAGCGCGCAAAAATGGAGGCTCTAGACCCTTCCAGAGCCGAGATATCGAAGGTCAAAATTTGGACCTGAAAAAAAACATAAGGGGTAACACTGTCATTTTTTTTTTGGCCGAAATTTTGACCCCTTCCGATCTTCTTGAAACTCTGGATTCTGACAGAGGGCCACGAGACTTCGACCAGCGCACAAAAATGGAGGCTCTAGATCCTTCCAGAGCCGAGATATCGAAGGTCAAAATTTGGACCTGAAAAAAAAACATAAGGGGTAACACTGTCATTTTTTTTTATGGCCGAAATTTTGACCCCCTCCGATCTTCTTGAAACTCTGGATTCTGACAGAGGGCCACGACACTTCGACCAGCGCGCAAAAATGGAGGCTCTAGACCCTTCCAGAGCCGAGATATCAAAGGTCAAAATTTGGACCTGAAAAAAAACATAAGGGGTAACACTGTCATTTTTTTTTTTTGCCGAAATTTTGACCCCCTCCGATCTTCTTGAAACTCTGGATTCTGACAGAGGGCCACGAGACTTCGACCAGCGCGCAAAAATGGAGGCTCTAGACCCTTCCAGAGCCGAGAGCCGAGATATCGAAGGTCAAAATTTGGACCAAAAAAAAAACATGAGGGGTAACACTGTCATTTTTTTTTTTTGCCGAAATTTTGACCCCCTCCGATCTTCTTGAAACTCTGGATTCTGACAGAGGGCCACGAGACTTCGACCAGCGCGCAAAAATGGAGGCTCTAGACCCTTCCAGAGCCGAGATATTGAAGGTCAAAATTTGGACCTGAAAAAAAAACATAAGGGGTAACACTGTCATTTTTTTTTTTTTTGGCCGAAATTTTGACCCCCTCCGATCTTCTTGAAACTCTGGATTCTGACAGAGGGCCACGAGACTTCGACCAGCGCGCAAAAATGGAGGCTCTAGACCCTTCCAGATCCGAGATATCGAAGGTCAAAATTTGGACCTGAAAAAAAAACATAAGGGGTAACACTTACATTGTTTTTTGGCCGAAATTTTGACCCCCTCCGATCTTCTTGAAACTCTGGATTCTGACAGAGGGCCACAAGACTTCGACCAGCGCGCAAAAATGGAGGCTCTAGACCCTTCCAGAGCCGAGATATCGAAGCTCAAAATTTGGACCTGAAAAAAAAACATAAGGGGTAACACTGTCATTTTTATTTTTGGCCGAAATTTTGACCCCCTCCGATCTTCTTGAAACTCTTGATTCTGATAGAGGGCCACAAGACTTAGACCTGAGTGCAAAAATGGAGGCTCTAGACCCTTCCAGAGCCGAGATATTGAGACCCCACATAGCATTATAAAAATAGTGGGTTCATGGACAGTGGAATTTTGTGACAGCGCATGGTGCTACGGACCCCGGGGGGCTTGCTGAGTGCAGTAAAATAGTTTTTATCATGACAAGAACTTTAGTTAAAATGCCTATCAAATATACTACCTGAAACCCGATTCAATAGATTGCAGGCGGGATGGTGTCCAACATAAAAATGGTATAAAACTCATACAGGTTTGGAACAACATAAGGGTTAAATTAGCCCATGATTTAATCACCCTGGCCTCTAGCCATCCTTATGACATTCTTCTCTTGTCTTGAGAAGTGACGTGTGTGTGTGTGTGTGTGTGTGTGTGTGTGCGTGTGTGTGTGTGTGTGTGTGTGTGTTCTGACAGACGGTGGTGTTCGGGGCTTATCTGATCCCTCACGGCTTCTTCAGTGTGTACAACATGGGTGTGGACACACTCTTCTTGTGTTTCTGTGAGTCCCTCCTCTACAAGTCAATTGCTCATTTCACAGCTCATGTGACCATGGTTGATAACAGTGTGTGTGTGTGTTCAGTGGAGGATCTACTTCATGTCCAAGAACCTGATGAAGATCCTCAACAAGAAGAACAAACAGCCCAAGACATGATGATGATGATGATGATGAAGGTCTTCCTCCTCTCATGCACTGTCACTTTCAAGATCCCAAGACACTTTTAAACATCGTTATTCCCCATTTACACTTTATTTTTAGAGATGTTATCAAGCCTCGACGTCTTAAGAGTTCATTTAACTGATTTTACTGAAGAAGTGCCTGTGAATTTGTGTGATTTTATTTTGTGCCTGACACACTTTGTTGGAGAAACCAAACTGAGGATGTTTCAGTGCATGTGAGCCAAAGCCTTTTATTCTGTTTATTTTTTTTAGTAAGATATGCACAGTGAAACTATATAGCGTGTATAATTGCCTGTTTATATGCAGATAAATAACTAACAAAAAGTTCTTCCAAAACTACTGTATGGTTTTTAAAGCCACGTTTATTTTTACTTTGTAAAGGAAAATAGTCTAATATAAGAAACTCCATAAGCATGAAGGAACGAAAGCCTTACTTTTGAATGTTTTATAGATACAGTAGTTCATGCTCGTTTCACACTGTTTTTATATGGTTTTTATTTTGGTTGTGTTTGAGTGTAAACTGGAAATAAACATTTATTTAAACACATAGATTAATCTAATAAAAATGTTGCACATTATCAGGTGCTTATTTTCTTTTATATATTTGCAATTGGTTTCATGTAAACAAAAGGCCTGAACCGCAACGTAAAAAAAATAAATAAATAAATTTGTAAAAAATAAATAAATAAATAAATAAAATAGATCTAACGTTTCGAAATTAAAGTTCAAAGCGTTTCGAGATTAACGTCGGAACGCTTCGAGATTAACTTCGGAATGTTTTGAGATTAAAGTGTGTGGATGTGTGTTATATGTATTTCAGTGCTTTGTAATATACATGTGTGGAAGCCCTGAACCGCAAAGTAAAAAAAAAAAAAATCTGTAAAATAAATAAAGTCGAAACGCTTCGAGATTTAAGTCGGAACGCTTCGTGAATAAAGTCAAAGCGTTTCGCGATTAAAGTCGGAATGCTTCAAGATTAAAGTCGGAACGCTTCGAGATTAACGCTGAAATGTTTCGAGATTAAAGTGTGTGGATGGGTGTTGTATAGTGCTTTATATAATACACATGTATGGAAGCCCTGAACTGCAAAGTAAAAAAAAAAAAATCTGTAAAATAAATAAAGTCGGACTCGGAACGCTTCGAGATTAAAGTTGAAACGCTTCGAGATTTACATCGGAATGCTTCGAGATTAACGTCGGAACGCTTCGAGATTAATGTTGAAATGTTTCGTGATTAAAGTGTGTGGATGTGTCGTGTGTTATATGTATTTAAGTGCTTTATATAATATACATGTATGGAAGCCCTGAACAGCAAAGTAAAAAAAAAAATCTGTAAAATAAATAAAGTCGAAACGTTTCGAGATTAACGTTTCGGTTCAGGGCCTCTGTAAACAATTTATTGAGTAATTGTTTATATATATAAACAATTTATTGAGCAAATATATATATATATATATATATATATATATATATATATATATATATATATATATATATATATATATATATATATATATATATATATGATTAAAAATGTATATGTTTTGTACAATTACTCAATAAATTGTTTGGGTCGTTTAGACCCTGAAGCCCAGAAGTGTAAACAGGAAACGAAAACCATTTCTTGAAGGTTAATATAACGCCGACTGCAGATACACATAACGTAAACAAAGCAGCGCGTGCTTACCGTTTTGAATATACGCGGGCATTCCCTTGTCAACATGTCGAATCAGGCGAAACAAAGCCGACGAGGACTATTTTGAGCCGACGTCACGGAACCGTGCGGAACACACCGAGGAACTGGCTAAACCCAGCTGTCAGATGTTTTCGCGCCACTCCCGGTTGCTGAGCAACGCGCGTGAGTTTGACAGCTGCCTGTCAGAGTGACTCTTAGACTTTTAGGATTGTATATTGTTAAATAAATGGACAAATACAAGCAGTGTGTGAACAATGCACAGTACAGCGTGTGCGCAGCTTTCATAATACGATACATTTAATTAACTTTTTTTTCAATTCTGCAATTTG
Source organism: Cyprinella venusta (assembly GCA_038021265.1). NCBI lineage: Eukaryota > Metazoa > Chordata > Actinopteri > Cypriniformes > Leuciscidae > Cyprinella > Cyprinella venusta. Next base: position 28,350,389 of record CM075878.1, on the reverse strand, counting down.
CGCCCCGTCCAGCACATGGCGCCCCAGGCGGCCGCCTGTGTCGCCTGTCGGCAAAGCCGGTCCTGACTATACTATAAAAATAACCACACCAGTTGTATTAAATGTTTATTTATCAAGTGCCCACACCCACTTTAGTTTCTGGCCCATATGCACAATAATTCGTCCCCTTGGAATTATAAGGTTCTATCTGACATTTTTGTCAAAATTGAGTTATTCACATTTTCTTATTCTGTGACAACTTATTTATGTTACGTGGTGTGTTTTTTAAAGTTGTGTTCATTGTGGGGCTTTTTATTGAAAAAACAAAAAGGTTCTATCTACAAAGTCGAACTCTAACTTGGCTCTATAAGGTTCTATCTGCATGAGCCAATCAGCACTTCGAATGCACAGAAGAGGACCAATCAGAATCAACTTTTATATGTCGGGTCACCGGCTTTTTCCTTCAAGACAAGAAGAAACCCTAAAGGCATTATGCTATACATTTACAGCGAATTAAATATTCACTAAATTGTGTAGTCTTATGAAGTGGCTTAACTTAATATTTTGTTATTTTCTTTATTGTGCATTATTGGTTATTATTATTATTAATAACTTTTATTATTATAGTTATTATTATTATCTGAATTATAAAAATATGCAGTGAGTAAATTGAATATTTCAGAAAACCATTCAACATGCAAGTGTGTGTGTGTGTGTGTGTGTTTGTTTGAAAGTATGTGTTGTGAATTCTCTCCCTTTAAATATTGAGTTGGTTACGTGGTGACGTTTTAAGTTGCGTTGTACGCAAATACCGTAGTGCAGCGTTCTCAGCACGTACGGACTAAGTGTAATTGCCTATTCACAAAACGATCATCTCGTGCACGCGTTCATGTGCAGAGTGCAAGAGGAAGTTTATGACAAAGTAAGTTTCCTTCTTTTTTTATATTGTTAATATTGCAGTTTAAATACAATCTTACGATCTGTGCCGAGTTAGATAATGTTTGTTATGTTTAGCGATCTTTCTAACGGTAATTTGATCCTGCCTAACGAGCAGATTATCCCGCTAGCGTCGCAGCTCATTTTGTTTGTTTATTACATTGAAGTGAATTTCTCTGTGGATATCTTTCACTGATTGTCATTTAGTACTTCCAGTGATAATGAAGACCGTCCAATTTCTTTAATTTACTTTTTGGTGTTTTGTCAATTTAATTGCATTATGCAGTTTATAGACTCATAGGCCTATATTTATTGATTGATATATTTCATGTATCCGTGCACTCTACAGAGATGTTTATATTTGAGTTTGTAATTTCTTAAGTTGTTGAATAATTTAGTGAGTGAATATTTATTTCTGTTATGTTATTTATTTCAGAAACTACCATGTCTATGGTCACTCTTGTGCCTTAAACACTTGACTCCGACTCCTCGACCAGAGTTCTGCAGCGGTCAATAACATAGTCCACCAGGGGCCTGTTTCAGAAAGGATGTTAAGTGTGTTAACCCTGAAATGAGGGAAACTCTGGGTTTTCCGTTTCAGAAAGGGGGGTAAATCAAACCCGAGAAAGCAGAGTAAGTCAAGCCCGTTTCTGAAAGAGAGGTAACTTAAACTGAGAATCAGTTACCATGTTAACTTACTCTGTGAACCTAACCAGTCATTTTAACTGATGATAATAATAACAACTGTAATTTAAGAATGCAGTTTATATATTTAATAATTGTTTAATACCATAAACCGTGATATTTTCTGAGACGGTTCTCTACTGAGAAACTCTCCCCACCCCTGCTGTTAAACAAGTTACTCAGCAAATTTTACCCATGTTTTAAATTAAGTCAAGTCAAGTCACATTTATTTATATAGCGCTTTTCACAATACAGATTGTATCAAAGCAGCTTCACAGTGATACTCGTTTTTTAACAATAAGTTAAAAATTTACTAAATTGTCTCGTCTAATGAAGTGGCTTAACTTAATTTATTCATTTTCTTTATAATGTTTTTGTTATTATTATTAACTTTAATTATTATAGTTGTTATTATCTGAATTATACAAATATGCAGTGAGTAAATTGAATGTTTTAGAAAACCATTCAACATGCAAGTGTGTATGTGTATGTTTGAGAAATTGTGTTGGTGTGTAAGAGAGAGAGTGAGAGAGTGTGTGTGTGTGATTAAAAAGGGAGTTTGACATTTTTTGTGATTATTGTCATGGTGTAGTGGGTAATGAAGACTCCAATACAAAATATTTACTCAAAAACTCCCAACAGGTAAAGGCAGACGATTACACACACTGTCCATGAAACATGATTAAAAACCGACCAGCACACATTGAAACAGAGAGAACTAAATACAGATACAAAATGAACACTAACAAGGTGACAGATGATCAGGGCGATGAACAGGTGGATGATTGAGGGAGTGAGTTCAGGTGTGGAGACGAGGATGCTGGGAAGTGTAGTGAAGTTGACGGAGACAGAATGGTGCAGACGAAGACTGTGACAGAACGCCCCCCTTTACAAAGTCGTGACCTCGTGCCATAGAACATCAATGGGGTGGGAGGGCGCCCTGGAGGATGACGAGGGCATGGCTGAATTTGAGCAGGAAGCCTCCAGGGCGGAGCAGGACCAGAGCGCAGCAGGACCAGAGCGGAGCAGGACCAGAGCGGGGCAGGACCAGCAGGACCAGAGCGCAGCAGGACCAGAGCGGAGCAGGACCAGCGCGGAGCAGGACCAGAGCGGGGCAGGACCAGAGCGGGGCAGGACCAGAGCGGGGCAGGACCAGAGCGGGGCAGGACCAGAGCGGGGCAGGACCAGAGCGGGGCAGGACCAGGGCGTGGCAGGACCAGGGCGGGGCAGGACCAGAGCGGGGCAGGACCAGAGCGGGGCAGGACCAGGGCGGAGCAGAGCAGGATGGTGAAGACCCCTCAGGCGGCCACGGCGGTGAAGACCCTTTAGGCGGTGAAGACCCCTCAGGCGGACGGTCTCGGGCTGGACAGTCTCGGGCATTGGAGTGGGGCTGGTGAGGTACAAAAGAGTGGTTAGAGGTACAAAATCCAGGAAAACCTCCAGGTGTTCCTCAAGAGAGCTGTTTACCTGCTCAAGACACATTAGTCTTACTGCAGGGAAATCCATGTTTGGTCGGTTCTTCTGTCACGGTGTAGTGTGGATTGAAGACAGGCTTAGGCTTCAATACAAAACATTTACTCAAAAACTCCAAACAGGTACAAGGAAGACTGGCAGAAGATTACTCACACTATCCATGAAACACAATCAAGAACCGACAAGCTCAGACTGACACAGAGAGAACTAAATACAGATACAAATGAACACTAACAAGGTGACGACAGGTGACACAGATGATCAGGACGATGAACAGGTGGATGATTGAGGGAGTGAGTTCAGGTGTGGAGACTATCACAGAGGATGCTGGGAAGTGTAGTGAAGATGACGAAGACAGAATGGTGCAGACAAAGACTGTGAGAATTATATAGTCAGTGAATAATTTTTCAATGATTATTAAACTTTATGAATCAATTTGCTGAAGCATGTCAATTTTCTTGCAGTTTTTAAAGTCTTAATATGTCTTAATTTTTACTATATTAAGGCTTATAGATCAAATATTTAACAATTTATTTAATGGGGTCTTAATTAAAACAATAAACGTTTGCATGTTATTTCAGCCATATTGAGGTCTAGAGAGAAAGCCATTTTACCTGGCCCACTTTAGCTGGAATAAAGTCCTGCTCGGACGTATTACAGTGGCTGCTTTCTGTCTAAGCAAAAGAAAGATTAAAGTTATAATTTCTGCAATGTGTTTTATTACCCACCAAATTGATATCAAAAATGAAGATTATGCACTGGGGAAAATATTTAGACCTAGCTAGCTTAATTTGAAATGTCCTAAATACATGGAAGTGCTGAAAAATATTAAATAAATGCCATAGAAAGGATAAAATTTTACTTTCTAACACAGGTTGAGACATTGTTACAACATTATTTTTTTAATTTAAATGTTCAAATACTGTTTTGGCAGGTAGAACTTTATAATTCTAAGCGAAAAGTGTTTTTTTTTTTTTTTTTTTTTAGAATTGGAAGGTTCTCTCTGCATTTGACCCATTCCAAAAATCCCCATTTACAAATTTGAGAGGATTTTGATATTGTATGTTTAGAATACATTTAGGGTCCCTGTTATTTTCATGTTTGAATGAAACTTGTTCCCCATATAAATTTTCCTATATGTAATGCAAAAACTTTCAATATATATATATATATATATATATATATATATATATATATATATATATATATATATATATATATATATATATATATACAGTATATATATATATATATATATATATATATATATATATATAAACACTACATTGAATAGATAATTGATATATATATATCTATGTGTCCTATGTATTGGACACAGGGTCTGAATGGGTTAATACCGTATACAGTGCTCTTCAGTGATGATCCTGAAAAACAACCACAACAAACAAAAAATGGTCTTATGTATTAGTTAATATAATTGTTATTTTAAGTTAGATGTCATGTGTCTTAGGTCAAACAAAGACCTAAGGTGCAGTTTTTTCTTCAAATCACTGCAACGTCTACTTTTTAAAAAAAAAAAAAAATCTATGAGCAAAGGTAGTTTTGCGCTAAAATCCCCGCCATTTGTGCAAAGCTCAGCTGTCATGACCATGTTACATTTTTTACTCTGAGTCAAATTGATCTCACCGAGTCACTGATGCTGTACATGGAGATCAAAGCGTATTAAACCTTAATTTAATTCACAAATGATTGTATTCCAATAAAATGGTCATTCTGGAATTGTTCCTTTTTGTCAGTCTGTATGTATAATTATCTTGAAAATGACCTTCAAACATGTATTGGACAACCAGTCTACTAGTCAAGTTAAACATAAAGAGATCCAGGGTTAAAGGAGTAGTTCACTTTAACCTTTTAAGCTGCAACCCCAATTTTAAAAAAATCCAATGAACTCTGCATTTAGTTACATGTTTTTCAAGATAATGTCATCTGAATTTATTTTGCTTGGACTCTAAAAGGCAAACTGGTGTTTATCTAGCTTATGTCTAGCACATATTCAGTCTATTTACTCTATTGTTTTGTGGTGCAAATGATTCCCATTCAGTGGTCAGTCTCCCCTGCACACATTCACACCTCTCCAGACTGGTTATGCCTCTAAATATGATTTTTCTTTGTCTGCATTATAATCACTAACGACTGTCTATTCACACTGTTTAAATCCCTCGTTTCTTTTATCAAAGTTCTCACTTCACATTTGAAACCGTATCAACTGGCCTTTCTGAAAACTTTTCAGTAATATAGTTAGAAAAAATCATAAAAAATAACAAATGGGTGGCAGGTGTACCTAGCATGTTAGCTTAGCACACCATCAATACACCAAATGACAGAGTTTCAGTGCAGCTTCAAAGGGCTTTAAACTCATCAAAAAGAACAAATCTCTTTTCGAGTCATTTGGTTCATTCAACGAACGAAATCACTCGAAAAAAGATTTGTTCATTTTGATGAACGAGTTCGAACAATAGAGTCTCGAACGAGCATCACAGAACAAAGCGAGCGTTTGTGCTTATAAAAATTCAAGTTTGTTATTTATTTTTGAAATGAGCGATCGTTTCGCTAGATAAGGCCCTTATTCATCGTCTGGTGTCGTTTAAAGCCCTTTGAAGCTGCACGGAAACTCTCATTTGGACCTTGAACCGTTTGGTTCCCATTGAAGTCCATTATATGGAGAAAAATGTTTTCATCAAAAACCTTAATTTCATCAAAAGTTAAATTGTTTCGTCATATATAGCATCTTGAGATACGATTTCAATACAAATGTTTTGAAGCTTCAAAGTCAGAATTCATCTTGATTTATGTTTTAAAGATGAACTAAAGTCTTACGGGTTTGAAAATACATGATGGTGATTAAATGACGACAATTTTCATTTTTGAGAGAAAAGGATATTGTGAATTATACTGAACTATCCCTTTTAGGCCAATGCCATAAATAATAATAATAATAACCAAATTAGATATTCAGAGGCTAGGTCTGGTTATTGGAGCTCTGCTATATATATATATATATATATATATATATAGCAGAGTCCATCTGAAAGTACAGTTTTCTTTTGAGAAATACATTTTCTGTGCCTAATTGTTTAAAGTGAACGGGATCTTATCCAGAAAGAGCTTGTAAAAGCTTTTCATGAAAAATAAACCATAGCATGGTGGTGAAAAGCTTTTATTTCAAGCTGCCCTGTCGCTGGATCACTGTCGTTCTGTTGGCATAGCTTAACGTCTGGCACCATGTCTAACATTGGTCTTTACAATCACATTTTATGAGAAATATTTGAGAAAATACATGCAGAAATGCAATCGTATGGCATGTAGAGGTCCAAAAATATGACTTAGCCATTGATATTTATCGGTTTGTGGCCCAAGAATTGAAACATCGATTTCCAATTAATTAATTTATCTGCAATTTACTGTAAACCATCCGAAAGAACGAACATTTTCCTCTAGTTTATGTACAAGGTACACCAATAAACCATGTGAACTGGAACCACCATCAGGAGCTTCATCTGTATGTCTCTATTCAACTGTCACGTTTGCTTAACTTGCCGTGTGAAAGTCTCTCGGAAATGGACTGCATCTGCACTCTTGATGATGACGTGATGGAGGTTTCTAGAAGGTTTCTATGTTTCTGTTCATGGACCCTTGATGTTGACGGACTTCTTCCCACCAACCAGATAAAGAGGTTGAGGCCTGTAGCAGCTTGAAGGATCACAAAGCCCAGGAGGACCCGGGGCTCCTCTGGCTCCAGGGGTTCCTGGGGTCCCGGGCACACCGGCCTCTCCTCTGGCACCGTCGACCCCATCCTTGCCGATGCCAGGCTTGCCAGCTGGTCCTGTTGTAATGAAATCAGACTTGATAAGGAAGGCTTTTGAAAATGTGACTAAATAGTCGAAATATCCAATCCGTAAATAGAAATATCAACAGTTTATCCCGGTCTAAAATGGAATGGTTGAGGTTTAGGATTTCGTACCTTGAGGTCCGGGTTCTCCATTAATTCCTGGGATTCCAATTCCATTATCTCCCTTGTCACCTTTTTGTCCTGCATCACCTACACAAATGCATTGACATAAGCATCACTTTAGACATTTATATAGTACAATTAATATGCAATTCAATATTCAAATTGCTTATTTTTATTTATTTTTTAAAAAAAGGTCAGATCATAACTAGAACCAGATAATATGATACTTTTATATATAACTTTATACAACCATGTATTTACATGGAACTTTTAGTTACACTAACAATTCAAAGTTTAGGATAATTTAATGATGTGAAATATAAGAATTCAAAGTAGCTGTTTCCTATTTGAATATATTATAAAATGCACTTTATTCCTGTGACCAAATCATTACTCCAGTCTTCAGTGTCACATGATCCTTCAGAAATCACTCTATGATTTGGTGCTCAAGAAACATTTCTGATTATTAATGTTTTCTACATGGTTTCATATTTTTGTTGAAACTGACACATTCATTCAGGATTCTTTGATGAATAGAACGTACTATTTCTAGTACTACACTTTTGATCAATTTTATTCATCCTTGCTGAAAAAAAAGATGGTAAACTGCAAAGTGATAATCTGTAAAATGCTAATATACAAAATTTCAAAGTGAAATGTTGAAATGAATTAATAATTAGTCAAATGCCCATTAGAACATGTACATAGACTAGTAGTGCTTATACCGACGCAATGGTGTAGTTTTAATAGCGCTTGCATTAGTGAATCGGGAATATTCGATCATTCCATCTATTTTTAGCTCTTCTAAGGGAACCTCTGTGAGACTTCTGACATTTATACTGTCAAAAATCCCTGCTAGGCATCATTGTTCACAGAATGCTAGAACATTTTCCTCAGGAGATGCATTAATAATCTTCAGTAATCATGTTGATATCCTCTGAGGTTCTGCCGAAATAAGAGGAAGATTGAGATGCAGTCGGGGGCTTTTCTAATCATCCTGTTATTGCTTCTCAATCTCTGTCTCATTAGCAAGCGTAGCATTCCTCCTCGGCTCACTGGCAATTAGCGCAGACAGCACACACTGTACAACAGCCTCAAAACAACTGCAACGCTTCACATTCTGGAGGCTGTTAACCCTTGGTTGAACAAAAACTGTTTTTTCAAGTGATTTTAAACCATTCAAGCGCAAGAAGAGGCGAAAGATTTTTTGTATTTTGTTCCAATCGCCTGGATTTGCTAATTAGTACAGTTTTTCAGCCAGGAGATAAAACTAATTAGTGAGATCAGCTGGCTAAGTTCATGGGTGGAGTAAAAATATGGCAAGACTTTTACTTTCTGACCCCTGGACTTTACACTTCACACACACACTGAGAGAGGCACGTTTCAGATCGAGCACAAACACCGAATTGATTCCTCTTTCACGTCTCCTTTCGCTTGACAGACTGACATACAAAATTATGTTAAAATACCCGCAAGTATCAAGTATAAGTATCTTGGCAAGTATCCTCATAAACTTAAACAGTTGAGAAAGAAATCAGATGTGTATCATTATATTAGATGCGTTTGTTAGGTCTTAAAGTGACAGCAGCCTATACAAACCTGATGTGTCATTAATGTTAATCAAACAACAAAAAAATAATTAAAGAATTAAATTAAATTAATTAATTAATTAAACATCTTTAACACTTAAATTATACAGTGAACACTTTAGTGTTATTTTACATTTAATGGATAGATTTTTGTACCTGAATACTGTAGGGATGGGCAATGATTAATCGTGATTAATTGCATCCAAAATAAAAGTTTGTTTACACATAATATATGTGTGAGTAGTGTGTTTAATTATTTTGTATATACAAATACACAAACATGCATGTATATTTAATAAAAAAAAAATATTATTTTATTATTTATATATAAAATATTTATATTTCTATATAATATAAATTATATATAAATCTATATACAGTATATACATGAACATATTTCTTAAACATATACAAGCATGTGTGTGTATTTATATATCAAATAATTATGCACAGTGCGCCCACATTTATTTTGTAAACACAAACTTTTATTTTGGATGCAATTAATCATGATTAATTGTTACCCATCCCTACTGTTAGACATTACCTTATATTGTTTACTTTGTTAAAAATTAAGAATTTTTAGTCAATAAAAACAAATAAAAGATGCTTGAATCAAAGGCTCACTGCACCCTCGAGAGCTTTAATTCAGCTGACAGCAGAGCACTATTTGAAACAGTGATACATGGTTTGGAAATATCATAAGAAGCGAGTAAAATCAATGGTACCTTTGACTCCTGGTTTTCCAGGAAGGCCGTAGTACCCTGGAGGCCCCTTGTGGCCCATCATCCCTTTGGGTCCGGCTTCTCCAGCAGGACCTGGAGGTCCCGGCGGTCCAACTGGTCCTGCGAGTCCTGGACTTCCAGGGGCTCCAATGGGCAGAGGTTTCTTGGCTAGTTCCTTCTTGTAGGCATCTAAATGTTCTGTTTGGTACATTACAATGTTATAGTTAAGTTGCCATTTATAAAGAAAAATACAATTGATGTAAGTCAGGGGTGCCCAATCCTGTTCCTGGAGAACTCTCTACCTCCAACACACCTGTGTAATTATCAAGTGCTCCTGAAGATGATGGCTGGAGCACGAAGATAGATCTTCAGGAACTGAATTGGGCATCCATGAGGTGATGAGGGTGCGTTTATACGACTACAATTTACTAAAAATGGAAAAGTTTTTCCAGTGCATTTTTTGTGTACAGAAACGATCCCTGTTCACAACTGCAAAAACGACTGAAAATACTGTATTGGCTATGTAGTTGGCGATGTCACTTTGGAAAGCAACACTAAAACCCTATAAGCATGCGCATTACGTCACCGTTTTCACAAATTCACGTTTTTGTAGTTTACACAGACAATAACGGTATTGTTTTCAAAAATGTGCACTTTGAAACCCCTTTTTTAAAGTTTGTGTTTTCAGGCCGCCAAAAAGCCGTTGTCATGTAAATGAACAGCCAAAACGCATAACAAGTTTTAAAATATTTCGAAAACATTAAAAATCGTGTAAACAGCCCCTGAAATAGCTTCTCAAACAAGAAAAAAAGTAGAGTGGGAATTATTTTTGCCTGTCAGTAATTATTTGGATAGATGTGGTTTGCTATCGGTCGATCTCATGTGACTGACAGGTTGCCCCGCCCTCGTGCCAGTGAACATGACATCAGAGAAGAGATGTTGATGCAAGAAGGAGAGGTTTTTAAATTTCATGGTGACTTTAATAGCTAATAAAGATGTCGTACCTTCAACGACAGCTGAACAAATCTCACGGATCTTCTCGTCATTCGTCTTGGGCCCCTTTTAAAAACAAATTTTCACAACAACATCAGCAACAACTGCACAGAAAGCATTTCTACAGAAGCAACGCCATTCAAATGTCCAGTCAAAGATGAAAGTGGACACAAAGCAATGTACTAACAGGTAGACCTCTGGGACCAGGGGGTCCTGTTAGGCCTCGTTCCCCCTCCAGACCTCTGGCTCCCTGGGGTCCCGTCAGACCCTCATGGCCTGGCTGTCCTGGACGACCATCAGCTCCTGTAGCTCCTCTCTGGCCTTTCTCTCCACGCTTAGAAAAAACAAAGAATGAGAGGATAAAACAAACTTCCAACAAAAGCAATCGTTTGGATTTCCTGAAGGAAAAGTGTTACAGTAAGTGTAAACAGTGTAAATATTTTTTTCATTCTACATATATATATATATATATATATATATATATATATATATATATATATACACACACACACAATTGTTTTTTTTCCCAAATATATTATAATAAATAATTATATATTAATGATATAAAAAATATTATTATATCATTAATTTTATATTATTTATTGGTTTATTTAATATAAAAATATTTAGATTTGAAAATTGTTTTTCTACGAAACGCATTGAATGAATGTTAAAGTGGCACACTTACCTCTCCCTTGATTCCAGTAATGCCCGGAGGCCCCTGTAAACCATTATTAAAAACCATCACACTACTGTACACACACTGGAATACCATAATTAAAGGGTGTGACTGGGTATGCTTGCTATAAATATGGCGAACCTGATCACCCTTCACGCCTGGCTCCCCCGAAACACCTGGATCTCCCTGTAAAACGAAGAGAGAGAAAGATATTAGTGTAAAATCACACGGTATTCATATGCAGGAAGCAGTCGGTGTTTAATGCGGTCCCTGAGTGCATAGTTTTAATTTACCTCACTTCCTTTGGGACCGACGGGACCCATTGGACCCTGAAAGAACAGAAACAATGACATGATCGCACACGGCGGACAATAATGTCTGCTCTGTTGTGATTATTACAATAAACAATGATCACACCTGGTCTCCTTTATGACCCGTGTGGCCCTTGATTCCACGGGGACCCATGACTCCTTGGTCACCTTTTTCTCCCTGTGGAGGTAGTCAAAATAATAATGAAATACTGTATGAATAACAATGTCTAATTGTACAGCGCCTCACCTATAATTGCCTTTTATTAGTAGTCACACATATTCTGTAATTAATTATACTAATTTGGAGTGGGGGTTTTCATCCGGAAATGAGTTTTTGCAGGATGGCATGTTTTACATCCAAACGTATGCAACAAAAGTTAGTGTCTATCAATACACTTTTCCTTTTTTTGCACACTAACATACTGTCTTTGCCATCTCCATAACAGCAAAGTACATAGGTTTACTGCATAGAATAAGTATGCATATTGGAACAAAAACCCGTTGGTTTGATTATGGATATTAATGCCTGTGTCCGACCCACCTGGATTCCTTGCGGGCCCATTGCGCCGACTGGACCCTGTTTTCCCGTTTCACCCTGAAGAGGAAAAGTTGATTAATTGGATACATTTTTCAACAAATTGAACATGAACTGTGATCTCAGGACAGAATGGTGTTCACCAAAGCAAAAAAAAAAAAAAAAAGAAAAAAAATTTTTTATTACAGTGGATCCTTTGGCTCCTGGAGTTCCATCTTCTCCTGCTGGTCCAACTGCTCCCTAAAATATAACATTAACATAATTATAAATCATTAAAAAAAAAAAAAAAACAACAAACAAACAAACATGCATACAAGTGCAAAAAAAAAAAAAAAAAAAAAAAAAAAAACACATAATACTCACATCTTTACCAGGAAGCCCAACTGGACCAGTCGGTCCTACAGCACCAGTATCACCCTGTAATAGAAAGAGTGTAATTGCTTGCTATGGCATCACTGTTTTAAAATTTAAATGAGATTCAGCATACATTATTTTTTTATGCAATGATGTTAACCTTTTGTCCTGCAGGCCCCACGAGTCCCTGTTTTCCTGGCAAGCCCTAAATTTGATATGCAATATTGTTAAGTCAAGGTGAGTCACAGATTGCAAATTATAGTGAGCAAAACATCATTCGACAGCTTTAATATACAGTACATAATATAATAATATAATCAAATTAGTTTCATATAATGAAATTACAAGTATATCTGATTACATAATCCAGATTAAATATAATCAGTCACTACCCAGCACTGCGCACGTGCACATAAATATACATTGATTAACTCACTGGAATTCCCACAATTCCTCTGACACCAAGGGCTCCAGGCAGACCTGGGTCTCCCTGTCAAGCACACAGCAAAATCACAGTTATCAACAATGAACGAGCCAGATTTAAGAAAACAATATGCATTTTAATGAACAAAAAAGGACAAATGGATATGCATGTCAAAATGTTTTTCCATGAATTTTGCATCATCATAAACCATTGAATCATCATCATAAGTCACCTTCTCCCCAGGGGCTCCTGTTGCTCCATCAGATCCATCCTTTCCTGGCTCACCCTACACATAACATCCTCTTCATCATTATTGACATTATCATAGATATTTCAAGTAACTCTTTCAGTACACAATTATTATCATTTTGAGCACAGAACTGATCAATCCGTCACTCACAGTGTCACCCTTGGCACCCGCAGCTCCTTTCTCTCCCGGCGCTCCGATCGCACCCTAAAACAACGCATTATGATTCGTCAGAAAGAAACCAGGTACCTTTAAATGGTTTTTGCTCAATTCAAAGTGTTCTTGAGTAGGGTAGATCATACAGACAGCAATGACTCACATCATCTCCTTTAGGCCCGACATGTCCCTGTCGCCCTCTGATGCCTTCAACACCCTGTTAAGACACATAAATATTCATTTACTTCTCTAAACTCAATATAGAATTCATTATCTGTACAAAATAACTGTTAGTTGACCAACAGCACTCAAATTTGTCTATTTACACCATAAAGCAAACAGCGAACCTTATTGGCAGAGGCTATTTACACTAACTCCTCCCACCATTATCTGATTGGGCCAGACGAAATGACCAAATTAGCTTTTGACTTGGCCAACCTGAGTTTGAATCCATCTTTTAACAAACGCATTCTTCCCCCTTTTCCCATCACATATCAGCTCAAAGATATTCAAAAAGCGTAAATATAGAGCATAATGGGTATAGAATAGCTGGAATATAATGTGTAGGGGTGGGCTTTAGAGACAGGGACAAGAAATGTCCCAATAAAGCAGCATCCATTTATGATTTTAATAAATACAATCAAATAAACTGAGTATGTTGTTATTATTGCACTGTTTTATAATATGCTACAATAAAGGTGCAAATAGTATATGTCACTATTTGCCCTAAGTAAAAATAGCATAGTACTAATATTTACACTTAAATACATTTACACTTACAGTTTATTTTGATGGTCCACTTTAGACATTCTACTAACTAAAAGTAACTTTGCAACTACATGTCAATTAACTCTCATTAGAGTATTAGTAGACTATAGCAGACTGTTAGGTTAGTGTTGAGGTGTTAGGATTAATAGAAGTTGACATGTAGGTGCAAAGTTACTTATAGTCAGTAAAATGTCTGTTGGGGAGCATCATAATAAAGGGTTAACAGATATTAAGCAGACAGTTTACTCATACTCTAATGAGAGTTAGTTGACATGTAGTCGCAAAGTTACTTATAGTTAGTTAGTATAATGTCTAAAGTGGAGCAAAGTGGACCAAAAACACTGCCATTTTTACGTAGCATAAATTTAAGGCAGCGATTGAAGCTATTTACACTTAGTAATGCTGAAAATGTATTTATTATATTTACATTATATTAATATATTATTCAGAATAAATGTCGATATTATAATTATACTATTTTTAGTTTAGTATTTATTTAACTCATTTATGCACTCGAGATGCCACGGGACTGTTCTCTATCCCACTAAAATAGCTTGATATCATCTTAAAATCTTGCTTTATATCCTATAAGCTCTGCTGAACTCCATTTCCACTAGACTAGCTTGCTGAACAGTCTTTTCTCATAAATATCAGATAAGACATAAATCATCTGTACTTTGGTGCCAGACTTTTGCTCAGAACAAATTTGATTAATAAAAGAAAAATCTGTGAAATACTGCTCACGTACTGGGGATCCTGGTGGTCCGGTGGGTCCTGGGATCCCGTTGAATCCAGGAGGACCCTGCAGACATGAAACAAACAAAAGTGCATTGTGCTCAGCAGGAAGAATGACATTTCTATTGCTTTTGTGTTATCACACAAGCCTAAAATATTATTCCCTGCATACATTACGCTTACAGCAGTTTTAATCTGTACAATCACAGCAGATGTTATTTAATTGGCTTTATTGAGCATTAAACAGATTGGCCGGGCTGGAGGACATTGCTCTGCAAGTGTTCCTCTGGGTTTCTTGCTCTTTCGTAATCTGATGCAGATAAAGAAGATGTTTTAAGTCTTACCCGATCTCCTTTCTCGCCATGAGCTCCAGGGAATCCGATAGGACCTCGCTGACCCTGCAGGGAATTTGAGTACAAACTATGACGATGTGTCAAAGAGACATTCTTGGGGTGACAACATTAAAAAGTTGAATAAATCTAAGCCTCATACATCATCTCCTGCACGTCCAGGAGGACCTGACTCTCCAGCGGCCCCTCGCTCTCCCTGTGAATAAAGAAGAAAATTACTCCAGTGTTTGTTGATTGATTAATCTGAAGAGCCGTTTCTAGGGTTTCATCATTCTTATCCCTTTTATCCACAACATGGGTCTAAATAGACCCGACTGAGTTTTCATTTTCTAAATCTTTGCAAGAAATTAATTTCATCATGCAGTAATATTCCAGGTATTCCTCAATTAACTTGTTTTAGATCATTACAAATCCTTATTTACATTTTTCCTTTCTTATTTTTCGAATAAAAATCGTTTTTGTGTCACTACCCTTCTAATGGTCTAAAAAGACCCGTATTCATGTTTCTTTGCCGAATATTTGAAAGGAATGTATTTTAATCCAGGTATTCATTAAATATCTTGTTTTTGATTTCCACAAATCGTTATATTCATTTTCCTTTCTTACTTTATAAACAAACACAGTGTTTGTATTTCTACATCAATTTTACACACATTGGTCAAAAATGACCCATATATGAACTTTTGTATTTATAAATAGTATAAATATATGCAGAAAACTATTCACCTGCCACACATTTCACAATTCAACACGTCTGCTTTTGTATATTTCATGCATGCAAGTTTTATTTAATACATTTTATTTGTAACAGAAAATATTTTATATTTTATGAAAGACATCTAGATATTGCCTTATATTTGAATGTTTAGGCTAAGGTTACCTTGACCTTGAAATACATCAGTAATGCAAAAGAGAAACATGTCCAATACTATTAGCTAGCTTGCAGTCGACATATTCTATTTTATCCAATAACTAGGTCAACAAAATAAAAGTTGCAATAGAACGTTATATATATACAAATATATATTGTCGCTATTTGATAGAAACCTTGTACCTCCATATTAATTTTGATTTGTGGTCATAAATCAATGCTATCGGTCACATAAGCCGTTGTGTGGATGCTGCACTACACTACAGTTAAATTTCAATGTTATCGGTCATATGTGTATTATTGTGTGACAAAGTGGCCAATAAACATATTTCAAGTGTTACAGTAAATGTGCACTAAAAAAACTGCCATTGGCTATTTTAACCAAAAAGTTTTCTTTATTCTTTTGTTTTATCACACTTGCATAGATGGGTCATTTTTGACCCATTTGTGTAAACTTGATGTATTAACACAAAACCTAGGAAATATTAAAATATGAATTTGTGATAATTGAAAACATATATTTAGAAAATTCATAAATCATAAAATGTATAGATCATGAAATATTGAATGCTCAAATAAAGTGATTTCAAAAGGTGAAACAAAAAATGCCAAGCCATGCCTGAAATAACTGAATATGGGTCTTTTTAGACCCATTTGTGTAAACTTGATGTATTAACACAAAACCTAGGAAATATTAAAATTGGGGCTGTCAAACGATTAATCGCGATTAATCGCATTCAAAATAAAAGTTTGTGTTTACGAAATATACTTAAATATATACATGCATGTGTGTCTATTTATATATACAAAATAATTATACACACTATGCCCACATATATTATGTAAACACAAACTTTTATTTTGGATGCGATTAATCGCGATTAATCGTTTGACAGCCATAATTAAAATATGAATTTGTGATAATTGAAAACATATATTTAGAAAATTCATAAATTCACAAAATTCAAGATATTTTGAATATTCCTAAATCATGAAATTTATAGATCATGAAATATTGAATGCTCAAATAAAGTGATTTCAAAAGGTGAAACAAAAAAATTGCCAAGCCATGCATGAAATAACAGGAAACGAAAACGGGTCTTTTTAGACCCATGTTGCGCATTAGAAGCGGTATTCAGCTTGTGCATCAAAGGGTTAAGAAGCTTTTTTTCAAAGCACTCTTACCTTTTCACCCGCGATACCTGGCAAACCGTCCACACCTGGAAGACCTCGATGTCCCTGGCAGAGAGATTCACTTTAATAACACCTTCATTCATTAGAAAAGTAGTTGGTGTTTGGCCAAAGAAACGCTCTTTAGTGAGCCACTTTGGACAACATATTTCATCTTTGTGCCACATTCATCAATTTGTCCTCAACAAGACACGTGATTAGAGGAATGATTCATGTCTGCAGCACAAGCACAAGTGTGTTACGTGCCAAAGTTGATTACTTAGGGGTGTGGACTCACCTTCATCCCTGGCAGACCAGGCAATCCCTGTGGTCCAGATGGGCATGTTGTCTGGCACTGCTAACAAAATGAGACACACAAACGCATCAGGTCTATTCATCACTAACAGCAGGATCAGACAGGAAGTGAAGAATAACACAACCAGCCTGTAGCTCACCAGAGACATGCAAAATTAGCACTGAAGATTGAAGATGAGGGAGCATAACACTACAGCCGATTGTCGATTAAATGTAGTGCACATATTTTCAAAGTTCTATATGTTGCATGCTGTATCTTTTTGTGTTTTAAGATGTAGGCCTTTGATCATTTCTTGTATGCTGATGTGCAGGTTCTGTGTGTCCATGTGAAGCATGAATGTTATTAAAATCTAACAAGCACTCACAGTCTCCCCACTTCCCTCAGGGTTCCCAGCACCTTGTGGCCCCTACGGACAGCAGAAGGACAGCAGCGTAGTTTAGATTCAGACACACACTTAAGCAAAGCCCCTTTTAAAATCCTCAAAGGTTACAGCGTTCGAGACAGATCTGCATGGAAGCTCTGTATTAGTTCTAAACCCTCTGAAACCCAGAAGTCACCTGAACCAATTAAAGTAAGGGTTAAAAGCAGAGACAAAAAGGAGGTATAAAGACAAAAAGTGAATTGCAGTGGATTTTAAATAATAGATAGCCCATGGCAAAACTTCAAGAGCCAAATTTGAAGTTTTGTATCTGTTAGTAGCCTATATGTTTGGTTTGGTAATGCTAATGCTAATGTACTGCTAAAAGTTGCCGAAATTAATGACATTTGTAATGCAGTAACGGAATTGTAGTCTAACGCAAATTTGGACAATATTTGGACAACACACACCATATTACAATGCACTACCACCACAAAACAGATTTTCATTTGGTCTTGTGTTAAAGAATTCAATTCTGTCTTGTTAAAGCTACACTGTGTGATTTTTACCCCCATCCTAGTGGTGGAACGGTATATGACCATCCAGTGAATATTAGTTTCTGTTCCTCTCAATTCCGATTTCGTTTTAACTCCTACGGTGGCCAATGTAGTCCAAGATTAACATGGCTTCCAGTTCGACCTCGTCCATGAGTGTTAACTCAAACGTAAACGCGAAAGGCGAAGCTTGAATTAACGGGTGTGTCCCTCTTTGGCTAATGTACTTTCAAGATGGAGGGGTAACATGGCGACCGACATTAGAACCCCTTACCCGTATGTATATTTCATGGCATATTATAGAATCACGAGAATACTTTATTACTTGAACGAAGTAAATATACATTAATGAGCACATATATTTTTGAAAGAACTAAGTGTTTTTAGCTAAGAATAAACTAAAAGAGTCACACAGTGTAGCTTTAAAGAATTTAATTTTATCTTGTTACAGATTTTCATTTTGTCTTGTGTTACAGATTTTTATTAATTTATTTTATTAATTAATTAATACATTTTGTATTAAATTAATACATTTACAGTCAATAGGTTAATTGTTATCTGTTTTAGTAAACAATAATTTTCTGTTCTTTTTAACTACATTTTAGTTGAATTTCTACAAATTTCTAGATTAAAATTCAATGATGTAAACAAAAACTCAAAACAGTGAGACATAGATATAAACTCTAAAAATCAAAACACACTGAGTGTTCTGGTTATATGTACACTAAACTAAATTGAATACAGTATTCGTTGTTTTAAAGTTGTTTGAAAGCATTCGCCATTTCGTTAGCCTCAAGTCATATTTCAATGTCTTCGGACACAAAATGACTTATTATGCTGTGAGGATAACGATACGTATGACTTATGAAATATATCAATGGTAGAAGCCGGTCTTACTGCTGGTCCTGGAGGTCCTGGTGGGCCTGGTGGTCCTGGGACCCCAAGTCCTCCTCTTGGTCCAGGAGGACCCTGGAAAAATATCAGAAATGATATTTATATCCTGGTAACAGAGACAATCAATAAAACAATAACAACAAGAGCTAGAATAAGTATGAAAACAGATATGTAATGACAATTTTATACTGCAAAGGTGACACAGAAGCACTTCTGAAATGGCATTTAGGTGTCTTTAATGCAGCTTAAAGGTGACATGAAGGCATTTGCGCAGCAATTATAACTGTATACTTTGATACTAAGGGCTTAGTCAGGCTTTTATGCTGCATTACACATAGATTTGAGCAGCCTTAACTCTTTAGCTATATTAAGATGCCTTAGTATTAATCCACTTGGTAACACTTTGAAAAGAATTCCGACCTCTGGTCCGATGTTTCCCTCATCTCCTGGAGTACCAGGCTTCCCTGGGGGGCCCTGCATGAGTGGAAAATAGCATTATGAAGTGTAAATGTGAAAATTAAAGATGTGAGTGAGGCTAATTACAGTAAAACCAATTTTTCTTTTTTTTCTTTTTATACACACCGGAGGCCCAACAGTCTCTGGTCCCTAAAAGAAGAAAAATACAACAACAACAACAGAATAAGTCAAACCTTCAAAATGCATAATTTGTCTAGAAAGCATTCTATAATCTTTTTTGCTAAGTAAATAATCAAAAACACAAGAAAACAATTATATGACAATACAATGTCAATAAAACACGCCAACATCACAAAAACAAAAAAATTTAGAATTTAACTTTAATGCTTTCCAAAACGAGGAAAAGACTTACCGGGGGTCCGGCAGGTCCAGGGAAACCAGGAAGACCCTACACCCCCCACCCAAAAAAACAAATCTTAGCATAATGACATGAATTCACAGTCCCATGAGAATTAAATTTTTTTTTAAAAAAGTGGGGGAAAAAAAATGCAACAATTTTTTTCTAACGTATGCATTTTAATAAAGACTATTTTGCAGGTAAATAGTGAATTATGAAGAATCGGAGAATATGCATTATTTTATTGATTTCTCGCTCTTCTGCAATCATGGAAACATGAAAAACTGCAGGAAATGAATGTGAATTGAAACAGACAGTTCATTTAAGGGGTCAATCTGAGGTCTCTTACTCTTTCTCCCACTGGTCCTCGTGGCCCCATTGGGCCCATTGGTCCCTACACATATATAAAGAGAACCAATTAACATCAGAGTGATTCATTTAGCACAATGAAATAAAACAGTTTGTGTGCTGCTGTGAAACTGATTACACAATATTGGTCATCTCATTGTTAAAGGGATACTCCACTTTTTTTGGAAATATGCTCATTTTACAACTCCCCCAGAGTTAAACAGTTGGGTTTTACCGTTTTCGAATGTATTCAGCTGATTTTCTGATATTTAGAAGAATATCAGTAACCAGACAGTTTCTGGTCTCATTGACTTCCATAGTATATTTTTTTCCTACTATGGAAGTCAATGAGACCAGAAACTGTCCGGTTACTGATATTCTTCTAAATATCAGAAAATCGGCTGAATGGATTCGAAAACGGTCAAACTCAACTGTTTAACTTGGCAGGAGTGGTAAAATGAGCCTATTTCCAAAAAAAGTGGAGAATCCCTTTAAGGTCCCATCGCATGTGAATAATGAGCAATATATATATATTGTTAACGTTCGTAACTAATCATTGAGCAGTTAACTAATATTACCAAATGTAACTTAATTGGAAAGAGTTATAGGTTGACTTCGTCTCAATACTAACCAATAGTCCCGGGACCCCCTGCAGTCCTCTCTGTCCAGGCAGTCCAACCTCGCCTCGATCTCCTTTACTGCCCTACGACACACACAGAAAGACAAAAGCAGTTTCATCACCACTCAGCATGGACTGCAGCTGTTGCTAAGATATGGCGGAGCACGGTGGGTCTATTCTAACATCATTAGCGATGCCTCTATGCATCTGTCCTCATCTGATAGGACCAGAGTCAGCTCTAAGCAGCATTTCACCTATTTATGACACACCAGATGATGGTGCAATTCAACCACGCTTTCCCTAAATAGATATTGATGTAGGAAGCTGGATTGATTGGCTGTGTTTTGGATCTGGCAGCCTGTAAATGCATTTTCTCATTAGGAGTTATAATGCAAAACTTGCTGCTCTGTTTTAATGGGGATAGCGGTCAAGTTCAATAACGGTAATATTCAATCTTACTGAGTGAAGTTTTAATTTTAGTCTGAAGAAGTGTATACTGGAAAATGTTGTATAATGCAATTCATTGTTCAAATATAGTTCTCAGAACTCTGTTCTAATTTTTTTTAGGAAAATTCAGCATTGCAGATATCCCTTCTCAATTACTATTATTAGCACTTTTTGATGTAATTCAAAGAGTATACTATTTTCTATAGAAAATGTTTAAAAGAACAAGATCCCTTTTTATACTGTGCATTTTCATATTATGTTGCCTACTTATTTTGTAAAACACATTTAAAATTTTAGTGTGTATATATATTTTTTACCATTTTTAGTGTAGAAAAAAACTTTGGAAGCTTTTTTGTGTGTTTTTTTTTCATTAGAATAGTATTATATATCAACTTTAAAATTGATAGAACTTACAAACTTTTAATTTTATAGCTGGTTTAATTAAAAAAAATACAAACTATTTATTTTTAGTGTTTAATAATAATAACAGATTTATGTATCATATTTATAATCTGCTGTAGCAAAAATAATGATCAGCTCATCAGTATCGGTCAGAATCAATTTCAGTATCAGTGCATCCCTTTTCCTAACTCTAGGACTAACTCTTAGAACAATGTGGAAGATGTTGAAGATGAAGATGTGTCTTCAATGCTCCAAACTTACCGGAGCTCCAGGGGCGCCCGGGGTGCCTGGAATACCCTAAAGAACAGAAGAATTGTTTTAGAAAAGGAGCTAACTATGTGTTAAAAAATACAGTAAGTCAGTCAGTGAGACAGGACAGATGTGTCGACATAAAAAAATCTCCATTGAGCAACTCCTGCCACTCTTTTGTCGAAGACTGAGTTGCTTAAGTCTAAAGGAAAAATGGAGGTTCATTAGACTTTTAGTACAGGACTGGATCACAGAAGATGACGATACAAAAGAACACGAGTTAAGTATTGTTCCAACTGATAATCATTTTGATTTGAGCATCGCTACAGTGAATGAATAGGAAAATCCTTTGTTGATTGTATAACTAAACATCTTGTTTAACTATGTTACGGCTGACATACTGTATGTCATCATTACTGTATGTATGGTCTATTTTTTCCAAATAACAATAATTAACAGTCAATTAATAAGATAATAATAAAAATAATGAAATACATTCATTATTTAAAAAAACTACTGTTTTGCCATATTTGTGTTCAATATGGATCTACTGGTAATTTCTCATATAAAACGTGAAGTTGACTACATTTTTAAGGAAATACACCCCAGACAAATGGGGAGGGGGGATACTTCCCCAGGTATTTGATTATATTAAAGGGATACTCTACTTTTTTTTGGAAATAGGCTCATTTTACCTCTCCCCCAGAATTAAACAGTTGGGTTTTACCGTTTTCAAATCCATTCAGACGATTTTCTGATATTTAGAAGAATATCAGTAACCAGACAGTTTCTGGTCTCATTGACTTCCATAGTAGGAAAAAAAAATATGCTATGGAAGTCAATGAAGCCAGAAACTGTCTGGTTACTGATATTCTTCTAAATATCAAAAAAAATCGTCTGAGTACATTCGAAAATGGTAAAACTCAACTGATTAACTCTGGGAGAGTGGTAAAATGAGCCTATTTCCAAAAAAAGTGGAGCATCGCTTTAAGAACTGCACATATTTTTGTATCCATTTTTTTCTGACATGCTTTTAAGTATGCAAATGAGGCATTGTCAAATAAAATATGAACTAATTTGCATCAATTTCCAGAGTAGGAATCTTAGGAAAGGATAAACGCCAGGTTCAGAAAATAATTTTTCCAGAGGGATTTTGCATTTTCCTTTTTATCACTCTATAAATAAGAAAACACTGTCAACAGCCAGAAAAACGTCACCATGTTTTAGGAAAATAATGTTGTATTCAACTGACTCATTTGGAGAAAAGCCTTTAAATGTATGCATAACTGAAATCTACAGACATAAGCAGATAAAGTACAAGAAAATAAAGACGTTTAGCGTTATTTGGACTTTCCACTAGTCTGAAAAACATGTTATGAAAAGCCAAATAGCCCAAAATCTCATAACCGTCTTGCTTTCATTTTTAGTAGTCATGTTTATATTGAACAGAAAGACATACGTCTCTCCCGTCTCTGCCATCTTCTCCTGCGGGTCCACGAGGCCCCTCAGGGCCCTCAGGGCCGGGGGGACCGGGGATTGGCTTGGGATCCGGCTGTAAAAGTGGTGAAGGAGTAAAAGAAGGAAAAACGATGAGTAAATGTAAACATGAAATGTTTTAGAGACCTTTTTATCATTTGCTTTGGTCACAAATAATCTGTTTCATTAAACAAAATCAATATCTGGAAAGGCTGCAAATAATCTCTCTCTCCGGGGACTTTAAACAATTACTTTAACACAATAAAGAATAAAATGTAAATCATTATCTCTCTGCCGCCGGCTTCTCTTTATCAGCTTAAGCTCCAAGCGAGCCAAGGACATTTAGAAAGTAACCGAATTCTTTCAAGGATGGTTGAGAAAGAAATTTCTTAATAAAATATCCCATTATTAACATTGTGGTGTTAATAATCTCATATATAAATGCATAAAAGCTGATCCGGGTCATGTTTTGTGGATTGCAGTAAGTATAGCAGGTAGCAATGAGTCACTTCAGCAACAAAGCATTGTAGTAGATTATTTGCTAAAAATAATAATGATAAATTAAAGAAAAACAAAGTAAAAAAATCAAATACCTCAGCATTGGCATACATCTGAAGAAGCGAGAGAGAGAGAGAGGGGGAGAGAGAGAGAATTAAGATTATTGCAGAGTTAGTGAAAGTGAAACCCCTTCACCAAAAAGAGAAAGCACACCTGTAGATGGCGCCACAACATGCGGCCTACGATAGCGCCCCGCCGGCCAACTCGTCAAAAAACAAAGCAAATACGTGAACGTTGACATTGACGTCAACCGTTCAGTGGCGAAGTGAGATGCTGAGGCAACTAGCGTTTCCAGTCTGCCATAGCAATAAACTCGATCTTGTTAAGGTTGTACCTTGGTTATGCAATGCATATATTAGAATGAAAGTAATACTATTGATAATAATTTATTCAAAAATGTGACTAAAGTTACTAAAATTGTATTGACAGTTGACTGCTTAAAACCATCTTTAACCAGCTTAAAGCGATACTCCACTTTTTTTGGAAATAGGCTCATTTTACAACTCCTCCAGCGTTAAACAGTTGGGTTTTACCGTTTTCGAATCCATTCAGCCAATTGTCTGATATTTAGAAGAATATCAGTAACCAGACCGTTTCTGGTCTCATTGACTTCCACTTCCATAGTATATTTTTTTCCTACTATGAAAGTCAATGAGACCAGAAACTGTCTGGTTACTGATATTCTTCTAAATAAAACAGTTGAGTTTTACCCTTTTCAAATCCATTCAGCCGATTTTCTGATATTTAGAAGAATATCAGTAACTAGACAGTTTCTGGTCCCAATGACTTACAGTAGGAAAAATATACTATGGAAGTCATTGGGACCAGAAACTGTCTGGTTACTGATATTCTTCTAAATATCAGAAAATGGGCTGAATTGATTCGAAAACGGTTAAACTCAGCTTTTTAACTCTGAGGGAGTTGTAAAATGAGCCTATTTTCAAAAAAGTGGAGTATCCCTTTAAGGTTGTTTGATGGTCTTTGCATCCAGTTTTGGGTAAAAGAGCAGCCAAACCACCTTTCAGCCTTTCAGCAGGGAACTGACTTGATTTTTTCATATTTAAGTTAAACATAACAACAAAAATACTGTGATTCGTCCATTTCTCATTTAAGACAAACAGGAAGTGATGCAAGCATACCTCAGTCAGAGGAAGTTCCGTACAGCTCTCTCTCTGAGCTCTCTTTGGGTCACAGTGAATCAGCATCCACTGCAACTCAAACTGGAAAACATAAAACAACCATGTTACTGCTTTATTTGTACAGTAACTACAACATCTGCTTCGTGTCGAACATGAAAAGTGATGCACAGTGTCTGTTCATCTGCTTGTAAGTCAGCTGTCACTGGGCTACACAGACTTTCAACTCCCTCCACAAATTTTCTGTTTAACTCTGGGGGAGTGGTCAAATGAGACTATTTCCAAAAAAAAGTGGAGTATCCCTTTAATACACTCAACAGTGTTAAAAATCTAATGCAGCACAAGGGTTAATAACGTGAGAAAAGCACTAATGATGGAACTGTTGCTCTCACCACTACAGAGGTGTTGGGATCAGAATCCAGTCTTCCGATGAGAGTGTCTCCCTCTGTGTTGACGTAGCCTTTCCTCTTGATGGGCTTCTGGTCCACCGGGTGACAGTCCACGTACAGCGTCACCAGCTCCTTCTCCACGCCAACCATCACCTTGTGCCATTTAGTGTTGAAGAGGACAGAGAGGCCCGGAAAGGTGACGGTCTGGACGTCTCCTTCCATAGTGGTGAGGAAGAACTCCAGGGCCTGCTGGTCTCCATTGAGACGCATGCCAGCCTGCTTCAAGCCGTCTTCATCCAACACCTGCCAGATGTTCCACACCTTGTTCACGGTGTTCTTGATCATACGGAAGGTGGTCATGAAGGAGTACTCATCTGGAAAGCCCCTTGGAAAGTTCAGCCTGGTGAGAAACAAATAAGGTTATTTATTAAAGGTCCAATATTGTACATCTTATTTAAGGTATTTATGTCTAAAGTGTCATGGCCCAAATCCATTACATTTTTAAAACAGTAATATCCTATACTAAACTTAAATATTTGTCTCTTAATACAAATTGCTTTTTTATCACAAATGGATTGCAGAAGGCAACCAAGATCCGTCAGTGCCGTTGGATACAACGTGTTTCTGTTATATCATGGTTGCGACCAAGCAAATGTAAGTTAACTAATATTATATTAAAAAAAGGTTTAGAAGCCAATTTTAAAGTGTTAAATATATATTTTAATCTATATTAATATTGAGGTATGGTCTGAGGGCAAGTGGCTTTAGTGAAAAACAACAAAATAAAATAAAGGTGCATTTGAAATGATACACCTGTGTTCATTCTAGTGATTAATTTTATAAAAAATGTTAACTTGTCTCATTAAAAAAAAAAAAAGCAAAATGTTTAGAAACCTGTTTCAAATGTTTAAATATATAATTAAATCTACGTATATGAATATTGAGCAATGGCCTGTGGGTGGGTGGTTTTAGTTAAAATGTCTAAATTAAAATAAACAAACACCAATAAATAAATAAAAAAATATAAAAAATAAATAAAATAAAAATAAATATAAAAATAAAAATACAAAAAAATAAATAAAAAACACAAAATAAAAAAAATAAAAAATTAAATAAGAGAAAAAATTAAATGAAATGGTGCATTTTGTATTAAGAGAACTAATGATTATTTTCAAAGTTTTAAAAACTGATGGCAGGAAAAATTGAAAAATTGAAAAAAAAAAATGCAAAATGTGGGGGAAAAAACAATGTTTAGAAACCTGTTTCAAATGTTTAAATATATAATTAAATCTATCTATATGAATATTGAGCAATGGCCTGTGGATGGGTGGTTTTAGTTAAAATGTATAAAATAAAATAAACAAACAAACACCAATAAATAAATAAAAAATATAAAAAATAAATAAAATAAAAATAAAAATACAAAAAATAAATAAAAAAACACATAAATAAGAGAGAAAATTAAATGAAATGGTGCATTTTGTATTAAGAGCACTAATGATTATTTTCAAAGTTTTAAAAACTGATGGCAGGAAAATTTGAAAAATCTTTTTTTCAAGAATTGCACTGTAGCTTACATTTTAAACGATAATGTTGCACTGGTAGGTTTGTTAAACTGAAAGAACTACTGCAAATGCATAATGAAGTTACGTTCTTGTTATGAAGCACATCTATTTATAAACGGGATGTATTACCTCTAAGAATAGTAATCCACCTCCATTATTGTCTGATCATCAAGGGAATGGCCCTGCATTATGCACACAGCTCGGCTTCAAGTTGTTCAGAGATGAAATTATGAATAACATACAGATCAGAGAAGTCCACTTTCATCTTCAAAGCCTGTGTGTCGTCCCTGAGTTATTTCAAAGGGACAGTGCTGGCTTTCATGGCAGTGTGTTAAAGAATCAGATGCCGGGCTGCAGGCGGTGAGGGAACAACACACACCATCTGAGAATCAATTAGCTTGTCTGGTTTTACACACACCCTCTCTGGGCTCGACCCCGTGTGGTGTTTTAACAGGCAGAGGTGCTCTGCGGGAGATGTTCTCACGAATGAAGCTGCAGCGGCCTTTAACCAGCTTGTAAATGGATCAAGGCGAGGCCATAAATATGGAGTTTCCTGTTGGCTAGTAAAATAAATGAGGGCCACTGTTCGGAATAATCTCAGTGTCAAGAAACCCCTTTATCCCATTTCAATTAATTCCAAGTCACGCTCTCACAAGCGTATCAAAGACAAGCTGAGAGTTCATTTAATAAGTTGGTAGTGTACACATCCATAACGGTTTCCTTGTTACTGCACAGTTTTTGTGTATTGATACTACCCTTTGTAGCATAAATTTGCATAAATCAAAGCATTTACAGACATCCCACCCAGCAAAAACTCCTTTTCGGAAGATGACAACCTTTAAAGCTCTTGTCTGATCATACAGTAGCCCTTAATTGTCCAGTGATATTCCTCTGACCTTTTCGTTTTTGTAATGTCTCTCAGCTATCTCTCTTTCTACAGTCTTCAAATCTCCCTCTTTCTCACTCTCTGTCATCCCAATCATGAGTGGACACACCCCCTAATGATGATTGGCTCACTCTCTCCTCCCCATCATGAGTGGACACGCCCCCTACTGCAGATTAGCTACAAGTGTGTTGCGTTGCTCGGTCGGATACACTTCAAATAGCGTTTTTCAGAAATCGCTTACTGCACATTTAAAGGAGTAGTTCACTTTTAAAAAAAACTTTTGCTGATAATTTACTCACCCCCATGTCATCCAAGATGTCCACGTCTTTCTTTCTTCAGTCGAAAAGAAATTAAGGTTTTTGATGAAAACATTCCAGTATTTTCTGGATATAATGGACTTCAATGGGAACCAAAATGGTTTAAGGTCCAAATGAGAGTTTCAGTGCAGCTTCAAAGGGCTTTAAACGACACCAGACGATGAATAAGGGTCTTATCTAGGACCCTTCGAGTCATGACTCGGAAAAAGATTTGTTCATTTTGATGAACGAGTTCGAACAGGAGAGTCACGAACGCGTATCACAGAACAGACCAAGGTGAGCATTTGTGCTTATAAAACTGAATTTTTTTAATTTATTTTTTAAATGACCCATCGTTCCACTAGATGAGACCCTTATTCATCGTCTGGTGTCGTTTAAAGCCCTTTGAAGCCGCACTGAAACTCTCATTTGGACCATGAACCGTTTGGTTCCCATTGAAGTCCATTATATGGAGAAAATCCTGGAATGTTTTCATCAAAAACCTTCATTTCTTTTCAACTGAACAAAGAATGACACGGACATCTTGGATGGCATGGGGGTGAGTAAATTATCAGCAAAAGTTTTTTAAAAGTGAACTACTCCTTTAATTGCAATTTACATGCAATTAAGTGTCCAAAATATTACATTCAGTACGCATTAAAGTAGATCATATCTGTAATAGTATTAAATAAATAGTACATAAGTATGGCTTTAGTATGTTAAAGTGTACTTTTGTCGCATATAAGGTATAACTGATGTTTATCAGTTCCCTCTTCAAAGTTTATTAAAGCATTTTTTTTATGTTTTTTAAAGCATAAACATGATTTATAATAATTGATATATTTTCCCTAAGCCTCTTTTCAGTTATCAGCGAGACACTTGTGTCTCTTACTACCAAAAAAATAATAATATTAACAAGAATTGTGAGTATTTGTGAGTCAGCGTGATTGTATGGGGCGTATGGGTATACAGCGTTTAGCTCGAGCGGATCCACATGGGTTCAGACAAGTTAGTTTCTGCATTATTAGATGTTCAGAGGGTGATAACACCTGTCTCTGACCTGTAATAATGCAACACCTGAAACAAAGATCATAGATGCCAACAAGGTTATGTGTGTGTGTGCATACAGTATGCAACATATTTAGCTTTGGTTTATGTGATGCGCTCATGCATATATTGATAAGAGTGTAATTTTGGATGTTGTTGTAAATAATTGATGTGTGTTTTTGGACATAAAGACATCCCCAGTGTTTATGTGCATAGTTTAGTGAGTGCTCAGGTTTACAGTTACCTGGTTGGGATCTGGAAGTTAGCCTCTTTGTCGAGTCTGTACGCCACCTGGAGGGGTGTGGAACCTTCAACCTTTCTGACGCCCTTCATCGGGATGACATCCAACTGAAACTGTGTGATCAGATCAAATCCTGCCACACAAATGCAATCGAAATGGTTCATAAGCTCTCTATAGACACATATCTAATGTCTGTGTGAGAAGTCAGATCACTCAAGCACACACGCGCAAATTATTCAAAATATAAATAAAATAAAATGTGATTAAAATAATTAAAAATGACAAATGTATTAATTAAATACAATGCATTTTATTCTCACAATAATCGCATATGATCCAGATTAGATCCAATTATAATAACATTTCCATTAGCATTTGTGACAAATTCATGCAATAAATAATATAATCCCGTTAAATGCATTAATATGCACCAAACACATCCGTTAGGTCTCTCCACATCTGTTTGCTTCAGGAAATGCGTTTGTAACTTGCTTACTCCCCGTTTCCAGCCTGTGCTCAGAGCAGCACATGTTAGTGATTTGAGGTTGCAACCCTCCGCATTATTTGTTAAAAGCGAAGGAGTCGCAACCAATTAAGATCTTGCTGAGCTAGAAGTGTTTCCACAGCAGAAATTGGCCGGCCAGAGACGAAAGTTTTATTTGCCTCATTTGAGATCTAAAAATGTCTTAAGATTCAGCATCTTTACCTAATGAAACAAACAGCTTTGTGCCGCTGCATGTCCCACTTAAGGCTATTTATAGGCAAACAATGCCTGAACAAAGAGATTTTTCTTATCGATAACCATGCAGGATGGTGGTTAAATATTCATGCTAACATTCATGAAAAGTGCCCTACTATGCAGATCAAGGAGCTGGGCCTCTTTTGAATCATTTTTGGATTTGTCATATACTGGATTTACTGCATAACACACAATCCCAAAGAGTCTGCAATGAATGCACACAGTTCACAGCATGTTTTCTCACAGGGGCTCTATTTTACCTGGAAGGTCATCTTGTCCATTCTTCATGGTTGGGCACACCGTGTCGCCATCTAATCTGTTCAAATCCAGCTCTGAAAAATTAATAAGTGACATGAGTGTTGTGCCAGGCCTTTCTGCAGTAACATATCACCAGTGAATACACTCTGATTGGAAAAAAAAAGTGCCATTCACCCTTCTCCAGACAGCAGGCAATTTGTACCAATTTGTACAAAATAATACTATATTTATTTTTAAATACTAATTATCTATCTATATATATATATATATATATATATATATATAAATATACATATTTTTTTACATTATTCTTTTATTATTTATATATATATACATTTTGCCACACCATTCTTTAAAGGCCATATGTGCACCGCTGAGCATAAGATGTGATCAATTTGTCGTAATTACAGTGGGGAAGCACTTTCTGGAATTATGGACTTAAGTGTACATGTGTGGGCCTGCAGGACAGCTTTTATAGGGTCACATGACTGACAGACATAGTCATCTGTGCTCATTTGTATTAATCTAATGTAAGTGCACGATGGGAAAATAAATGTGACACTCCATCTATCATAAGGACAGTTTACCTCCTACGAATATTAACCCTCAGTCGGGGTCATGGGGTCTATACGACCCCAATCGACTTTTACTTAATAAAAAAAGGGTTCCCTTCATCTCAGTGGAATAAGATTTTGGGACTTTTCATACATTATCTATCTATACACACAAATAAAAACTGGGCTTGCTTCGGTTGTTCTGAAGGTATGTAAAAAAAAAACGTTTACACTTCCGGTCTTCAGCGTCAATATGACCCCACATTGAAAAGAAAGAAAAATGTAAAAAAAAAAAAAAAAAAAAAAAAAAATATATATATTTCCTTCATGTGTCAAAAAAAAAAATCCAGCATAAATCTGAAAATTTTTACACTGAAATGAAGGTCTAATACTAGAGCATAAATGCAATGTATCATAAAAAATAGAATTTCATAACCAAGCTAATGGTGTAGTTAAGGAATTGTGTGTTATATGGATTCAAAAGTACCTTATATCTCCAAAAACACAGAAGAAGTAAATGAGAAGTAAACTACAATATATATATATATATATATATGGGCTGTCAAACGATTAATGGCGATTAATTGCATCCAAAATAAGTTTGTGTTTACATAATATATGTGGGTGCACTTTGTGTAGTTATTATGTACATATATAAATATACACACATGCATGTAAATTTAGAAAAAAAAATATTATTTATATATAAAATATTTATATTTCTATATAATGTAAATTATTTATAAATCTTTATACAGTATATACATGAAAATATTTCTTAAATATATACAAGCATGTGTGTGTATTTATATAGACCATTTCAAAAGATGTAAACAACACTGGCCCAGAAGCACTTCCTGTTTCAGTTTTTTAACACTACATAAAAGCTGGGATAAAATACAACCAACAGAACATTTAAAACGTAATCAAAAACTTAAACAAACATCTTTAAGAAGTTTTCTTTACATATAAATAAAGAAAACAGTTACAAAATGAAACAGGAAGTGCTTCTGGACCAGTGTTGTTTACATCTTTTGAAATGGTCTATATATAAAATATTTATACACATTGCCCCCACATATATTATGTAAACAGAAACTTTTATTTTGGATGCGATTAATCGCGATTAATCATTTGACAGCCCTAATATATATATATATATATATATATATATATATATATATATATATATATATATATATATATATATTATATGATTAAAAATGTATATTTTTGTACAATTACTCAATCAATTGTTGGGGTCACATAGACCCTGAAGCCCTCTGATGGAGAATATCAGCCCTGTTTCCTTGTATAGTTCACCGTTTGACAACCTGATGCACTTAAAATATCCTGAGAATGGACTTGATCCGTTATTTTAGCACCGGTTTTCATATATGAATGAATTGTTTATTAAAAAACTGATTTAGGATGCTAAAATACGTTTAGTGTGGTTCAACTATTCCGTGATCTAAAAAAAATGCTACCAAAATGCCCCAAAGTTGGCTAAAATTAGATCATTTCACTATTTTTTTATTATTATTTTTTTTCCACATATTTGATCCCTTCCTAAAGGCTGGTCAGAAGCACACCATGATATGACCATGTTTTGGGGCCTTCATCATGGATTTAGGATGATACTGATGATATTGTTCTTTTAAGTAGCTTGGTAATTATGTACGGTATGGTAATCATAAAATGCCATGGCATATTTTAATAGTACCACAGTATTACCATTAGGTACCACCACAGTGCTTTTATAAGGGTATAAGTTTGGCTCTATGACCAAAACCGCAGTACTGAAAATCATGAAATAACCGCATGAGGAGCTGGAGAGCTTCATCTGCTGACGCAGCGCTTTAACAGAAGAACAGTATGAACAGACACACTGACATCTGGAACTTCTTGGAAGCCTGAAATGAGCAGGCAGGAGTGAGAGGTACCATAGTAAAAAAAGGCATTTCCCTGTGTTTTTACAGTGCTGTTTATCCGGGCGCAGAGCCGCGTGAGAGCGCTTTAAACCCTCATATCCTCTCATGTCATTTTAAAACCACCCATTAGTGCAAATGAGGGACAAAGCCGAGAATGAAGCCGCACTCTCTCGCACACGTTTATACGTGCCTGCAGACATGCTTATGGTGGCACAGTGATTCATTGTGGACCACACACTGATGTCAAACCCATCGCAACTGTACACTGTAAAAAGTTGTAAATAAAAGGAAGGTCATTGGAGTAAAAAATACTACATCAGTCTTTCTACAAAATTGCCATTTTGATGTTTATAACTATTTGTAAAATTTACTGGTAATTTCAGAGTGAATATTCTTTCAAAAATAAATCATACTCCAAATAATGTGTAGAGTAAGGTCACATGATAAGACTTAAATCACTGCATAGTTGTATCCAACTATACATCAACTGTATCCAAATATTGATGCACTTATTGATGGAAATTACATCACAATAGTTATTTCCATCATAAGGTGCATCCATTTCTGGTCAATATCTTGTATTGACAATGCAAGAGTCCAGCACTCTGTAAAGCCAAAGACTTACAATGAATTTAAGCTCTGGACTCAAATGTCCCTACCAACCATTCTTTTACAATTTGAGCCTGATGAATCTTGACATTGTCATCCTGGAATATGACTACGATGTGTTTTCCTACATGGTGTTAGGCAGCACGTTTAACAAGAACCAATGAGGTTTGTTCTCATATTACGCAGCACTTTTGAACTTCTCTAAGAACCAATGAGGTTCATTCTCATGTTAAGCCACGCTTTTGAGCTTAATAATAAAATAATAATAAAAAGCCTAAATTCATCAAATCTGTTCATCAAATAAAGTGGTCGTGACATATGGGTAAGTATTTGATGACAAAATTATAAATAAATGAAAAAGAACCTCTGAACCCTTTAACTAGCATTTTAAAGGAAAAAAAAAATTTTCGTGCCAAAATTGCCAGAACAATTCACTCTCTGGTTCACTTACATCCTTTTACAAGATCTGGGATCCCTTTTTAAACTACATTAAGGGTTTACCCTGTACACCTGTAACTGGCGCTGGTACATGATTTTCATTTATTAGAAGGATCTTCATAGGGAGAATGTAATTTTTATACTTACACACATGTAATATGTTTCTATTATTATTTTTTTGATTATTGTAATTTTTTATATTTTATTTTACTTACTTTTTTTTCTTTTTTTTAGGGGTTATTGGACTGAGTAGGGAGATCATCTAAGGGATAAATAATGGACAATATTTTACTGTCTACTGTTTATAATGTGTTATTTTGTATTGTCATTTAAAACCAATAAAACATTTGGAATAAAATTACCAGAACAAAAAATGTCAAATAGGACATTAATCAATCATCAATCAGTTTTCTTGATTCCTCATATCTGATATTCATTTATACCTAACAATCAACAATGACTAAAAAACAGGAAAGACAAAGGCATTATGGGACTAGAGCAAGAGCATTTGATCTCTAACAAAAATTTCAGAGACACTTTAAACATCAAAAGAAGATACTCACGAGCGAGAGCTGGAGCCCAGAGCAGTGTGAAGACAATCATACGTGTTAAACATCCTGTCAATGTCCGTCGCCAGACCCGACTCCTGCCAGAGACAGAGACAGATAGTATTCTGATTCACACAACATCATTATTATAAAACAAATACATGCAAACAAATATTCAAGACTGAGAAAGTAGTAATGGTAAACATATTATTCTGAATATTGGCAAGACGTGTCCCCCTTTTGAAAGGTTTTGAAAGTGGGTTTAAATCAGGAATATGGATATTTGCTGTCTCTGATTCAAAACATGTTTTGATGAAAAGAAATTTAGCACTTTTATTCAGCAATGATGCATTAACTGAATGGCATTCAAGACATTCATAATGTAGCAAAAGATTTCTACTTCAAATTAATGCTGTCCTTTTGAACTTTCGATTTATGAAAGAATCCTGAAAAAAAAATTAATAAAACAGTTTCCACAAATAAAATGAAGCAGCACAGTCGTTTTCAACATTAATAAAAATAAAAATATGAAATGTTTCTTGAGCATCAAATCATCATATTAGACTGATTTCTGAAGGATCATGTGACACTGAAGACTAGAGTAATGATGCTAAAAATCACAGGAATAAATTATATTTTAAAACATATTCAAATAGAAAACAGCTATTTTAAATTGCATTGTTTTTACTGTATTTCTGATCACTAAATAAAATGCAGCCTTGGTGAGCATAAGAAACTTCTTTCAAAAACAGTGAAACAAGCTATATTGAGCTACATGAAACCATGCTGAGATAGGGAGCCACCTGTCCCTGTGTGTGTGTGTGTGTGTGTGTGTGTGTGTGTTGTTTTAAATTGTCTAGAGGCACAGGAAGGTGACAGGAATATATTCTACAACAGTAATGATGAATGAGTCATGAGTCCCACACAACGTGCGCAATCTATCCACAGCATTGCACACACCTAACCCTGTCATGCATGCATCCATTCATCCATATACTGTATCCATCCATCACACAGTGAGCTTTAGGCTCTTGTCAGGGTCAGAAGCCAGAATACATGCAAGTCATTCAGTGTCCTTTCGTTCAACTGGATTAACATTTCAAAGCTCCTGTAAGTGATTTTTTGGCAAACATTATGCATAAATTGTCCTGTTAACTGACAGATATGAGATATCTGAAACAGAAGCCCTGATCATTCACAGCCGTCTTTGTGACAGCACATGTTGGTCGATCACAAAACTTGGCAAGCTCCCTGCCTGTCAGTCATCATGTGTTCAAGTTTACTGACAAGGATTCATTATAAATATCTACTTCAATAAACCATTCAGATATCAGATCTTCTCTGAGTAAATCTAATGAAAACACTAAGGCAGATGTCAAGATTTGAATAACAACTGAGTCAATAAAGATATATATTTGAACGTATTTTAAAATATAACTTATTTCCTGTGTTGCAAAGCTGAATTTTCAGCGTCATTACTCCAGTCTTCAGTGTCACATGATCCTTCAGAAATCACTCTAATGTGATGATTTGATGCTCAAGAAACATTTATCATTATTATCAGTGTTGAAAACAGTTGTGCTGCTTAAAGTTTTTGTGGAAGCCATGATACACATTTTTTGGGATGTACACAATTTCATTTGCATCTCGGTCAACCGTGTTAGGACTGTCAAAAAATCCCCTCTCTCTCAGCTAAATGTCATTCCCCTGACAAATGTTTTTGCTTTGCAAAAAAAAAAAAAAAAAAAAAAAAAAAAAAAAAAAAAAAAAAAAAACAATCGCCTCAATTCAGCGAATGAACCAGCGATATTAATCATTCGTTGGTTTGATTATTTCTTTTCCATGAATTGGCCAAACGCGCGTGCATGGTAGGTATGAAACGATTCGGATTCGTTCATCTGAAGCGTTTTCTCGGTCAGTAACAACAAATAGAGAACAAAATAGCGCTGGTTTCTGTTGTTTCACCAGTTTGCTTTAAACTAGGCAGCACGGCCCAGTGGATAACGAAACGCAAAGCTTAAAGGAGTTGCGTTTACGTCCGGTCCCCGACACTATTATTAAACAGCGTTGCGACATCGAGTGAGAAGCATTTCAATCGGACACTCCTCTCTCTTACAAACCACAAATCACTCAATGATTTTAACTAGTTTTAAATCGGATGAAACAGCCTTAACATTCTCAACACTACTGATAAGGTAAATAGAAGAAACGTGAACAAAGTTAAAAGACTATAAATGCCCTAATCACCCTCACAAACATTTACCATGTAATAGCCTATGAATGTAATAATTCCATGGTTTGGCCATAAATGTGGGATATTTATATACAGTACCTTGACAGTTGCACAGATGTGTGCGTGTGCAACTGTGCATGTTGGGAACCGGTGAGAAAATGTCCAGTACCAGGTAACTCTACCAGTAATAACAATATTAATTTATTCTTAGTTAACGGTTCCTGAACGCTAACTAAAAGCTGTTAAGACCTGTCTCGTGACTGTGGCGGCTGTTGGTGAGCCTGGGTCAGGTCAATTTGAGTTTTTATTTAATGGAATTTGTTTACAGAATACACAATATTTCTTTGATTTAATAATATACTTTATTTAAACTTTCGTTTGGCGTTAAGTGCGCACATTCTTTAACGTTTAGTTTAAGTTTAATCTTACCGTTCTTTTTGTTTGTTTGTTTGATACGTCTGAATCCTGTGAGCCGGTACAACATCTAAAGGGGTTCGCGTGGAAACATTGAACGTATTTATAGGGTTCCGGCCGATCAGGCCACAACCATTCCGGTTTCTTCTCCGGGGGAACTCCAAGGATTATTTTGCTTGCTTTTCTTTTGTTTGTTTATAAGAAGTATATTTATTAACCCTAAAACCGTATTCTGGACAAATGTGGGCAAAATAGTTTTGATTATTTTTTAAAAAATACTTCTTTTGATCTGAGCTGTACAAGACTTGGCTACTTTTCCTAAGTTTGCCTCCTGAACACACACAATTTTTTTTTTTTTTTACTCAATTCTACAATGTTAAGTGGGTGAAAAAACAACAACTCCTTAATCTTGCATTTGGGTCAAAAATGGGCACCCATAGAAATGAATGGGAAAAACTGTAATTTAGAGCATTCTAAAATAAGACACCAGGTGACAGCAAAGTCACTTCATCTTTAGGTTTTAGCTCTAAGAAATTATTGGAATGATATTTTAATGTAGTTAAAAATAAGCATAATTTACATAGAAAATATGGTACTTTTTGAAGTAAATAAATTCAAAAATACCCCCAAAATAATAAAAAAACACCATAAATGGATAGACAAAACTTTATCGAAGACAGTGATATTACATTTATAATTTAAGTTAGGATCACACCCAAGTCCTCAGTGCCCACATTTGTCCACAATTACAGGATTAAGGGCTATAAAGTGAATACGGTTTGAGGGCTACGTGAAGTCATTTGATAGTATTATTTGAGGTGTTTATTTATGTATATTGGGTGTTTTCATATTCGTTTATAGTGTGTAATGGCCATTGTAAGCCCTTGACCTCTGTAAATGTTTGAGAGGCAAATGCAGTGACCCATCGTTATTGTATGTTTTTTTTTTTTTTTTTTTTTTTTTTTTTTTGGTATATTTGGTTTACCACCATTGGGTTAGCATTGGCTTTACTTTTGTAACCCCATCCTGTGGAAATAAACCCCTAAACGTTTGCAGTAGCCTGCTGCCTCCGTGTTCTTTTTACTGTCTTTTAGACCTTGAACCGTTTGGTTCCCAGTAAAGTGCATTAAATGGAGGAAAATCCTGGAATATTTTCATCAAAAACCTTAATTTCTTTTCGACTGAAGAAATAAAGAAATGGGCATCTTGGATGACATGGGGGTGGGTAAATTATCAGCAAATGTTTTTTCAAAAGTGAACTACTCCTTTAAATATCACGGCACATTTGGTAATGCTAAATTTAACTTTAAAAAATCATTGCTTTACAGTACAAGAAAGAAAGAAAGGTCATAAATAACATGGAAAGTATAATTCCTTCCCTAATGATCACAGGTTTCTAAACGCTCCTTTTCAAAAAGGGTGCCAGGGTAAGTAAGTAAAAACACAAGATATATGTTAATTATTTAGTATTTAATCCTACCATTATCCATCACATACTACATGCTATATATATAAAGGCAGTAAGGCATTGTCATCTGAGAGCATGAGGTTTTGTAGGATGCTCTCTATGTCTCATACAGTAGTGGGTGAAGCTCAGATTAGAAGGCGGGGTTATTTAAATCTTGGATTTCATCCCACTGAACACCCGTAATCCATGCAGGGCTTCATTCGCTTTCTGAACACGAACGTACGAGGGAACGTTCTGGAAATCACAAACTACTGATTAGTCATAGTACAGGAGATTTGTGACCAGAGTAATAATACCAAAACTGAGGGGGAACTCTGTCCGCTTTATATAACAACTGACTCACTGAACATCAGCCACAAAACATTGGAAATGTTCCTTATTAGTACCATGCACAGTAAATACCCTAACAAAATGGTGGCAGGAAAAAAAATCTGATAATACTAAAGCATTTGTCCAAAATCCTTAAAAAAAAAAAACATTTTAGTGCACTCTCAGAAAAAAAAGGTACAAAAGTTGTCACTGGGGCTGTACCTTTTCAAAAGGTAAACTTTTGTCAATTTCATGAGCTAATAAGTACATTTTAGGTGTTTATATGTACATTTTGGTGCTAATATGTACATTTTAGGTGTTAATGTATCCATTTCAGGAGCTAATATGTCCATTTTTTATGGTAATATGTACATTTTAGGTACTAATATGTACATTTTAAGTGTTAATATGTCCTTTTTAGGTGGTAATATGTACACTAAGGTACCAATATGCACCCTTTGGGTACAAAAGTTTACCTTTTGAAAAGGTACAGCCCCAGTGACAGCTTTTGTACCTTTTGTTCTGAGAGTGTGGTATACCATAAACTAAAGTACTGTGCAAGGTTCTTAAGACCTTTTGACCAAAGAAATAGCATGAATTACTAAATAAAAATCTAAAGCATTCACAATTTTTAAAATTCCCTGGTTTTCCATAACCTCCGACCATGATATTACAGTCAATATACTCCAATAAAAATCATTTCAATTGAGTAGCTAACATGTGGCCTGATGTGTCCGACATGCTAATCTTGCAAACGCACACACTGTAATATGGAGAACATCATCAGATTTGTGTTGGGACGTGTCAGTCTCTTTCAAGACAACTGCTGTTTTCCCGAACAAACCAACTGCTGTCTTTCATCCAGATGTTGGGAAGTTCCTCCTCAACTTTCATCTAAACTATAATTACAAAGGCGCTTAGAAGTAAAGAAACTCATACAGAAACACACAGGTATTTTATCATGTACTAACAGAGAACAGCCTGCCTTAAAACTCAAAGATTGATCAGCTATTGAAAACAGAAAACACCTATTGATCAACACAGACGCCGTTAAGCCTCAATTTAGGTCTAAATAAGTGTGTTAAGGTACAGGCTTATCGAAAGGGAAATTAGACACAAATTGCTCAGGGAATAGGAATTTGTTTTACAGTCTGAGAGTATTCAAAACACTCTAGTCACTCAACAAAGAGTCAAAGCAAGTCATCAGATGGAAATATTCACACAAAAATATCACTCTAAAAATTGCTGGGTTGTTTTAACTCAATTTTGGGTCAAATATGGACTAACCCAGCCATTGGGTTAAATTTTTATTATTCAATTTTTAACCCAACATTTGGGTTTGTCCATATTTGACCCAAAGTTGGGTTAAAACAACCCAGCATTTTTAGAGAGTAGTAGTCTCAAAAAGTTCATGTTTTCCATGAGGGTCACCAAGTGTTTGAGATCTTACCTGCTCAAGCTGAGTTGAGGACCCATGTTTCTGTTCCCCAACGCGGATGTGAGAGTCTGAATGGATGTAGGAGAAGTTTTGTCCTTTGGCCCAGAGATGCGTCGTCCCCCTCCAGACCGTATTCAGCTGTGCCCACAGGCCTATCTGACTGAAGACGGACCTGTGCGAGAGATGCCAAACTTTTAGGACACATTAAGGGTTTTTTGCAAGGGCGACCTGGCTTTGTTCCTGGCGTCCCATTGGCTGGGTGAGCTTCGAGGGGTGGTGGCATGGGCTTTTTTATGACTGATGTTTAAGGGAGATGTTGCGCCTCGGGCGTCACAAGCACCTTTTTTCATTTCGGCACAGGAGCTAATAACACATGTTGAGCAGCGGTAATTCTTCTAATGGGAAGCCCTACTGTGGGGAGAGCCTGTCATAAACATTATGTTAGACTGTGTGTTCTTGAAGCTGGTTAAAAAAATACTTTCAGCACACCACCTGGTTGACAACCATTATTCATGAATCTTACTTACAAATGCATGAATAAATCCGTGGTGATTTCACAAAAGTTGCATATGCGGGGAAAGACGTTCCTGGAAAATATGAGGAGAAGGTAGTGTCCTTAAAGGAGAAGTTCACTTTTAAAAACTCTTTTGCTGATAATTTGCTCAGCCCCAAGTCATCCAAGATATCCATGTCATTCTTTCTTCAGTTGAAATAAATTAAGGTTTTTGATGAAAACATTCCAGCATTGTTCTCCATATAATGGTCTTCAATGGGAACCAAATGGTTCAAGGTCCAAAAGACAGTTTCAGTGCAAACTGCAAACTGTTCAAAGTGCTTTAAATGATTTCAGACGATGAACAAGGGTCTTATCAAGCGAAACGATTGCTCATTTAAAAAAAAAATAGCAAAGTATAAGTTTTATAAGCTCAAATGGTCGCCTTGCTCTGTTTTGTGATGCACGTTCGTGACTCCTGTTGGGACTCGTTCATCAAAATGAACGAATCTTTTCCCGAGTCAACTCGTTCATTTCGTTCGTTGGATGAACCAAATGACACGAAAAAAAGATTCGTTCATTTTGATGAACGAGTTCGAACAGGAGAGTCACGAACGTGCATCACAGAACAGAGCAAGGTGACCATTTGAGCTTATAAAACTTAAACTTTGTTTTTTTTTTAAATAAGCGATCATTTCACTTGATAAGACCCTTATTCATCGTCTGGAATCGTTTAAGCCCTTTGAACAGTTTGCAGTTTGTACTGAAACTGTCTTTTGGAGCTTGAACCATTTGGTTCCCATTGAAGTCCATTATATGGAGAAAAATCCTGGAATGTTTACATCAAAAACCTTAATTTCTTTTCCACTGAAGAAAGAATGACATGGACATCTTGGATGACATGGGGGTGAGTAAATTATCAGCAAATGTTTTTTTTGTAAGTGAACTACTCCTTTAACAATGCTGAATCCAAGGTAGACTCGCACTGAAATGACTGCACTGTAGTGCTCCTTTGTGTCACATTTTCTGCGTTGATTGTTGGAGAAAATCTGCAAAAAGAATTTAAAATGGTTAAAAGGTAAATAAAAATGTTAAACATGTAAAAAGAACATGGAGATTTCTGCTGAATTCAGTGGGTGCATGTTTCTAGTCAGACCGACTGATGACTAACAGTGAAGGATGTTGAGATAAATCTGTCAGTTGGGACATATTCCATAATGAATCTCAATCTATGCCAAAAATATGTGTTTAAACATTGAAGGCACAACAAAAAAAATAGACAAAAGCTGATGGAATAAGAAAAGCAGCAGCAAACAAATCTCTGCCAATCATCCTCAGAAAATATTTGGACTTACTGATGACTAACTGTTGAGGTACATCTAACAGATGGGACGTTGCATAATAAACCGATACAACACTTGCATGTTTATA
This sequence comes from Cyprinella venusta, assembly GCA_038021265.1. Classification (NCBI taxonomy): domain Eukaryota; kingdom Metazoa; phylum Chordata; class Actinopteri; order Cypriniformes; family Leuciscidae; genus Cyprinella; species Cyprinella venusta. The sequence continues at coordinate 28,307,982 of CM075878.1, read as the reverse complement.
TTAGATTAGTCCTTATTTGATTATATAAATGAGCAGGAGACCCCTTTGGGAATGCTCTCAAAAGAAAAGGGAGATTGTACAGTCGCCGTAAAATGACTGTGAGGTCGATCTGAGTCTGCTTGCATAAGCACCCTCACTATAAAGGTCTTGCCTTGCAGCTTTGCCCTCATCAGAGGAGAATTCTGGGAAAGGAAATACTAATGACATCAAAACGGGTCTATGAAATTGACTTGCTCACAGGCATGTCAGCCACAATGACTTCTGTTACATCAAATGTTACGTAATTTATACCTTACAAGAGGACTTAGGGTATTGCTGTGGGGCTCAGACAGAATCTGCATTTCATCTTACAGGATATATAATTCAACACCTTCCTTCAATCTTCACAAGATTCAAGCGGTTTCGTCTGTTATAAAAAGAAAGTGAGAAAGTTACAACACAAGCTTAAAATGCTGAAGCATGCATCATGTGCTCATAAAACCCATGTTCAGGCTGTCATGGAACATCTGGATGGCTGGTCATTAATTAAAGATTTTTAGAAAAGAAAACACTTGAAGAATGCGCGAAGACTGCAAAATGACTGTCAGACATTCTCCGGCTTCTCTAGAGAGCATGTGTGGTCAATTAGTACAGAGTGACACCGCCTGAGGCTAGGTTTGAAATAGAAAACACACATGCTTACTGTATATTAGCAAAATGTACACATTATGCCATATCAACACTACACCGTAAAAAAAAGTCCTGTTAAATTTACAGTAAAAACTGGCAGCTGTGGTTGCCTGAAATTCCCCTTTAAAATACTGTCACGATAAAACTTTTCACAGAAACATACGGTCTTTACTGGTAAATTACCGTTAATTACCGTTACTGGTAAATTACCGTTTTTAAAAAATACTGGTAAATCAGTTCTTGTAAATGACCAGTATGATAACCAGTAAATTACCAACGTGTGTATGAGTACGTATGGGGCCAGAACACGCTGATGCAAAAATTCTGCTTATCATACAGTTCATATGGCGATGACTTTGCACTGTTTACAGTGAGCATCACTGCTTTTTAATGGGTTTTCTATGTAAATATGTGATAGATGGACATCTTTGACCATTGCACCTCATCTCGCAGCTTTTTCGAAACCCATTCTGGATGGATGGATAGTTGGATGGATACTGTTTTGTGCGTCTTGTATTTTTAAAAGCAAAAACGCGATCTGTTTGATCATCACCAAAAAAAATTTCAAATTGACATTGAAAGCGATTCTCCTCAAATATTCTCCTCAAAAATAATTTCCGATGACTGACATACCACAATTTACAGATTGTTTGGTGCTGACGTGTGAATGGTCTCTTAACAGTAAAAAACAAAAACAAAAGGATGTCAAAATGTCTAAACAGCATATTTGTGTAAAGTCATTCTGATCATTTTACGGTAATTTACTGGGATTTCTGTGTGAAAGGTTCAGGTGTATTTTTACAACTTATAACCATTTCTTTAAGTGATATAATGTTAATACGCCTACTTTAACTACCAAAATCTGCATTTTACCAATAAACACCACAATAGACTACCTGGCACAATAAAAAAGCCACATGATCAAGTTCATCATGAGAGGCCGGTTCATAAAACAAGGTCAATAATACAATTATTTTCAATGTAAATAACAGAAATAGCAATAATCATATGCTAGTAGGCTACTCAGTTATACATTTTAAAAACATTTTGCATTCCCTCTGAGAAAATAAAGTAATTTATTTTTAAATCCAATTTTGAGTAAAAATGTCTTAAAAACAAAGTGTGCCGTTTATGTAAAAAAAAAAAAAAAAAAATATATATATATATATATATATATATATATATATAATTGCTATTTGAAATTTTCTTCTAAAATGACCATTTTTATCAAGCTTGTATATTTAAGTTCATTAATTTCACTTAAATGACAATTAATAGGTAATCTTCACTGCCATTTAAGTGAAATTACTGAACTTAAATATACAAGCTTGATAAAAATCATCATTTTAGAAGAAAATTTCAAATGGCATTTAGAGGCTTTTGCATCTGAACTCTTCATATATATATATATATATATATATATATATATATATATATATATATATATATATATAAACTATAGGTAAACTATTCATGGGTTGAAAATATTAACTTTCAAAACAACAACAAAAACAGTTCATCCAAAGACAGGCAGGTGAGGAAACCTGTTTGAAGCAGTCATTGTCATGAAAAATTAACAAAAAAAGATGTTAAAATTGCACTGAGAATTGCTTACAATTCACCAATCGCTTAAATTTCTGCATTGCATTATGGGATAGAGTAGTGTGCTCTGGTTGTACACTTCACATTTCTACAAATAGCAGTTCAACTTCATCAGCACATTCTGTGCATTCATTAAATGTGATTTTCTTTATAGCAAACACACTAAATCCTGCAGAAATAGTGTTTGCATGTAATTGCAGGTTTCTAAGGTTTGCAGAACTCATGGTATTTGCTTATGCAATGGCATCACCCCCTAGGATTTCAGGTTTCCTGTATGCGGATAAAATCAGGAAGTTACCTGTCCAAGACCAGATGGTGCAGTTTAGATGAACCCATAACACTGTGAGCACACCTGCAGAGACTGCTAGCACTCAGAAATCCAGCGTTATTGTGCAACTACCCACGTGAGCTTTTAAAAACACTCTCAGAAGGATGTATATACTGACTGCACCGATACAGCATCAATATTTGATTGGTACACACAGTGAGGTGACCTCTACATTCACTGGCCGAAACAGACCTGCATGCTTTTACTGCACAGCACACACTGTGTGTTTAAACAACCATCAGTGTGAATTGCTCTGAACGCTGGGTAACATAAATATGTTATTACGAATAGCAGAGGCTTAACACCTACACTTAACACAACACTCAAGGGCTTATAATTAATATATCTTCTTACAGTAATACTGTTTAAAAAAGATAGTCTGACCATTTATTGGCCAGTAAATCAAAATCCTCATGTGTGACTTTTTACCCATTCTTGAATAATAATAATAACAATAATATACGGTAGACCAAATATAATTGTGTCTTTAAGATAAACCGATCCATAAATAATGGCAAGGAGATTAATAATAACAACAGTAATACTCAGTGGTGGAATGTAACGAAGTACAAATACTTTGTTACTTTACTTAAGTACATTTTTCACGTATCTTTACTTTACTTAAGTAGAATAAATAGTGCATACTTTTTTACTTTTACTTCGTTACATTTTGCAGCAATTATTATACTTTCTGCTCCACTACATTTCTACAACTTCTGTTACATTTTCATTACATTTTCTGATAAGTTTTTCCCCTGCCAAAACGTAATCTGACCGTCCGTTCGTTGCACGTTTGTCTCACCAGTGACGTTTGGTTGCCATAGTTACATCAACTAAATGCGTCTCGAAACGCAGTGTTTATTGTGCAATTTATATGCGAAAATTTGTTTTTACATGCATAGGAAACACACCGTGTGTTTAGGATTATGGCAAGCCAAGAGGTTCAGAATTACACCATAAATTAATTGCGTTTACTGCCAAACATAGTTATTAACATATAGTAAGGATAAGCATGGTTTATATTGCCTAATTGTAAGCTTGTTTCAGAAATGTTGACAATTTTTTTCCATCATTATTGAACATCATTATAGGAGTATTAGGTTGAATGAGTTAGAATTAAATGTTTTATTAATCATTAGAAAATAGTCATTAAGAAAATCAATTGTTATGCAAGTACTTTTACTTTTAATACTTAAAGTACATTTAAAATCAGGTACTTTTTACTTAAGTATGGTTGTCATTGTGTTACTTCTACTTTTACTAAAGTAAATATTTATCTGGTTATTTGTACTTTTACTTAAGTACTGAGATTCAGTACTTCCTCCACCACTGGTAATACTAATAATAATCCCTCCAATAACCAGCAATGTAATTTATTAAACAAATTATAAAAATTACAGAGTCTGAAACTGCCATTTAAGCAAAAAGCCATTCGTAAAATAGCTGCATGGAAGATGCCAGCCAATGCAGATTTAATAGGTAGAGGTGAACACACACATATAGCAAATCATTTTGGTAATTATTTTAGATTTATTTAATGATTTATTGATTGGTTTATTACTAAAAAGATACCGTGCAAAGGGATATAGTTTAATCCAACCACAATCAATTTAGGTTTTAATCCTCAACAAGTACATGGACACATATGATGTGTCGAATGTGTTTAAAGTTGAACTCTCACATCTATTGACACTGGCGTAAGCCTGCATGCATGGTGTATCTGACAACACAGAGCACAGATCTATTCCTGAGCATTATCATGCATCCAGCCTCAGAGAGAGAGAGAGAGAGAGAGAGAGAGAGAGAGAGAGAGAGAGAGAGAGAGAGAGAGAGAGAGAGAGAGAGAGAGAGAGAGAGAGAGAGAGAGAGAGAGAGAGAGAGAGAGAGAGAGAGAGAGAGTGGCGCAGCAGCACTTAGGCAGATTGGACATCATCTCTGGAGGTGGGAGAACGCAAGCGCGGTACCGCAGCGCGCAGGAGCTGAATGATCGCCATGGCAACAACAGCATCAGTACCAGCAGCAGAAGCAGCCGTGAGCCGCTCATGTCCGTGTCAACACTGAGTCCTGCCGTGGTCACACACACTCCCTGCCTCTGAACTAATGACATAGGATCAAAGCGGGTGCGCAGATCACGCCTACGGGGTCGCGTCGTCGCACAGGCAGGTAAGGCGATGGATGTTTACGCTCTTTCTCTTTTATTGTTCCTCTGTGTTTGGCTCACGTCGCCCGACTGCCGTTTTCTTAATGACTTGTCTAGTCTGGCTGGTCTGGTCTTTAAGCTTCTCTTAGATGGGCTGGCAGGGAAATATTCCGTTATCCGGCATAAATCCCTGTTAGGAACATATTGGATGCATATTCTGCCAATGCAACGCGCCAGCCATCTGGCTCCATCAGAAATACACAGATATGTATTTGTACACCGCAACAACACGTTTAAAGCGTGTGACGGGTGACACTGGTGTTTGACTTGAGCGGTACACTGTGTGCCGGACACCACTACTGGGAATGATTTGATTTAGGTGCATGTAGACTCGTTTGGTTTCTGATATTTGTAAGTATAGTAGTTAGCTGGGGCTAAGTGTCAGAAAGAGTTCAATCAAAACCTGAATGAACCACCTATGAGTCATGACATGGATTTTTATGGTATATGACGCATTTTATGTTATGCTGAGGAAAAAATAGTCTTCTAGTTTGGTAGTGTCAAGAGATTTTGTGTAATGGGGTGTTTCTAGCAGGGCTGAACTGACACAAACAGTCTGCTGAAGACTCAAGAAACTTCTGGCTACAGAAACTCACTATGAACGCAACAAATCCACTGGATTTAATCTGCATAATGTGTCAAATTCACACATTCACAACGAACAGGACACTTTTACATGGAGACGACCCAAAAAAAAAAAAGAAAAAATCAACAGGAATTGCTCAGGTGGTTGAGGGATGACGTCTTTGCGTGAAGGTCAATAAATCTGACATTCACGGCGAATCAGGCTGCGGATCTATTTTTCAAATTACATCTTGCGTAGACGAGACTTAATAAAAGATCATGGCATTCGACTCAGTCTAGCGTTTACAGGCCAGTGTGAAATCTGGAAAAATCTGGACTGTAAATAAGCGCTGTGAATGTTATAGATGGTGACATTCAAATGCAAACCTGTGAGTCCCGTCGGCACAGGCGCTTTTAGACGCGTTTAACTGATGTGGCCCAGGCTTGCCGGAGGACAAGTAATACCCCAGACGCCAGCGCGCTGTACTGATGTGTTAAAACAGCTGATTTTCCAGCAGACTTCCAATTGGTCATGTCAGTCCACACTGCTCAAGGCAACACGCGCTGCGTGATCTTGTGGGAATGCTTGGAGATAGAATACCAGCTACGTTTGGTCACTGTAGATGAGGGATGGGCAACTCCAGTCCTGGAGAGCCATTGTCCTACAGAGTTTAGCTTCAACCCTAATCAAACTTACCTGAACAAGCTAATCAAGGTCTTTGGGCAGGTGATTTTTCCAGGGTTGGAGCTAAACTCTGTTAGGCTGGATGCCAGCCCGAACTCCGCCCACAACATTTTTTGGACGGGAAGTTCGGTCTAGACTCAATCCATTGAGGAGTAATTATGAACGGTTCAGAGATCATCGGGCCAATCAAATTGCCAGGGCGGGCTTTATACGATGATTGACAGGTGGTCAGTAACGTAATCCTCACGTTGTCAAAGAGCGCTTGTCAAAGATGAGTGCAGCTGGAGAATTGAGATGTATAGATTCCGCTGCCGCGTCTTTTGTAAAATAAATCGACAGCACATTCATTTTAATAAACAAACAGAGAACTGCAATCAAGGCATTTGTCGATCGGAAATATATTTTTGGCGTCCTTCCAACATGATTCGGGAAAAGTGTAACTTATCAGCTGGCTCTGACGGTCGCTAAGAAGACGGGACGTAATGAAAAGCCTGTGGTCGTTGTGGTTTCTCCTTTGGTGGCACTCATGGAGAAGTAAGTAAAAGAAGTAACACTCGTTATTTAACTTCTAAAATAAATAAAGTAGGCTACGTTCTGTATTTGAAAACTGCGCTATGCAAAGGAGTTGACTTATGCGTTGCTCTGATTGGTTGGTAGGTCTACCGACTATCCAATTGAGTGCAGAGGGGTTTTTTTGTCCTGGTTCGGTTACGACACGCCTCATGATTAAAGTTCGATTGAGTGGTTTCAGACTCATATTCTCATTAGAATATGAGTATGACGAAGTCAGGCTAAAACTCTGTAGGACAGTGGCCCTCCAGGACCAACGATGCCCATCCCTGATCTAGAATAATCAAAAGAACGTTCTACAGTATAATGTTCGAGGGATTAAAATCGTTAGCTTTTTATGCAAATCAGACTTTTTCTGCAAACTGATGAAGACAATTGACGAGCAACAGTCCTTCTGTTTAGTTTCTGCTTGGTAGTTCTGCCAACAGTGAAACTGATACTGTAAATAGCTGTACATTAAATATGAAATAGGCCTATGTTCAAGTTGTCTCTCATTATGGTCCCATCGTTATGGACACAGTAACGATTATGCCTTTGATTATGGATATAATAGCCTTTGATTCAGTTGCATTTGTATTTTCAATCATCTTCAAGAATAACCTTTTGTTGTGTCAAACTAGTTTAGGACACAATGTAATGCAGGAAGTATCATCTTTGTACTTTAGCATGATTTTATCTCGGTATGGCAGTGATCTGTGACTATTAAGGGTGTTTTTACACATTAACAGATTTGAGTCAGCCGTGAATACTGCAATGTGAACAGCTCTGTGTGTAAATGGCAGGTTCTCAGGTCACTTTGAGTGGATTTGTAACCGTTTGTACTCAGACTCTCTCTCATGTGATCTCTCTAATCTCTTTCAACTATCACATTGTTCCAGCAGGGTCAAGCACATGATGTATAAATATTTTACAAGCACCATTGTCCTACTGCAGGACTTTCATTAGAGATGAATATTACTGTTATTTATCTCATTCCACAATAAGCACAATATTGGCTTTATATGTTTAGTTCAGTCATATTTATGTCTTGTGATCTAACCACAAAAACCAAACCCCTGTCATCTCACCCTGTGTTTTGACTGTAGGAAATTGGTCTAATTCTGGAGCAAAGTAACTTGCATCACAGCCAGCTTACTCGAAGTTACTATTCCAAACTTTACCTAAACTAAAGTATATGAATACTATAATGTACAGCATGTGAATTTTCTGTTTGTGTGAAATAGCTGAAACAACTAGTTTTGCTAAAATGTGCATTCAAAACACAATGTGTTAAATAATGTAGGCCTATCCCATGATCCATTGTGCCAAACTTAACCTTTTATTTCCAGTGTGATAAAGAACCAGAATTGATTACTCACTTCTTGAATTATAGTTAATCACAACAACAGACTTGCAAACGTTTTACACAAAATACTAAAAAAAATGCCTTTTTTTTTTTTAGACAGAGGGTTACCGTAGTTTGACTTTTGAGGCGTGGCTCAGAGTGTGTGTGTGTGTGTTTGAGTCTGGTGAAGTTGATTTGTACTGTGAAATAGGAAAAACAAGTCATTTCAGTTCAAGGAATGTGCTGACAAAGTACAGCATTAAATGTTCTAGTTCAACAGATTAATTCATTGCAATTCCTTACAAAACTTACTGCATCGTCGCATTTGCATATTTGTCTTTCTTGTGGAGCCTAAGGCCGATTTGTTGATTTAGGTTTAAACCGATTTCATATCAACTGATTGTGGTCATATTCCTGCAACAGCATGAAATAAACCAAACATGGAACGTCGTAGCCCTCAAACCGTATTCACTTTATGGCCCTTAATCCTGTAATTGTGGACAAATGTGGGCAGAGAGGACTCAAGTGTGATCCTAATTTTTATTTATTATAAATGTTATATCACTGTTTTCGATAAAGTTTTGTCTATCCATTTATGGTGTTTTTTATTATTTTGGGGGGTATTTTTGAATTTATTTACTTCAAAAAGTACCACATTTTCTATGCAAATTATGCTTATTTTTATGTTTTTTTTTAACTACATTAAAATATCATTCCAATAAGTTCTTAGAGCTAAAACCTAAAGATGAAGAGACTTTGCTGTCACCTGGTGTCTTATTTTGGCTTATTTTAGAATGCTCTAAATTAGTTTTTCCCATTCATTTCTATGGGTGCCCATTTTTGACCCAAATGCAAGATTAAGGAGTTTTTATTTTTCACCCACTTAACATTGAAGAATTGAGTCAAAAAAATTGTGTGTTCAGGAGGCAAACTTAGGAAAAGTAGCCAAGTCTTATACCACTCAGATCAAGGGAAGTATTTTTTAAAAATAAATCAAAATTATTTTGCCCACATTTGTCCAGAATACGGTTATATTCTGAAAGCCTGTGACTCACAGAGCAACTTTCTAAGTGCTCCTTGATTGATTTCAGACACGAAAAAAAGTTTCTGCTTTGTGATTGGCTGATTAGATACTTGCGGCTCATAATTTAATATTTCAATGAACTCAGTTTACCCAATACATTTTTTTTTCTCTAAAACACATTTGTTGCAATTAATGCAATATTCCAAACTAAACGATATCAAACTACTTTGACCATGTGAGGTTGTTGAACAATTTTTGAAGGTTAAGCACCTCCTCTCACTGACTATTTGTATAAGTGGTTTCATTTTATTAAGAGTGGACCAATTTTGTACTCCACTCGTGAGACATTTGCAATGCGCAATTACAAACACAAGCTCAAATAGATATATGCAAGCACACATCCAGACTGACACAAACTGACAGGCCCATAAGACTCTTCACTATTGCCAGAATGAAATCATATATCACTCACAGCAAGCGCACAACCTACAGAATTCATTAAGCACACAAGTCGAGCAAGTGTCTTCAGTCAGCAGTAGATTTATGACCGCTGAAGAGATGCACCAGAATATTGAATATTGCTGGGAATAAACTTCGGCTGAGCCCGTCACAGTCCAAACACACCGAGATTCATAACCCAGACTTCGTTTGCAAACAAGATTTTTGGTAGCAGTTTAGTGTCCGGTAACATCTGTGACTTTTCACTAAAACAAGTAGTGAACTCAGTTAAACCAATATTATTTCATCATCATACCACTCCACTATCTAAATCTAATTACAAACATGAATCTTATGGTAACACTTTACTTGAAGGGGTGTGCATAAGGGTTTATGCTTGTTTATGACAAATGTCATTAAGTGTCATTCGCTCAATTATGACATTTTGAATGCAAATATGACATTGTTTAAGATGTCTTGACATAAAATGAAGTTAAATGAAGTCATGTGGTTGGCTTTGACATTGGCTGTCATGAGGCCATTATAACTGTGTCATGAATATTTATCGTCACCTCAACAACAGTGGTAATAATTGAATTTGTCATTAAAGAGTTATAATGGCTTCATGACAGACAATGTTGAAACCAACCACCTGACAGTTTAATGTAATGATAACCAATAAAGCTAGGAGGTTTTTTAAGTTTGATAATTAATCTGCTATGTCATGTTTATGACAGGTTGTGTTGTCTTAGTAATGTCATGTTGTCATGACAAAGACTCTTACAGGTTATAATGTATTGGTTTATGATAAGATGTCACAAAGACATCTCAAACAAAGTCATATTTGCATTAAAAATGTCTAGGGCTGTCAAAACGATTAATCGCGATTAATCGCATCCAAAATAAAAGTTTGTGTTTACATAATATATGTGGGGGCACTGTGTATAATTATTTCAGATATATAAATACACACACATGCTTGTATATATTTAAGAAATATTTTCATGTATATTCTGCATATGGATTTATATATAATTTATATTATATATAAACATAAATATTTGATATATAAATAATATTTTTTTTCTTAAATATACATGCATGTGTGTATTTATATATATATATATATACAAAATAATTATACACAGTGCACCCACATATATTATGTAAACACAAACTTTTATTTTGGATGCGATTAATCGCGATTAATCGTTTTGACAGCCCTAAAAATGTCACAACTGAGTGAATGACACTTAATGACAGTTTTCATAAACATGCATAAATCTTCCTTCATATTCATAACATATGTCATGTCATAATTATAACTGTGTCATGTTAGTCTTATGCACACCCCTTCAAGTAAAGTGTTACTTACCGCAACTTCATATTATTCTATGTTCTATTTTATATTATATTTGCCAGATGCATTTGCCAAAAAAAAAAAAAAATGACACTTCATATTATAATATAATAATTATATTAGCAGGTATATTTTACTAAAGCATCTTCATATTATATTCCGTTTATTAATGCATTTACACGAAACAACTTCATATTATTCTATTCTAATCTATTCTATTCTATTCATATGTACAAAAGTTTTACTACATGCACACTTTATGTTTCAAAGTAAGCATTTTTACCCATAATGCCCTCTGTTTCCGCTCAAGCAGCAGCAGAGGTCAATGCTCTCCTGCCCGACTGGCTCTCGGGATATTGAATCAAGCAGTGAAGCAAACACGGTGGAACATTGTGTCGGTTAATGCAAGGGCAGCATTTCAAAGGAAGCAGATTTTTCATTTCTAAGCATCGGCTGCCAGAGGAAGGTGACTGCATCTCCAGAGCTGTTAACCTTTAACCGCCACACTGAGACAAAGGACTAAACCACTCATAATAGCCATCTAATGCTACGTCACACACGCTCACGTCCAGCCCCTTTATTGTTTCATTTTCAACTACCTCTGTTAATGTTTTATGAAACAACATTCCTATTAATATTTCATCAGTGCTGCGAGAAACATTTCTGCGCTCCCCCATACCGTCTTACAGAAACCCCAAGCTTAGGTGTTTGATTTGTCTGGAAAGTCTAATCTAAGCTTAAATGAGAACTTTGAGATATAAAGTTGAGGATATGTCTCATTGACCTTGATTTGAATGTTCACTAGAGCCTGACAATAATGAGCACACACTGGAGTTAACCGACTGTATAATCATAAGGGTCAGTGCACGTCTGTTTGGACGTCACACACTGTTGCAACTGTTTGTTTAGCTCACCTTCAACATACCAGCTGATTTAGATCCAGGAAATTCTGCTTCTTTGGCCCCCGACGATTGGACGTCCTTAAAATCTGCAGATTCGGTGGCAATATATCATTGCAGTTTATGGACACATGCTGCATATTTCATAGAAAAATGCCTTGATGTGTCTTCATAACACTGTGGGAAAAGAAAATAATAGATAAGTCAACTGAAATAAACCCAAGCTTACTAATGACGCATAACTCCAATTCATACTGAATGCTGATTTTTATTTATTTATTTTTTTTTTTAAGAAATAGTTTTCAGGAAGATCAAATCTAGATCATTTTAAGACATTGAAACATTGTAACTTTATAGAAAATATAGATGTGACATGGCATAGACAACACTTTCAACTATTCTGAGATTATCTGCTTCCAATATCAGGTGATTAGGCCGATCCAGATAATAAAAAAAAACAAAATTTATATTGTCAAGACCCTTAGTTTTTCACTGCAACATTATTTTCAGCATAATTGAGCACTTTATACCCGTCATTTCTCATTACAATGATGAATCTGATATTGTCTTTCTCAGCATTATAAATGATTTTCATTACTGTATTATGGTTTTCTTTATTACAGAAGATATATATATATATATATATATATATATATATATATATATATATATATATATATATATATTAGGGTTGTCAAACGATTAATCGCATCCAAAATAAAAGTTTGTTTACATAATATACTGTATGTGGGTTCACTGTGTATAATTATTTTGTACAAATATATATATATATATATATATATATATAAACAAAAAATATTATTTTTATATAAAATATTTATATTTACAAATCATATAAATCTATATACAGTATATACATGAAAATATTTCTTAAATATATAAAATAATTATACACAGTGCACCCACATATACATATATATACATACATATACGTATATATATATATATATATATATATATATATATATATTAGGGCTGTCAAAACGATTAATCGCGATTAATCGCATCCAAAATAAAAGTTTGTGTTTACATAATATATGTGGGTGCACTGTGTATAATTATTATATATATATATATATATATATATAAATATACACATATGCCGATGCTTGTATATATTTAAGAAATATTTTCATGTATATTCTGTATATAGATTTATATATAATTTATATTATATATAAATATAAATATTTTATATATAAATAATTTTTTTTTCTTAAATATACATGCATGTGTGTTTTTTATATATATACAAAATAATACACAGTGCCCCCACATATATTATGTACACAGAAACTTTTATTTTGGATGCGATTAATCGCGATTAATCATTTTGCCAGCCCTAATATATATATATATATATATATATATACATATATATTAAAAAAAATTGTGTGTCCTGGGCACCTCTTAATGCGGTACAATTTAATGATGCAAATACTATAAAAATACAAAATTTTGGCACTGATAATCACTTATTAATCTGACACTTGGGCATCAATATGGGCCGATGGCTTGGTGTATATATCAGTCTTTTTGTCAAAGTTATGAAAAAGAGCATGCAATAAAGAATGCTGGACAGACAGAGAAACTGTGAGGGAATTTGTGAATGCTAATAACCAAGGTTGAGTTTTCCCATCAAAAAAACACGCTGATTCTTCCACCATAAAGCCAGTCTGGATAAGCCAATATCCTCTCAGATTCCAGCCATTCCACTCGTGTCACAACTACACAACCTGTTGTGTGGGAACTGGGAAGAAGCCATTAGATGTGATTAGCACCACACACACTCATACAGGTCCATCTTGAGCGAAGTGGCTTTGAGCTGCGGTGCCTGTGAGACAGATTGTGTCATAAGGATGATTTGGGATCATGTCCAGAAATGCCACTGCTGTCATCCGTCTTGGAGCCGTGCATCGTACATTGGTTTTCCTCAGAGCGGCACATCAGGTTCCCAGAACAAATATTGTCTGAGATGAGTCACAGCCTGAGTAATTAGAAATGGCGTCTTCCTGAGTCACGGGTGTGCGTCTGCCACTCTATAACTGAGTCATTGGATTATGGTCATTGCAAAACACACACCCTCACAATGGGCAAATAGCAACAGTGGTGTTGCAGTACCGCTGACAACGGTACAGCAACACAGAAATCCATTCAGGGTTAGATAAGACGATGCAAGGCTTGAAGTGTTCAGCTGCAAATGAACTTCTGTTGTTCTCTCTAGGCGATGGAATGGATGATGTCGGAAGTACAGGGCACTGTGGAGTTCTCACTGGAGCTGCACAAGTTTCACAATGTGGATCTCTTCCAGAGAGGGTAAGTCTGTGTTCTTCTGCATGTTTGAAGGCTGTGATGAAGCATCTGTTCTCTAAACATGTTCAGGAATAGCACATGGTGACGGCGTCATGTACAAACCCTAAGAGCCAGTTTGGATCTCTCTGTGCAGTTTAATTGAGAATGAGCTCTCACATTCCAGAAATGTTTTCATGTTCTTTTCAAGTGAAATGAATTGCTGGCATTGTGTTGCCGTTTTAGTTCATGTCGCATCAGTTTTCAGAACTTATGTTGCTAGCAAGCGTTCCGAAAAGCAGACAAAACAAACTTTTAGCATTTTCTTTAATGGTAAAATGCACAAAAAGGACTCATCTTGGACTCAAGGTTGTGTCTAAAACTCTCTACTGTTTGTAATATTGACATCTTTACTGATCGTTATAACGGTGAGGTACAGATCACTCGCAGTGTGTGCTGAGTGTTAAACACTGTTTTCAGACACGCCTTCCCCGCTAAGACCATAAGGCATCACATGAAGCTGTTCGGTTCAGTAGATTGGCAAATGATTGATTTTTGCTGTTTTTGTACTTTATTTTCCTGTCATTGGTTCAAGTCAAATCAATTACACCCTTGCTGCGAGCAGCAGGTGAAGTCTACAGAGAATTCAATGACTTTACAGGTCACTGATTTTTAACTATGCAGCATATAGAGATCTGACTAGGAACTAATTAGAGGTTCAGAGACAAATCTGTGTGGCCTGACATGACCTTTATGGTTCTTCTGGAAGTTCTACTACAGGTGCTAATTCGGGGTTTGGATGAGGGGTTGACATTACAAATAATTGCCATGTTACATACTACAGGTCAGAAGTTGGGGGTTAGTAAGATTTTTTAATGTTTTTTTTTTTTTTTGAGAGAAGTCCCTTGTGCTAATAAATTTGATTAAAATGTTTCTTATACGTATTTAAAATGTAAGCCATTGCAGTGATGCAAAGCATCATTACTCCAGTCTTCAGATCCTTCAGAAATCATTCTAAAAATGCCGATTTGCTGCTCAAGAAACATTTCTTATGCTGAAAAACAGTTGTGCTGCTTAAAATTTTTGTGGAAACCGTGCTACTTTTTTCAGGATTCTTAGATGGAGAGAAAGTTCAAAAGAACAGCATTTCTTTGAAACAGTAACGACATTTATAATGTTACAATGTCTTACTGACACCAAATTTTTGAACAGCAGGGTAACACTTTACAATAAGGTTCATTAGTTAACATTAGTTAATGTATTTACTAACATGCACTAACCATGAGCAATACATTTGTTACTGCATTTGTTCATCTTTGTTAATGTTAGTTCATGAAAATACAGCTGTTCATTGTTAGTTCACGGCGCATTAACTAAAGTTAACAAGATTTTAATCAAGTATTAGTAAATGTTGAAAATAACTAACAAAGATTAACAAATGCTGTATATGTGCTATTCATTATTAGTTTAACTAATGTAGTTAACTAATGTTAACTAACGAACCTTATTGTAAAGTGTTACCAACAGCAGTGTATATTAAATATGACTAAATAAATGTACATATACATTTTAAAAAGTGTAAACAACATTTTACTAATTATTTTATAATTACACAAGTTTATTATGACAATGGAGTAGAATTCTGCAGGTCCATTTAAAATGAATTAGCGAAAGCAAATTCTATTTTACATGCAAATAAAAGGACCAAAAACTTGATGTTAATGAAAAAAAAGCTTGTAAAAATGGGTTGTTAACACAAACTTAATTATTTATCATATTTAAAATATATTTCTGGTGTTACTGTTTTGTGCATCAGTGCACTTTTTTTTTTGTAATAATTGCTATTGGTTATAATTAATATAAATTGTCATGAGTGTTAACAGTGGAGTTGGCAGTTAATTTGTACACATTCTGTGCACTGTTGTTGCTAAAGAACTGGGATAAAACTTGAAAAAAAATTCTACTCTTTGTACTTCTTAATTTTATAACACAAGTAGGGATGCACCAATATGAACATTCTGGCTGATACCGATAACCGATAATTCTTTATATTTGAAATCCGATAACCGATATAACGGCCGGTAAATCTAAATCCAATTTTTTTTATATAATTTTTGAGAGCCTGATTGCAAAAACAAAAGTCTCACAATTAAAATCCATTTCCCAATCACACAATTATAATGTTCTCATTATACTGTAATCTCATGTAGCCGATATGACAGCACATTTTGCACTTGCACTTTATACAAAACTATATTTTCCTTTCAATTAAGATCAATCATGTTGAACAGAGTGCATCTTAAGTATCTCAAGTGTCCAAGTGTTGAAGGAAATAATTCAGTATTTATCAGCTTTAGGCCGATAACGATAACATAAAAATGAATAAAT
The DNA here is from genome assembly GCA_038021265.1 of Cyprinella venusta. Classification (NCBI taxonomy): domain Eukaryota; kingdom Metazoa; phylum Chordata; class Actinopteri; order Cypriniformes; family Leuciscidae; genus Cyprinella; species Cyprinella venusta. The sequence goes on along the minus strand of CM075878.1, from coordinate 28,291,621 downwards.
ATCGTCCGATACCGATATGGTGGCCGATATATCGTTCATCACTAAACACGAGAGATGAAAAAATTAAAAATAATACTGCCATGTGAATAAAATGTGCCTATTTTATTCAGACAAAAATCACTTGAAAACATGATTACTGAACTCGTAGGCAACTTCCATAGAAAGAGATTGTTTCTAACAGAGAAAGTTCATGCTCTCTTTAAGAAGCAGGCAGATCTAACACCAAGGTAATCAACAAAGGTGATAAAGTTTCTAAATAAAGAACCTGCTCTGTGACTTGGATAAAACGAGTCTACGAATCTACAATAAAGCTAGACATCCTGACTCTTAGCAGTACATCTAAAGTCGGTTATGTCTCATCAGACGTTTGTCAGCAGATCTAGAATACTATTTCCTCTCTATCCTCAACCAGTCTCCTGACAGCTGTGTGAAGCAGAGGTTGAGTAGAGGTCACTCCTAATGTTGTTCAACTCACAGCGTTTGCTCTGAGATTAAAGCCAGGCTGTTGGCTGAAACATCAGCTTTGCAGAGATTTGATTGCCCCTTCCCCCTCCATAAAGCAGAAAGCTAAACCTCTGAAATAATCCCCAGAAGACACAGACTGCCGTTATACTGTTTGTTTTTACAGCCACTGTATGTAGTTCCAGCTCTGAAGACAAGCATCTAACAATAGAACAGGACAGATTGAACTAATACAACTTTAGCCTATATGTGTCTAGTGGAGCCCAACAGAATACATTATAGTGAGCGCAGACAATCTGTTTGGGAATGATGTAGCAGGTGAGCAGTCATTCAATGGTGTGTGTGTGTGTGTGTGTGTGGTTGAAGAAAATGATGTGTATAGTATCATTTGTAGATATGAGTATAGTTTGTTTACTAGAGGGCACTCTACACCGTCCCTGTTGGCAACGCTCATTGAATTGGTCACGAGACATACATTGCTTGAATAACAATTAACCCCTTAACTGTCACCGTCCCGGTACCAGGACGCCTAACTTTACTTCACTATATTTCTATTGAATCCTAATCTAATTGTGACAAATTATATATTGTTGGAAAGGTCTAAGACTTCTAAATAGATATTCTACCCCTGTTTTGTGTTACAGATTATGTCGTAAGAGTAAATGATGAATTTATGACAAGAACGCACCTCAAAAAAATCTGGATCATAACTTGAGGTCTGACCTTAGTCACAAAAAGTCGATGCAAACTTCTGTTTTTATGGTAAAATTTCACAATAAAACATATAATCTAGTATTTTTCAATAAAAAATAAGAATTATAGTATATAATACTCTAAAAATTATAATATTTATGTATATTATCCACTAAAATATAATATATATATTTTTTATCGCCTTTTTATTATATCACATATTTTAGTAGTTATCATAAATTTGGTATCATTTGAAAGCATATAAACTCAGAATTCATCCTGAGAAAACCAGTTTATAACTGAACATCGCGTTACCATAGAAACAGTACTTATTTTATCAGGCTCCTCCCCTTTTGGGCATCATTATATTCATAATTTATAATCAAAACCTTTTCTAATCTTGACAAAACATATAGTCAGAAAGGTCTGAGTCTCAGGGTTCCAAATTTTGTGACAAATTTGATATTTGGACAGAAATAATGTATTTGGCAGAATGTATGCAATTAAATTCAATGGAATTCAATGGCACCCGGTGGCTATTTTTGGTACTACGCCTAAACAAAAACCTCATGGGAACTTCAATTTTTGTGATATCAACTTCAAATTTGGAATATAACTTGGTTAGATTTATGGCTTTGATTTTATAGTAATTTTATAGTAAAAAATATTTTGTAAACTGTATATTTTATGTAAACTAAAAAATATATCGTACAGTATATTTGATTTACTGTAAATTTAAACTTCCATAACTGTTTCATACTTTCATTTTTTGAAGTGTTTTCACTTCAGCAATAATCTGCTGAGTATTTTCTTTAAAACAAGACCAAACTTGGATATATATATTCCAAAGCATTCTTGAATTACAACCATTTAAGTGTGAATAGTGCATTTTAACCCCATTCTCAAAAAGGGGGGGTGACAGCTAAGAGGTTAAAAGAACATCCCCATCAGTTCTCTTAACTCAAATAAGCATGACAAAATTTGTGACTAACATGTCCAGTTTTGCTGCAGTTAAATAAGCCGAAAGTGAAACGGAATCAGCTAGTAATAGTTACGTTACGTTGTTACAGTGTAGTTGCCGGACTGTCCTTTTAACTTTTGACAATGTGACTGAAGTATTTCTTTAATAGCGCGTGACAGTTATAGCAATGAGACGTATCATCTCTCCTTGGCCTGTTATATTGAAAATGTACGTTTTACAATTTGCAGTATGACGTTATCCATTGCTAAATTATGACTCATCATGGACTAGCTAACCATAAAGCTAGCGAATGCCACTATCTTCAGTTTGTTGCGTTGTGACAATAAAAGAAACAAGTTTCTTTTTAAAAATGCATCATCATATTATTTTAGTTAAAACTCATTAACAACTACAAATAACTAATGTTAGGGAAATCTGTTAACGTTTTGTTGCACGTTTCTGAAATAAAAAAATAAAAAAAATCGGCCGATATATCGGATTATAAAACAAAAAAAAATATTTGTATCGGTATCGGCCTTCAAAATACTTTATCGGTCGGGCTCTAGTGTAGATGTTATAGCAGAGCTGATGTGAAGTACAGGGATGACCCGAGCTCCAGAGAGTATGATCTGTTAAGTGCTTCAACATTTAACATGCAACCGCAGTCACTTCACTGGCCAAGGTGACCTTCGTACTAACCCGCTGATGGAGTCTGGGCCGTCTGAACATGTCGACTAAGCTTTCACATTAATTCATCATCATTATTTATGTTCTAATAGAGATTCACAGCATTAGATTTCACACTGACCAGATAAATAGTTGTTTATCCCGGTCTTGATCAGTGTAAATAGTATAGGTACATGCATTATATAAATTTTTTATTGCCATTTTGTCCTGAGAGGTTTTCATAATTCAATTTATTCATTTGGAGAGAAATTTACCAGTAGGAAGAGCATCCCACAGTCTTTTATTAGGAAACGGTTAAATTATTAGGAAACACAAGCTTGGTTTATATAGAATTCAGTGTGTTTTCATCTTTATACTTTATACACTGAGAATTTTTCTAAAAGTTTGGAATAATTCATATTTTTAAATATTTTTAAACCAAATGCACCATGGCTGCATTTATTTGATCAAAAATGCAGTAAAAAGTGATATTGTGAAATATTATTACCACACAAGTGTCAAAACATTAAATTAACCAAAAATTTGAAATCACATGAAATATTTAAAAAAAAACTGAAAAAAATATTTTTGATTTTATTTTATCTTAATTTTATGTTTATGCAATGTGTTTTTTCTATTCTTATTTCAGACACAATGTAACTTGCTCTGTGTTTTGGTTTGTCTTATTTAACTGCAAACTTGTTCATATCTGATGATGACTCGTCAAATGAGATCTAATTCTGGGTCTTTTTCACTTTTTGTCACTTGCAGCTTCTATCAGGTGAGGGCAGGTCTACGTGTGTCTCCTCGGGTTCCCCACAGAATCACTGCCATAACACCTGGATACTCAGGTGAGGACTTTCAATATTGACCTTCTTTACTTTGTGTTGTTTCGGTGTCTCCATAAATGTATGTATTAGAAAATATGAAACTAATCAAGTCAGTCACACTGGCTAGTGTGTGTATCTACATTCTTTTGATTCCATTTTTTAAGATTTAATAAGTTTAGGGGTAGTGGTTTGGATTCGAGATGCATCATCCGAGAGTTTTAGACTCTAAGCATGCTAAAATCTTCTATGAGGAGATGCTTCTATTAATTTATTCCATTAACAGGGCCACTGTGACCATTAAAGCAGCACTTCACCCCCTGAACAACAATTTTTGAGACAATTACTGTCAAACTTGCTGCAAGTACTGTTATTATGCACAATGCATTTGTTTGTGAGGACTTTAATCATTTTGATTACAGTTATTCAGTCTGTACCTTGTTTTCATGGATACAGGACGATAGTGAAGCCCATCGGAAGAGTCTGCTCCAGGGTTTCAGTTCAGGGCTCTTTCCAAGAGGTTTTGAGAGGATTCCCCTCGCTGTTTTTCTACTCCTGCAGTTAAAAATAAATGTACAGAATAAACCACTCAGACACAAAGTTTTCTGAGACCAAAAACAGCATTTAGAGGAGAGAGAGAGAGAGAGAGAGAGAGAGAGAGAGAGAGAGAGAGAGACTCAAACAGAGATTAAGTCTTTACCATCTAGATATGAGGCTTTTAAAGTCGATCAAATTATCAATTATGCACTAAAACTATAAAAAAAAACAGATCGACAAAGAAAATGAGAGCAAAATAAGATTTGTTCAACATTGACGTCAAAGATTTGAAAGTGAAAAAGTGTTTACTATGCTATTCTAAATGTATGTAAAATCATTACAGTTGAACAGCTGAAATAGCTACTTCTATGTTAAGAAATATTAGATAATTATTTATTTTATATATGAATGTCTACAATATTACACAAAAACTATAATCTATCAGACCAATTTTCCTATGGCATTATTATTAATAAAAATAAACGGATGCACTGATACAAAATCTCCAATAACATTATTCAGAATATCAGCCTATACTTTGATTTTCTTATGGAGGGAAAGGTCTCTCCCGACTTATTAAGTATACAGGGAACCCTCTCATTTTGTACAAACTGCTATAATATTTGAGGTTAAAATTCACAACAACGCCTAATAATCTGTTATATTGAACTGCTATTCATTTTCAGATATATAATCATTGCACTCAAATAAAACAAAAATGTTTAAATACAACAGTTGATCACAAGGTAGTTTGCATTACACCTGTCTTCATAATACATTTATTCAGACATAATTAACAGTAAATACGCTCCTCTCTAGAGTTTTTATAGATAACTATTATGAACTGTAAATATCGGATAGCCCAATAACTTACCTTGAGGTAAATGCAACTTTGTGACAATTGAAGTCTTTTCAAGGTTTAAACGCTAAATGAGCGATTACATGAGACATTGTACATTTTAATACGTTGTCCTGTCTCTTTCAACATACCTTTTGGTGTTCATGTTCATGAATGTTGTTGTTGTTTTCGTGTTATAAGTGGAACAAGAGACTAGCGCTCCATGTTGCCGCTTGACTTGAGGCTGCGAGGCATTACATTAAGTTACGTCACATTTAAGAGCGCCAAAACGCCATTGTTTGATTTTTGTGATAAAATGGACAGAATTTGAAGTCTGCAGACTTTTCTAATCAGAAGTGAAAAAAGCACAACGCTCTTGCGGATAGGAGGCGTCCTACAAATAATGTTTGGTGTAAAAACGCGGACCTGGCAATCCTGACTGGCTTGAACTCATACTACGGGTGATTCATAGGGCCAAATGGTTTAGAGGGATACTGGTAGTTCACCCAAAATTGAACATTTTGTCATTACTATCCCTCAAGTTGTTCCAAATCTTTATGAGTTTCTTTCTTCAGTTGAAAAAAAAAAGATATTTTAAAAAATACTTTCCTTTTTCCTTGGGTTAAATATCATGTAAGGCTATTTTATTGCATTATTGCTCATTGTTTTGCAGGGTGGATTGTCTAAATTCATGGTCTCTCATTGGCGTATTCTATATATTAAACATAAAGGTTTACAATTGCTGTTGTAATAGTTTTGCTGCAGGACATTTTCTCATGGTTTTCAGTGACCTGAACCCACCTGATTACACAAACACACTTTGTAATTTAGGTTACCTGTGTGTCCTTTGTGCTAACTTACATTCTTCTCACATTCTCAGCACACACTCTGTGCTCAAAACAGTAATCTACAGACGGCTTTAGTTTTATGGCCATTTGACGGCAGTCCGGGACACAGGCGCTTGTTGTGTCAGGTGAAAATATGGTCACGGCTTCTGGTCTCTGTCTCTCTCTCACACACACACACACACACCAACCAGAATCATTTCAGTTGAGAGCACCTGCATATTATCTACTATTATTTAACACAATATTGTCAAGAAAGCTTCTTTGTCTTATCTTACCAAAGACATTTTTTTCTTTATTTATTTTATTACGTATACCCATACTACTGTTTTCTTACAATTTTGGTGTCACGGTAGTGAGAATGCGTTTTAGCATGGTTCTGAAAGTGAAATGTTTGTTCGGTAAGGCCTCAGATACTCGTGATTCCAGCACACTAAGAACTACAGATCAAATACTGCCGTCTGAATGATGTCACTTTCACCGTAATGAGCTTCTGGGCACACATTCATCTTTATGACACTAACAATACTAGAACTTTGTTATTTGGATGTCTGCTGTCGGAAAAGTATAAAAAGACAATTTTTTTACATTACATTCTCTGCCGTATATGCCATTACTGTAGTTCTTAGTGTCACATGACCCTTCATAAATCCCTTTGAAATGCTAATTTGCTGCTCAAGAAACATTTCTCATTACCATCAATGTTAACAGTCAGCAGTTAATCAGAAACAAAACAATGCAATAAGATATTATATATATATATATATATTTCCATGTCCTTTTTTAAACTTTTTTGTCCTAACAAACCACCTAACAAACTGATAAATTAAGTATTTCCTGTTCATTCAGTTGCTCATTTTGTTTCAGTTTTAGTTATATGAGATCAGCAGTTTTTTATTTATCTTAATCAGATCTTAATGTCTTTATTGAGGACTTACAGTGTGTGTGTGTGTATTTGGCAGCAAAATTCGACGGCCTCTGCCTGACATTGAGTTTTGGCACTGCTCTTTGACTGAATCCCAGCAACGGTCTGAATAAAGCTGTCACACACAGCGGCCATTTTGGATCTGTCAGTCATTCGGTCTCTGAAGTGATTTCATTTCCAGTTTTAAAATGCCATTCGGCACTGGCAGGCTGACTGATTAAACTAAAGTTTTTCAGTGTTTTTCTTCTCTCTACTAACTAGAACTGTTCAAATAAACACCGTTTTGATTCGTGCCTCACAAGTTCTTCCTCAACCTAAGCAAGAGATGCTTATAGTACGCTTCCTGCTCTGTATTATTAATTATGCACATTATTCCTGTCATTATTACATGTAAAAAAGGTCTACACAGTGCATTAGGGGACCTAGAATACCCTTTTTTTGGAGTCTTTATTTCAAGTCATGTTCTCATGCTTGACTCTGTCTAATTCATGTCTCTATGAACCCCCTTTTTCTGCTCTTATTGGTCGGCTGGACCAGTGTGTTGTGATTGGTGAACCTTTTTGGGTGTGTTTCCGAAATGTCAAGCTCCTTACCACATTTTTGTACCGAAATACCTGGAAGAAAACTCAAGACAACAATCGAGGCATTGCAGGAAGTTCAGAAATAATAACTCCCTTTGGAGTGACTTTGTGCTTTGTAATTTTGCAGACCGCTTTCATGCTAAAACAGCAACGTTACACACTTAAGAAAGCTGAACGTGTAAAAAAGCTTTATAGATCCTCTTTAAGTCTTAAAGGGATACTCCACTTTTTTTTGGAAATAGGCTCATTTTACAACTCCCCCAGAGTTAAACAGTTGAGTTTTACTGTTTTCGAATCAATTCAGCCGATTTTCTGATATTTAGAAGAATATCAGTAACCAGACAGTTTCTGGTCTCATTGACTTCCATAGTAGGAAAAAAAATATACTATGGAAGTCAATGAGACCAAAAAAGGTCTGGTTACTGATGTTATTCTAAATATCAGAAAATCGGCTGAATGGATTCGAAAACGGTAAAACTCAACTGTTTAACTCTGGGGGAGTTGTAAAATGAGCCTATTTCCAAAAAAAGTGGAGTATCCCTTTAAAGTCGGAAGTCTTAAATTTCAGTCTGTTCTTCACATAAAGCTATCATTTGACTTCAAAAGACTTGCCATTTAGTACACAGGTCATATGGGCTACTTTTAGGATCATTTTTATTGATCATTTCATTATTTTGGAGCTCGACAGCCCCTGGCGTCCTTTATGTTGAATATAGTGTCGCTTTGCTTATTCTACAAAAGTCATCCAGGTTTTTAACAACCTAAAGGTAAACAATGGCGACATTTTCATTTTTGGGTGAACTATCCCTTTAAGGAATATTATAGATTATACAATATGCCGCATTACAGTGCAGTGTTGTGAATTTCCATACTGCTGTCAGGCGGCTCGAAATAGTCTCTCTTTCGTGTTCATCAGAAACACACTGACCTGATCCATCATCTTTTTTTCTCGGTTTCTGAATCATCCCCTCCATCAAACACACACCATGACTCCTCTGGCAAGATTCGATTCTGCTCTCCGACTCTCTCTCTCTCTCTCTGTGTCTCTGAGGCATTGGCACACTGCAGATCTGTTTTGGTGGCACGCAGTGAGGAAGAAAGATATAGAAAGAGAGAGAGACAGACAGACTCAGCAGGGGTCTATCTTCACACGAGACCCTCACTGTTCGACTCTGACACACGCCATCATCCTCTCCACTGAAGAGAAACCCCACTGAGGTGCTGTCATCCGTCACAGACAAGATCTCAGTGGAGCCAGTGGCCACCGATTCATGTTTATGGCCTTGATGGTGGCTGTTTTAGTGGCTAGAGAAAAACAGGACGAGTAGTGCTGGATTTGACGGACAGATTCATGATTTTCTCTCCTTGGTAACTTTCCTTGCTCTTATGTTGCTTTTGAAACTTTTCTCATGATAGGTTTCTGCTAAACATCCAACTGGAGAAATGAAAAGAGTACACTCAAATATGAAAAAATCTGTCATTTACTCACCCTCCAGTTGTTTCAAATGTTGACAAAGGACTGTCACGTGCTAAAAATGTACAGTATTTTGCCATAGTCTTTAAGCCTGAAAAAAACATCAGAAAAAACATTCCACAAACATTGTAATGTGGCCTAACTAGGGCTGTCAAAATGATTAATCGCGATTAATCGCATCCAAAATAAAAGTTTCTGTTTACATAATGTATGTGGGTGCACCGTGTATAATTATGTTGTAATTATATAATATTTTTTCTTAAATATACATGCATGTGTGTTTTTATATATATATATATATATATATATATATATATATATATATATAAAAACACACATGCATGTATATTTAAGAAAAAATATTATTTATATATAAAATATTTATATTTATATATAATAAATTATATATAAATCTATATACAGAATATACATGATATTTCTTAAATATATACAAGCATGTGTGTGTATTTATATATATATATATAATAATTATACACAGTGCACCCACATATATTATGTAAACACAAACTTTTATTTTGGATGCGATTAATCGCGATTAATCGTTTTGACAGCCCTAGGCCTAACATAACATAATTCTCTTACCAATATATATATATATACAGTGTGTATGTATATGTATAGTGTATATATTATATACACTATACATATACATACACACTGTATATATACAGAATGTGGATTTTAAATATGCCTTTTCAGGGTAAAAAAAAACCTTTTTAACTATTTGAGGCTACGTAATGTAATTTTCTTGAACACGTCTTGGTTACTAACGTAACCTCAGACGCATCCCGAATTGTGTGGTTTCTAAAATATTTATAAAAGATTACACTGCAACATTATTTAACTAACTAAAATGCAAAATATGTGGTGTCTAAAACATTTTTAAAACTTTGCATGAACTGCGACACTAAAATAAAATAAATTTTAAAAAGTGTGTTTTTGTGTGTGGTTTCCAAAACATTTATAATTATTGCACTGCAGCATTACTTATCTAAATGGAATAAAATAAATGACAAAACATTAAACATTTTTAAAACTTTGCACTCCAACATAAAATAAAAGACAAAACATTGTACTTTTTAGGTTGTTTTCTTAAAAAAAAAAAATGTTACTGCATTGTGACATTAACTAAAAAGTTTGTACTTTTTTGTGTATGGTTTCTAAAACTATTATACACATTGCACTGCAACATTACTTAATTTCTTTTGTGTGTGTGAATATAACACATATACCTATAATTGGACTATGATATTGACATCCTACAGGCCATAATTTTTTTAGTTTTCTCTCAATTTCACAGCCCCAAACACAAAATCATTCCAGCCAAACACTGTCAGAAAACAACACACTGAATATGAATGAAACAAGTCAACATCTCTCTTTCTGCTGGGAACCATCACTGAGCGTGCTTTGATGTGCACAGAGTGGAGAATCTCTCTCTCTCTCTCTCTCTCTCTCTGATGTGAATGGAGGAGAAAATAATCTACCTTTCTCTCCGTCTCTCTGTCTGTCTGTCTTCCTCCGGGCAGGCGAGTGCAGTTTCAGCAGCGCTGGGGTTCACGACGGCGGGGTGTTCAGTCGGATCTTTCAGATCCTGTACAGGAATGAGGAGGTGACCCTGGAGGACCGCATGAGCTTCAGAGTGCACCTGCTGCTGGACGGCGAGAGGGTGAGTGTCCCGCTGCTCTGAAAACAGAAGTGAGGGTCATGGTGTGAATTGTGCTATCAGCAACCTAGTATTGACAAAAAACTGGTATGGTAAAAAAAAAAAAAAAAAAAAAAAAAAATTGTCTACACAGAATAAGAACTTGTTCCTCCTTCAATCAAAATGCTCAGATATTAACAAAGATCTAACTCTAAATGGCAAATATTATAGGGTGAGAACTTGCATACACTTCCATTCAAACTTTATTTTTAATTCTCACCAATGTTGCATTGAATTGGCTTTATGCACAGCTCCACAACTACCTGAACTTCAGCCGGCTCCTTTGTTTCCTGTCTTCCATTATTGGACAAACTGATTAATCCAGGTGTGCCTGACCTCAGTAGTCACAACAACAATAATCAGACACACCTGGATTAATCAGTCCGAAATCACTTACAAAATGCAACTTCTTAAATTGTATTGCCTTTTATTGAAATGCCAGTCACTATCAGTGACCAAAAATGTTCATAAACAAAAACCAAGATAAATACTTTTCATGGGGAGTACTTATTATTTCACAGCATTGAATTATATTATTATTACACACTTTATTATATTCAAATATTATGACTAATCACATCCTTCTGATACACCAGCTCTTTTCAGACACTGTGAAACATGTGAAATGGGAAAACGAGAGATAGAGAGAAGCAGGGAGTTGTGGGTGGGAGAGTGTCTTATCAGATTTTAATGGCCATCTTTCTTATTAACCTTGAAGCAGTTATCTGTGCCCGCTCTCCTCCCTGTCTCACTCTCTCTCGCCCTCAGATAAGAGGTCTAAAAATAGCTTTCCATTTCCCCAGAGTGTGAGTTCAATCAATCCGTGTATCAATAATTGGGGCAGCCCTGTTTGTTTTCAAAGATCGGCGGCAGAATACACGAGTTCAGAGCGGGGCGAAACCTTCTGTCCGCGTCACATGTTCTGTTTCAACAGCACATGCTAAAACCATGTCCGAAATCTCCACTCAGACCACTACCCCTACCCCTTATGTAGGGGATAGGGAGTAGAGCACTATATAGTGAGCTCACCAGCATAATAGAAAGACCAATTCCGGACACTACTCGATCGTCTCTCGGCGCCGTTGATTACATCATCTGTCAGCTGGTGCCGAGCCGGCTCTGGGCTAAATAGATTTTTTTTTTTTTAAATAAATACATTACATTATATTGTACGGAGGCGTATTGCATTCACTTAAAGAAAAAAAATCTACTCTGTTTTTCTAAATTGACGAGTTAATTTTTCATGAGAAAAAAAAATTGCTCTGTTTTTCGGAATTAATGAGTTAATTTTTCATGAGAAAAAATTTTTTGCTCGGTTTTTCCGAATTAATGAGTTAATTTTTAATGAGAAAAAAGTTTTTGCTCTGTTTTTCTGAATTAACAAGTTAATTCAGAAAAACAGCAAAAAAAAAAAATTCCATGAAAAATTAACTCGTTAATTCAGAAAAAACAGAGCAAAAAAAAATCCATGAAAAATGAACTCGTTAATTTAGAAAAACAGAGCAAAAACTTTTTTTCTCATGAAAAATTAACTCAATAATTCAGAAAAACAGAGCAAAATACTTTTTGTCTTGAAAAATTAACTCGTTAATTAAAAAAAAAACAGAGCGAAAAAAAAATTCCATGAAAAATTAACTCGTTAATTCAGAAAAACAGAGCAAAAACTTTTTTCTCATGAAAAATGAACTCATTAATTCAGAAAAAACAGAGCAAACTTTTTTTCTCATGAAAAATGAACTCATTAATTCAGAAAAACAGAGTAGATTTTTTTTCTTCAAGAGAATGCAATACGCCTGCATAATATTGAGCTTATTTCTCCAAAATTTAAAAACTAAAAGTCATTTCTGGCCGTTTCTGTTATAATGCGCTACTCCACACATGAATATAACTTATTTTTAAGATCAGCGCAATGCATGATGGTATGTAGGGCTTGGGTTAGTGACCATCAGTTGTACACTACTTTTCAAAATGCATTCTGGGATTCATTGAGTGCACTATATAGGGTATAATAATCTATAAATATATAGGGTAAAATAATAATTTTAGGGTATAAAAATGCTGTTCTTTTACCTCGGCCTGCTCAGATTTGAGTAACAACAGTGGTACATGTTTGACATATGAGTGCATGTGAACTGAATATAACCTTAAATCACTTGAGAGATGGATGATTATCTTTTTTTTTTAAGCATAAACATTGACGAAGGGTCCCGCCATCTAGGAATCGAACTGTAGAGATCATAAAGACATGAAGCCACCACGCAACACCAACCAATCACAACAGGAACAATGTAGAAAAGATGGTGTTTTGTTTTTGAAACCTACTGTTGGTTTTGACTGACAGGTGTGGTGATGTGTTTCTCTCAGGTGGAGGAAGCCATGAGTGAGGTGGACGTCCAGCTCAAACTAGATCTGCACTTCACCGACAATGAACAGCAGTGAGTCTCTCCCTCACTTTTACACACTTTTCTCAGAATAGCGTAATGCTAATTTTGCTACTCTGCACAGTATGTGGATCTTCAGTAATTCAGGGAATGACCTAATACTTTCCCTAAATGGGAAGTACACACGCAGAGCACACTGCACTGGGTACGGTATCCCACAATGCAATGCACTTGATCTTCCACGTAGAGAGTGATGAATGAAAACGAAGCAGTATCAAATCATGCTTTTTACATAGCAGACTACATTACAGTTGTTTTACATTGCTATTTATAAAAAGCAGCACTAGTGAAATATTGTTAAAATTCAGAATAACTATTTTCTATTTGAATATGTTTTACTCTAGTAAGCACATGTAGTTAATTAATATTACTCAGTGCTAATATGAGCAAGTACAATATAACTACGTCACCTTAAAGTAAAGTGTAAACGCCTACGGCATTTGATAGAAAACAGTTTGTCAAAATGAAAACATTATAAATCTATCCAATTTTGAATAAAAATATCTTCACATTTGGCAGTTCGATGCATCAGTGCCGACAAAGAGATAAAAATAATACCCTCTGATATTGTTTCATCCATCACAGTGAAAAAGGGAAGATCAAATCAAATGCATTGCATTGTGGGATACATTTTTTTTTCACACAGCACACTTTATTCAGGACATTTAGTAAGTCATATAGTTACACAAAACATCCAGAAGGCGAAAACAACTCACTGAATTAAACATGCAACTTAATGAGGTACTGTAGTGAGAGAACAATGTAGCGTTCATTTGAAACATTTGCATCCTATTTCACATATGCAAGTATTCCATTCCAAACACAGCCATTGCCTCCCTCTTTCCTATAATTTGTATCATGTGTGTGTGTGTCTATTAATGAAGAACAGTAAGAGCAACTGCACAGTTGGCCCTCAGCTTAAAATACTCTTACACACACACACACACCTATCTCAAAGCAGCACAAATGAGAGCAATTACCCGAGCCTCTTCCCTGCAGCGGTCGGGCCCCGTGGCCCCTGAGCTCTGCTGGGACGTCAGCGAGACCGGCTCATTAACTGCTCTACCTGTCCATCTCACTCTCTCTCCATCTCAGGAGTTTTCTGGATCCTGCTCTTTTTCTCTGGCTGCCACATCTCAGTACAGTTGTTCCTTCTGCAGATCTGAGACAATTACATCTATCACATATTATATAATATATCATCTTTATTTTATTAAAAACAAGCTGTAGAGTTTTACCCCTGTTGTTCTGTTGTTGCAAAACAGGTGTTTTTCCTCCATATTTTGAATTACGCTTTGTACTGTTGTGTGTTTTAGGGTTAAATGTCTGTAAACGTATTCTGGCAGAAAATGACCTGTATCTTTTCCCTTTTTCTGTGGATTTAAAATATATATATATATATATATAGAATTCACTATTTGTTATATAATGAAATATTTCCCTGAAAATATAATAATGTGAATAATAATAATACATGTATTATTGTTGTTGTTTAAAATAAATATATATATATATTTTAATATAAAAATATGTTTAAAATATTTCTAGATTTCATTTTTTTACATATCAAATCACAAGAACAGATAATTTTTTAAAAAAAAAGTTTTTGTTTCTTTAAATGGATCAGTTGAACCAGAAAATTTCACTGCAAAATTACACACCCTAAAGGGTAACACTTTCCTTGAGGGGGTGTGCATAACACTGACATGACACCTTCATAACCATGACATGACATATGTTTTAAACATGAAGTAGGGTTTATGCATGTTTATGAGAACTGTCATTAAGTGTCTTTCGCTCAATTATGACATTTTGAATGCAAATGTGACATTGTTTAAGATGTCTTTGTTATGACATCTTGACATAAACCAATACATCATAACCTGTCAGTGTCTTTGTCATGACAACTGGACATAAAATTAAATAAAGTTAATCTGTCATGTGGTTGGTTTTGACATTGGCTGTCATGAGGTCGTTATAACTGTGTCATGAATATTTTTCGTGACCTCAACTACAGTGGTACTAATTGAATTTGTCATTAAATTGTTATAATGGCTTCATGACAGCCAATGTCAAAACCAACCGCCTGACAGTTTAATGTAATGATAACCAATAAAGCTAAGTGGTTTCTTAAGTTTGATAATTAATCTGCTATATCATGTTTATGACAGGTTGTGTTCTCTTAGTAATGTCAAGTTGTCATGACAAAGACTCTGACAGGTTATGATGTAATGGTTGTCATAACAAAGACATCTCAAACAATGTCAGATTTGCATTAATGTTATTTTGTCCATGTGTTTGTGTGTTAGGTTGGCGGATCTCCCTTCAGTGCCTCTGATTAGCAGCAGGACGTTGGGTTTGCACTTCCATCCTCACCAAGGCCTACACCACCACCTGCCCGTCATGTTTGACTACTTCCACCTGTCAGTTATCTCCGTCTCAATCCACGCCTCCCTGGTGGCGCTGCACCAACCACTGATCAGGTGATCACACACAACTCCGCCCACCAGTTCTCAGCCAATCACCAATTTAGGGCACCAACTACCATGCCTTCATAATTTATTTTGATGCGTTTCAAAAGCATTTTGTCTATAAATTTGATAGTTTTTTCCTCGTCTCAGACAAGGACACCATTATTATAAATATTGAACTGTTTTATCAATAATAATAATAATAGTACTTGCCATATGCCACTAATGATGAAAGATTGATGATTTATGAATGATTTTACAAATGATTTATTTTAACTTAGACATTAAGGCAATGAGGCAAGTATTATTTAGTTTAACTGATCTGAATTACACTGTATAAAAAATATAAAAAATGTATTTTTATAATAATATATACATAATGATATTGTGAAATTTAAAATAACTGTTTCCTTTTTTAATATAGTTTAAATAATTTTAATTTATTTTAATTATTAATATAATCAACAAAGTGGGCTACATACACAGTACCAGTTTGGTGTCTGTAAGATTTTTTTTTTTTTTAAATAAGTCTCTTATTATTACAATTTAAAATAAATATTTTCTATTTTCATATATTTTCAAATGTAATTTATTCCTGTGATAGCAAAGCTGATTTTTAAATTAAATTAAATATTAAATTACAATTAAATTAAATTTAAATGTTAATACTTTTATCATTAGGTGTATAAGGCAAATCTTATTCATGGCCATGTTTTCTAGTTTACTGATAAATCCTGCGTATTGTTTGTTGGATCTTTTACTGGCAGGATGTGATGTATTTTCACTGCTGTTCTTTCAAACTGAGCTTTTAAAGTGCTAGATCTTTCCCTGAAGCCTCCTGAAAGCAAAGCTGTCAAATCCAAAGTGTGTGTATTTGTCAGCTGTTACGTGAAATGGATTTCAGAGAACAGAAGCTTCATTAGTCTCAACATTCTCAAGACCGACATTCACAAACTAATCAGGCGTGCTGGTTTATGTTTGTGTGTAGGCCTTGTTTTCAGTATAAATAATCTTCCCTTCCACTGACAACAGCAGCACACATTGATAACACGACAGGTACTCACACTCTGTGATTTGTCCTCTAGTTTTGCACGCAGTGGTAGGGGGTCGTGGCTAGGGAAAGGGTCTCCCGAAAGCGAAGCTCCGCCCTCTGCGATGTCAGTGGAGAACCTGATGTTTGGGGCTGGATACTGCAAACCTGTTCCAACAGAGGTAACCACATTCATCCAACCTGATCAAGACAACTCATTCTACACATAATCATGCACTTAAAGGGATAGTTCACTTTGAAATTAATTTTTGATATTTTTTAGCTTACCTCAAGGGCATCCAAGATGTAGGTGTCTTTGTTTCCACAGTAGTTTTAATTTTGATATTTTTAGGTCAACCCGTTCTTGTCTGTCAGTCATATAATGGAGGTCTATGGTCACCACCTTAAAGAGCATGCACAGAGAAGTCCAAACTAAACATGATTTAATGACTCGTAAATGTAAGTACACATTGATGGCCTAAGACATGAAACGAGCGGTTTGTGTGAGAAAACGAACAGTATTTATATAGTTTTTAGCTCTTGTAATCAGTCATGTCCTTCAATTTTTAATAAAACTGAAGTTATATCTTAACAATATGTAATGTGAAAAGGGGATATTTACATACTACTGGGTATGGAAGCTTGTTTCCGCCATAGAATGAAAAATATAAAATGTAATTGCGACTTTTTATCTCACAATTCTGACTTTTTTTTCTCACAATTGCGAGTTTACTTCTCACAATTCTGATATTATTTCTCAGAATTGCGAGATATAAAGTCAGAATTGTGTGATATAAAGTCAGAATTGTGACTTAAAGTCAGAATTGCGAGTTATAAAGACAGAATTGCGAGATATAAAGTCGCAATTGCGTGTTATAAAGTCAGAATTGCGAGTTATAAAGTCAGAATTGCAAGTTATAAAGTCAGAATTGTGAGATCTAAAGTCAGAATTGCTTGATATAAAGTCGCAATTGCGTGATATAAAGTCAGAATTGTGAGATATAATTTCAGAATTGTGAGATTTAAACTAGTCTTTTTTTCCCCTTAGATTTGGCTTGATAAGTCACAATTGCGAGTTTATATCTCACAATTCTGAGAAAAGATGTCAGAATTTCGACATATAAACTCTCAATTATGTGTTAGAAAGTCAGAATTGCGAGATGTAAACTCAATTGTGAGAAAAAAAGTCAGAATTGTGAGATAAAAAGTTGCATTTCTGTCTTTTTTTCTCAGAATTGCGACTTTATATCATGCAATTCTGACTTTATAACACGCAATCCTGACTTTATAACTCGCAATTCTGAGAAATAAAGTCAGAATTGCGATATATAAACTCGCAATTGTGAGAAAAAAAGTCAGAATTGTGAGATAAAAAGTCACAATTATTTATTTAATTTTTTTATTCAGTGGCGGAAACAAGCTTCTATAACTGGGTGCGAAATGCCATTATTTCGTTTAAAAATGCTAGACAGTATGCATGATATGCAGTATACTACAATTCCAAATATTTTCAAATAATACATGCTTCAGCTGACTCCAAACATTCAGGGCCATTGAGAGTTAAACAGCACAGATAATCTGACCTTTCTGACCAGAAGCTGAGGACAAACTAGCCCTGCGTTTTTATCTGATTGGAAGAAACGAGAGGTTTCTCTTGCCTGTGGAGATTTCCATTTAGGCAGGACAAGGTAACGAGGTCTCTCGTCTCCGTATGGGTCCTGCGTTTACACCCCCCCTGCAGGGCACTTTATTAAGTTCAGCGTTACACTGGAGGGAGGCAGCGTTTGATCATCGTAACGAGCCCAGCTTTACTGGCCTCCAACATGAGGAGCAAGCACCTCTCTCTCTCCTTTCTATAAGCTCTCACCAGCCTTCTCAGCACTTTTACTTTTACCATGAAGGATATAATGTGATACTTTCCTCTCGGTATACTCTTTTCTCTCTATATATATATATGCCATATGATTAGATATTTAAGCTAATTAGGTGATGAGTTGATATTTGTGTCTTTGGCAAAATGGATTCAACTTAAAGGAGTAGTTTTGCTGATAATTTACTCACCCCCATGTCATCCAAGATGTCCATGTCATTCTTTCATCAGTCGAAAAGAAATGAAGGTTTTTGATGAAAACATTCCAGGATTTTTCTCTGAATGTACCTGTAATACACACAGTAGTAGACTTGTGATGGCACTATCTCACGATGCAAGGTGGCATATTTACTCTGCACTCGAGCTTTCTTACATTCAGTTTGGCTCTATGAACTCAATCAATGATCGATTCTGATTTTATATGAGTGTAATAACTGTGTATTCCAGCTGCTATAGTGCTAAGAAGTGAGAAAGCACAGAGCAGATGTTTGTGAGAGAGACTGAATTCAGTACGCATCTGTTTGAGTAAAAAGGACATAACTGAATGTAGATTACAAACCTTCACACATATAATGACAACGTTCACCACTATCTTTACACTCAAACATAAACACATTACACAGTATACACAAGTATGCAGTAAATACATAGAGGCCCAACAGACCCACAATCACCCCGCAAGAAATGCTTCTTGTGCAGCGAATCCGCATTTTAGAATGATTTCTGAGGGATCATGTGA
>CM075878.1:28015035-28270035 GCA_038021265.1 Cyprinella venusta | reverse complement strand
ACCACTGAGATTTTCTTTCCTCTGTGGAACACAAAACATTTTCTTAAACAGAAGCTCCAAAAAAGACAAAAGCACCATAACAGCAGCATAAAAGTATGGTAGTTCATTCAAGTAAATATTTGAAGTTAAAGGGGTTCGGCTGACAAACAACTTTGGGAATCCGTGCATTATATCATCAGCAACACAGACAATCATTTTTTTGTTTAAAACTCATCTGTGATAACCAAAATCACATAAAAAAAATCTTTGTGCCTTAAAATAGCTTGAATGTAACTACACCCTTGCCTCATTTAGTTCTATGAATATGCAAATGAGCCCTGCCTCCACTCACTCACACCAGCTCAGAGATCAACTCATTGAAGTGATTGGTTAAACGGTAGTTTGTGACATCAGAAACACAAGCGATTTCAAACCGTGTTTTTGAGACTGTCTTTGCAGTTTTAAAGAGAAAATATGGTGCTGTTGATTCATGAATTTGCACATGGTTTGTCTTAAAGCATATTAAATACACCACATAGACATATAACAACAATAAAAGCTTGATATTCACCACAGGTGGACTGACAATAGCATAACACAGTGATAACATGATGGATGGTAATACCATACTTTGACAAATACTGCACTGAAGCATCACCATATCCATTTATCATGGTGTTCACATGGGACGTTTTGTTGTCAGTGGAATTTTGCATGGTGTAACTTTTTGCAAATATTCTTGTTACCAGAGGACCTTCCCCTTGAAGAAACATTAAACCAGCTGACCATTGAACTGCAGGTTTGGGAAACACTAAAACCATACAATTAATGGCAATGAAGTAGGTTCTTCATCACATGAATCAGTATTGTTCTGTGACTAAATAAGACTGACCTCTCTCTCTCTCTCTCTCTGTGTAGCTGCAGAGTGGCCATGAGAAGGTAGCTGAGCAGATCAGTAAAGACCTGACGCAGCTCTGTGCTCAGCTGTCGGCTCTTTGGACACAGTTTTTGGAAGCCACGGTTCCTAATCCACATATCCGCTCATACCTGGCCCAGGAGCACCACACGCTCAGGGTGAGAGAGGCTGTTTAATGTTAGGCTGGGAAGTCCTTACATTTTATCTGTTTAAAGGTACACTATGTGACTTCTGGCCCTCTAGAGTTAAAAAAACTAAACTGCATTTTGAACAGTTTTGGTTGTGCTTTGGGTTTGTGTGACTGTGCGGATGCAAATGGTTATTCTACTGCTCATAAAACATTGACTATAGTCTTAAAGGAGTAGTTCACTTAAAAAAAAAAAAAAACTTTTGCTGATAATTTACTCACCCCCATGTCATCCAAGATGTCCGTGTCATTCTTTCTTCAGTCGAAAAGAAATTAAGGTTTTGATGAAAACATTCCAGGATTTTTCTCCATATAATGGACTTCAATGGGAACCAAACGGTTCAAGGTCCAAATGACAGTTTCAGGTTCCATGGATTTACCCTGCCAGACAAGCACTGCAAAAAAAAAAAAAATGCTTTTCTTACTTAGTATTTCTGTCTTATTTTCAGTTAAAATATCTTAAAAACCTTAAATCAAGATGCATTTGACAAGTAAAATGTAAGATATTAAACAAGATTATTTTTCTTACTTGATTGGCAGAAAATTTTGGTTGTCTCAACTCAACTATTCCCTCAGAAAACAAGACATTAATATATATAATACTTGTTAAACGCATCTTGATTTAGTTTTTTTTAGATATTTGAACTGAAAATAAGACAAAAATAATAAGTAAGAAAAGCATTTTTTTTTTTTGCAGCGCTTGTATGGCAGGGTAAATCCAGGGAACCTGAAACTGTCATTTGGACCTTGAACCGTTTGGTTCCCATTAAAGTCCATTATATGGAGAAAAATCCTGGAATGTTTTCATCAAAAACCTTCATTTCACATAGATATCTTGGATGACATGGAGGTGAGTAAATAATCAGCAAAAGTTTTTTTGTTTTTTTTTAAAGGTGAACTACTCCTATAAGACTATAGTCAATGTTTTATGAGCAGTAGAATAACCATTTCCATCCGCACAGTCACACAAACCCAAAGCATTAAATGCATTTTGATTTAAGACTGTTTGTTAGATATTTTGACTGGAAAAAATACAAATATACTACTAAATAAGAAAAAACGGTAAATTTTGAACGTGACAAGCCCATTTCTGCTTTACTTCATAATTCCAGCAACACATTGCCATTATTCCCTGATTGCTAACAGTAGAATTTGTCTCAAGTCAGTCTGATTTATATTATTGTAGGATAAATCCTGCAATAAACTGTGGCTCTTCCCAGCATCCATCACAACTCTGTTTTCTCTAGAGAAATGTATTAGACATGGAAACTTTATCTCTTCTGCAAGCATACATGCAGTAATTCCACCCACAGGAGAGCTCAGCTTTTAATTAAAGAACTGTGAGTTATTATAATGATGAAAAAGATGAAGAGATGAATCCAATTTTGACTTTATTACTAGGCCGTCTTTATTGGTCTCTCGTCTTTTTATAAAATATTTCTGCTCATTGTGGAGGACGTGTGTCTGATCTTAAAAAGAAATTTAAGACACGAGATTGTAATGCATTTAAAATGTGCCTGCAAGAGAGAAAAGTTGAAATGACTGAAGTATAACTCAGCATGATCTAGTGTACTTTTTTTTAAATGGGTGATTCTTAAATAAAAACTATTTTTTTAAGAAAATATGTTTTCACACAGGCTTTTTAACAACTAAAACGTGTTTCATTCACAGATTCTACTTTTAAAAAATACTATTATGTTCAGTTTATTAGGTATATACAATTTATCATTTTATTAGGTAACACTTTACTTAAGGGGTGTGCATAAGACTGACATGACACCTTCATAACCATGACATGACATATCTTGGGTTTATGCATGTTTATGACAACTGTCATTAGGTGTCTTTCGCTCAATAATGACATTTTGAATGCAAATATGACATTGTTTGAGATGTCTTTGTTATGACACCTTGACATAAAACAATAGATCATAACCTGTCAGAGTCTTTGACAACTTGACATTAAATGAAGTTAATCTGTCATGTGGTTGGTTTTGACTTTGGCTGTCATGAGGCCGTTATAACTGTGTCATGAAAATTTTTCAGCTGTGAGTGGCCCTAATAAAAAATAAAAAATCTTAATGAATAGCAAAGAATGTGTCATTGTCGAATGATTTGTGTTCATATTAAATGTGTGTGTTTGTACAGGTCAGGAGATTTTCTGAAGCGTATTTCTTCACGGAACATCACAAAGAGTCCTCGCTTACATTTCAGGAGGAGCTGTGAGTCCTTTACCATAGTGTCTGTCTTCCTAGCTTTCTACCTATCAAAACGGAGACATAACCTCACTTGTTCTAAATAAAGATAATTATTACTACCGCACTAAAAAGTACTGTGGCGATATCACTTTAAAGGGATAGTGCACTTTGAAACTAATTTTTGGTATGTTTTAGCTTACCTCAAGGGCATCCAAGATGTAGGTGTCTTTGTTTCCGCAGTAGTTTGAATTTTGATATTTTTAGGTCAAACCGTTCTTGTCTGTCAGTCATATAATGGAGGTCTTTGGTCACCATAAGTACACATTGATGGCCTAAGACACGAAACGAGCGGTTTGTGTGAGAAAATGAACAGTATTTATATCGTTTTTACCTCTTGTAACCGCAGCCACATCCAAGTTTCAAAGTGAACTATCCCTTTAATACAATGGTGCCATATTCGTATAGCATAGTTTTGTTTAATTTGTCTATCTGGTATAAATAAGCATAATTAACATACATATAGTACTTCAAGCCTGTAACTGTGCCATACATACACATGTGAGCCAAGAAATACAGACTGAAAGCGCTGTGTATCCCTCATGACAGTATCAACAGACACGCTCAGGTGGCCACAGAGATGCGCAACTCTGATTACCTGCTCCGAATGCCTCCACTTCCTGTGGAATGCCTGGACATCGACGGAGACTGGAACAGCCTGCCAATCATCTTCGAGGACAGATACGTGGACACGCCCTGTTTAGGTGACGGCCAACAGAGACCCTGTTTAAAAGAGAACAAATGAATGGATGCATGAATTAAACAAGAATGAGCTTATGAACAAACAAAAAAATGAATGAATTATACTAACGAATGAATATGTTAACTAATTATTGAATTAATGAACACAAGATTAATTGAACAAACAGAATAACTGTGTGATAATGAAAGAACATAGTAATGAACTTTTGAGCAGACTAACCTGAATGGACGAATGAACGAATAGAATAAATGAATGAATTAACATACAAATGATTGAATGAACAAACAATAATGAATAGACAAACGAATTAAAGGAATAGTTCACTTTAAAAAAAAAAACTTTTGCTGATAATTTACTCACCCCCTGTCATCCAAGATGTCCATGTCTTTCTTTCTTCAGTCGAAAAGAAATTAAGGTTTTTGATGAAAACATTCCAGGATTTTCTCCATATAATGGACCTCAATGGGAACCAAATGGTTCAAGGTCCAAATGAGAGTTTCAGTGCAGCTTCGAAGGGCTTTAAACTACACCAGACAGTGAATAAGGGTCTTATCTAGGATCCTTCGAGTCATGACTGGAAAACGAAAGCAAGGCGAGCATTTGTGCTTATAAAACTTAAGCTTTTTTACTTATTTTTTAAATGAGCGATCGTTTCGCTAGATAAGACCCTTATTCATCGTCTGGTGTCATTTAAAGAAAAAAGCCCTTTGAAGCTGCACTGAAACTCTCATTTGGACCATGAACCGTTTGGTTCCCATTGAAGTCCATTATATGGAGAAAATCCTGGAACGTTTTCATCAAAAACATTAATTTCTTTTCGACTGAAGAAACAAAGACATGGACATCTTGGATGACATGGGGGTGAGTAAATTATCAGCAAAAGGGTTTTTTTTACACATTAAAGTACCTTTAATTTTTAGAAATAAAATAAAAAACACAGTTGAACCCTTTTCTGTTTCTCTGTTCTAGACTACAACCTCCATGAGCAAAATCAGACTGTCTTGAACTCTCAGCCGTCTGAGCCAACCAGAACTATCAGTCCAGCTGAAGGAACACAGAACACTGACTCACCAGCATCAGCCCCTGAGAAACCTCCCTGTGAAGATTGCATGGATTTGCCCACGGACATGACGCTGACCGGCCAGCAGGGGGACCGCACCACTGATTATAAAGAGCCCGGACCACAAGCAGAGACTCTGATTGGCCGTGTGTTTGAGGCAGATATTGACAGAAGCGATTCAAGAATTGAGTCTGTCGATGAAGCCACATGCCGATATGAAACCGAGGAAGGATTCGATGTCGACTGTAGGTCTGTGGACAGCGATGAAGCAATAGATACAGATAACCTGGAGAAAACTAGTTGCCAAACGGTTAACTTTGATGAACCTGAACATGCAGGTCTAATCCAAACTGATATTACACAAAGTACTGATTTGAGGAGCAGGCAGACTTTGCTGCTTGTTGACTCAGCAGAACTTCCAGACCACACCAGTCTCGACAGCTTTGAGTTCTTGCCCACTCACAACCATGACAACCACCTTCAAACACCAGACAATACTGGGAGTCTTGGCAACGAGGGGCCACAGTTGGATGACAGATACATTGAAGCGCCTGCAAAGGATTGTGGGAGCCAGGATGCTAATCTACTGAACACCAAGTCTCCTTCTCGTAACGTTCTACAACAGAACCGTCGCTTGTCCGAGAACCCTCCCAGGGGGGTATTCTTGGCCGGGGCTAAGCTAATAAACCGCTCCTCCTCCGTGATCTCAGACTCCGGTATTGAGAGCGAGCCGAGCTCTGTGGCCTGGACCTTGGATGGTCCTGGAGTTGTCGCAGGGGGTCGGGACGTCTTGGCGCGGTGTCGGGCGGCGCATCAGAGCTCTCTCGAGGGCCTGCAGACGGAAAGTCACGGAAGCCTTCCCAGTGCCACTCAGGCCTCTTTGACCTCCATTAGCTCGCTACCGTACGAAGAGGAGGAGGAGAGGCAGCTCAACACCTTGACCAAATCTGTCTCGGCGCCGCAGATCAGCAGCCCTGACGACACCGAGGAGGATCGTGAAACACCCAATCAGGTGGACTGTGTGGCCAATCATCTGAGGTTGAGTGAGGAAGCACCCAGTGAGGTGAAGCCAAATATTCAAGGCGTTACTAGGGAGGACGGAAACGAAACAACCAATCAAGAGAAGAGGAATATTTGTGGGGCCAATCAGCTAAGGCAGAGTTCTGAAGCAGCCAATGAGGTGAAGTGGAATCTTCAAGGTGTTACTAGGGAGGACGGAAACGAAACAACCAATCAGGAGACTGACACTGATGAGTCGTCCAATCAGGAAAAGACAGATCTTGCTTTTGTAAATACGGAAATGTTACTATACCAGCAATTTCTGATGGATAATGGTGTTGAAAATGCCATACTGACTGAAAACAATGAGGAATGTCAAGGAAACGTTTGTTTGGCCAATCAGCTGAGACTGAGTGAGGAAGCAGACAGTGAGGTGAAGCCAAATCTTCAAGGCGTTACTAGAGAGGACAAAGAAGAAACAACCAATCAAGAGAAGGTGAGTGTTTGTTTGGCCAATCAGCTGAGAATGAGTGAGGAAGCAGCCAGTGAGGGGAAGCCAATTCTTCAAGGTGTTACTAGGGAGGACGGAAACGAAACAACCAATCAGGAGAAGAGGAATATTTGTGGGGCCAATCAGCTAAGGCAGAGTTCTGAAGCAGCCAATGAGGTGAAGCGGAATCTTCAAGGTGTTACTAGGGAGGACGGAAACGAAACAACCAATCAGGAGACTGACCCCATTGAGTCGTCCAATCAGGAAAAGACTGGTCTTGCTTTTGTAAATACGGAAATGTTACTATACCAGCAATTTCTAATGGATAATGGTGTTGGAAATGCCATACTGACTGAAAACTCTGAGGAATGTCAAGGAAACGTATTGCTCAAAGAGTATTCTGGTGTAATGGATGACAAGACGGAGATTTGTTGTGAAAATGAATACTGCAAAAACACTGGGGTGATAGAGTCAAACGCGTATCAAAAGGACCATGATGACATCAGTGTTTGTAACATTCACTTGAATGAACTTGAGGAAGTGAGTATGGAGAACTTCACGGATTTACCAACCAATGGCAAGAGCGGTCAAACAATAGCAGCCAATGAGAAAGAAAGGCTCGCAGATCTCATCAAGCTTCCGGCCAATGAGAGAGAGCAGCGGGCACTAGAGGGGCAGAGCGGAGCCAATAAAGTGCAAAGTACAGGTCTGGCATTCATGAATAAAAAGGTGGTGGAGGTCGTGAACCTGTCGGTGTCGTGCGCTCCCACGTGTCTGCCCTTCTCGTCCGTACTTCGAGATTCACCGTCGGTCAGTGGAATCTCCGCACGCCAAGCCACCTCCCCAATTACCCATCAACCCCTGGGCTCTTTCGGAATCATCTCCTCCAACACCTTCTTCGGGGATGACCAGGAAATCAACGAGCGAATGATCAAGTAACTTTTTCTTTGATTTTAACAATGTTTCTTGCTTAAAGTCAGCAGCAACATTTAATTGTTAGTGTGTTTACTGTTATTAAAGGAGAACTCATGGTGCAAAATGAACCTTTGGTCTAATAACACATTGGTACCTAGTCAACCGTTCTCTGAGATTTGTTTTCATGATAATCGAATGTAAAGAGTTTTATCTCTAAAGCTCTCTAAAGTTTTATCTCTTAGCGTATTACGCTAGTAATGGGGGCATTTAATAAGTAAAAAGAAATCACTAGTTTTAGTATTAAAGTTTTTCATTGCTGGCTTATAGCTTCTACAAGGCAAAGGAAGCCCTGCTGAGTGAGCTGGTGTTCAGAGGCACTCTCTACAGTGATCTCCCTCACCTCGCCTCCGATCATCCATACTTCCCCCCTGAGGAAGACGACACAGAGTTTGAGGATGGGATACACCTCGTGGTTTGTGTCCATGGACTTGATGGTAAACGTTCAAACCTTAAAGACATACACTTAGATTTATAGAGGTGTACAAAACATTTAAGATGATTTTTTTTGTCTTTTTTTTGTGATTTTTTTTTTTTTTTTTTTTTTACCAGGTAACAGCGCTGATCTGCGGTTGGTCAAAACATTTATAGAGCTCGGGCTGCCGGGATCTAGACTGGACTTTCTCATGTCAGAACGCAACCAGGTAGAGCATCCATCCAATCCGCACACTTGTTGAACTTCATTCGGCCAATCAGAGCACTCGGGATGTTAGATCAAAATCCATCTGCGGTTTCAAAGAGATTACGCCAAAACTCTTTTCAGCAATATTGAAGTATATGAAAGAACAACCTGGAGAATATGAGCCAGGAAGAAATAATGAACCATTAGGAAGACAGTAATTAAAAATAGACAATTATTATAGGCAACAATGGGGTTAAAACCATTTGGCGAGCTCTAGTTGCAACACACACATACCAGGATCCTTCCAGTTATGAGGGCGTATGGAAAGTATTAGAGCCAGACCGATATATCAGCAGGCCGATATTATCGGCCGATATTAGGCATTTTCTAAAATATCGATTTATCGGTATCGATAAATGAATATTTCAAAAATAAAATAAAATCCGACGAATCACGCTTCAACCATGTCACAAGTGTTGGAGTTGTATAGTTTGTCCACCAGAGGGCACTCTACACCGTCCCTATAGGCAACACTCGTGTATAACTCGCCACACATCCTGCAACCTGCTGATCCAGTCGGGCAGAGGGAACCAGTTATGCATTATCAGATTATTTTAGTTAAAACTCATAATTAACTAAAAATAACTAATGTTAGGGAAATCTTTTAATATTTTGTTACGTGTTTCTGAAATAATAATAATATCGGCCGATATATCGGAATATCGGATTTTAAAACCAACAAATATTTATATCGGCCTTCAAAATCCTTTATCGATCGGGCTCTAGAAATGTAAAAAAGGGTGAAAAAAATTCTACAATTTTTACTTTTTTTTCTGCTCAGATCTATATGTCACTATTTCATAAACTAATTTGATCATGTCAACACAAAAACATGCAATTATCACTCTGTGACTACTAGTTAACTCCATAGCTGCGCACCACAACCAATCAGAAAGCTCCAATCCCCCTCAACAACCAATCACAACTTCATATGGTCCCCATTATAAGTTGTCTGATTAGCTCTCTGTTGACATTCTCTCATTTTCTGTCTCCAGGTGGACACATTTGCAGATTTTGACACCATGACTGATAGACTTATGGATGAGATAATTCAGCACATCCAGCTGTACAACCTCACCATCAACCGAATAAGGTTTATAAACAATTACTCAATCAACAGGAGAAACCTCACCATCATGTTGTTATAACAGCAGTGCAATCAAACAACAGCCATTTTTTTTTCCAGCAGCAAAACATCAGAGCTCAAACTATGAGTCTGGACTGTTTGTATTTAAGACATTCAATTTCATGCTTTTTGCATCCTGATAGTCATAACATCTAATAGCAAGGTCTAACTAGACCATATTTACCAATCAACCCATACAGTGTGCACAAAAACACAAATTACAGACTAGTGCGCCCTCTTGTGGTTGAACATTTAGATATATCTGCGACAACCACTTTACAGTAGTTAATCATTTTAAGCCTCATTATTTTTGCATCTGGATTCATGTACAATCTGACATGTACTGTATGTATGATGTGTGATCTTCAGTGGTTGCTTGCTACCAAATAGTGTGTTGACGTTGTATACAAATATTGCCTTCAAATGCTTGATCTAGATGAAGTGTAGCATGAAGTATAAAGCTTCACTTTAAGGAAATGTTTTTAGAGTCAGCAATATAAATAGTGTATACAGAAGTTAAAATGTGATATTTGCTCCAGGGCCAATGATCCCACTAGAACTGCTATACTTATTATTACCACAAGATGGCAGTAGAGTAAAAGAAAGGTAGTGTTTGGAATTCAGAAGCAATTAAAATCTAAACACACTCACACAATGCACTGGAAAATGGAACACACGGTTCTCCTAGTTCACTTTTAATCTTAATTTCACAGTCATTTCTTTGTCTTTTAATAGACTTCCCATTCTCTGCCCTCTCTGTCTTTGTTCCTACAATAAAGTCTCTAATGTCTTTTCAAAATCAAATTGTTCAAGTTTAATGATGATTGAGAGAGACTTTATTAAAGCTGTAGCTCCTAAGTAAAATGTAGAAATAATTTGCATGAAAACTCGTCAAAACTCAATCTTCGTTTTATTTTTGGAAAGTTTGATGCCTGACTTTTTTTGTTTCCTTTCTGCAGTTTTATCGGGCACTCTTTGGGGAACGTCATCATTCGCTCTGTTCTGACCCGACCCAGATTTCGCTGTTACCTCTGTAAACTCCACACATTCCTGTCCCTGTCTGGACCCCACCTGGGAACGCTGTATAACAACAGCACGCTAGTCAGCACAGGTACACACAGAAATACATCACACTCTTAAAAACTTAAAAGTTTGAGGTCAGTAAGAGGTTTTTTTTGTTTGTTTTTAAATGAACATTTTCAGTCTTTTCAGCGAGGATGCACTAAATTGATCAAAAGTGACAATAAAGACATTTATAATGTTACAAAAGATTTCTATTTGTCAAATAAATGCTGCTCTTTTGAACTTTCTGTTCATCAAAGAATCCTGGAATACATGTATGATGGTTTACACATCATTCTGAACCCTTATGACTTCTTCAGGTCTATGGCTAATGCAGAAACTGAAGAAGTCCGGGTCTTTGCTCCAGCTTACGTTCAGGGACCACACTGACCCACGACAGACCTTCCTCTACAGACTCAGCAAGAAACCAGGTACAGACACATGAGCAACTAAGCAGGAATGAACACCACATATATACATCAATACCTAGGTTTTCTTACTTTCTTTGTCCAGGTCTCCAGTTCTTCAAGAACGTGGTGTTGGTGGCATCCCCACAGGACCGATACGTGCCCTTCCACTCGGCCCGCATTGAGATATGTCGGACAGCCCTTAAAGACAGAACCACAGGTCTGTTAGTTCAAAAACTCCCTGTTCCAACCCAGAACTCTATAGAAAGGACATAACAACCCCCATAGCAACCAACAGGGAAAACCCTATAGATATATAAGCTGCTATAGGCAAGCCTTCTGCATTTTGGAACGGTCAAATCCAGTCTGTGACACTCAAGAGCAAATTGACTGTACATCTACAACCTAGTTATTCACATGAAATCAAATCTATATCTGCAATAGACATTAGCAGATGGTGTTCACTGCATTTAGTTTGTCGAATATTGAGTTATACATCAAAACACAAACCTGCGTAATGGAGGCCAGTTAGTAAAGAGCTGAGCAGGTAAACCTCACTCCTCAAGAGGCCCGCTCGGAGTGGTGTGAGTAGAACCGAAGGAGGTTACATTGGTGCTGTGACCCGGGTGGGACTGATGGAGTGATTGCAATGGAGGCCAGTTAGTAAAGACCTGTGCAGGTAAACCTCACTCCTCAAGAGGCCCGCTCGGAGTGGTGGGAGTAGAACCAAAGGAGGTTACATTGGTGCTGTGACCCGGGTGGGACTGATGGAGTGATTGCAATGGAGGCCAGTTAGTAAAGACCTGTGCAGGTAAACCTCACTCCTCAAGAGGCCCGCTCGGAGTGGTGGGAGTAGAACCGAAGGAGGTTACATTGGTGCCGTGACCCGGGTGGTAGTGGTGGAGTGATTGTAATGGAGGCCAGCTAGTAAAGACCTGTGCAGGTTAACCTCACTCCTCAAGTGGCCTGCTCGGAGTGGTGCAAGTAGAACCAAAGGAGGTTACATTGGTGCCATGACCCGGGTGAGAGTGATTGTAATGGAGGCCGGCTAGTAAAGACCTGTGCAGGTTAACCTCAGTCCTCAAGTGGCCTGCTCGGAGAGGTGCGAGTAGAACCGAAGGAGGTTACATTGGTGCCGTGACCCGGGTGGGACTGATGGAGTGATTGTAATGGAGGCCAGCTAGTAAAGACCTGTGCAGGTAAACCTCACTCCTCAAGTGGCCTGCTCAGAGTGGTGCGAGTAGGACCAAAGGAGGTTACATTGGTGCCGTGACCCGGGTGTTAGTGATGGAGTGATTGTAATGGAGGTCAGCTAGTAAAGACCTGTGCAGGTAAACCTCACTCCTCAAGTGGCCTGCTCGGAGTGGTGCGAGTAGAACCAAAGGAGGTTACGTTGGTGCCGTGACCCGGGTGAGAGTGATTGTAATGGAGGCCGACTAGTAAAGAGCTGTGCAGGTAAACCTCACTCCCCTGGCCTCAAGAGGCCCGCTCGGATCGGTGCGAGTAGAACCAGAGGGATTACATTAGTGTCGTGACCAGGTTTGGAGTGAGCGTAATTGAGGCTAGCTGGTAAAGGGCTGTGCAGGTCACTGCACACTCACTCCCCTGTCCACAAGAGGGAGATTATCGACTGATTCAAGAGGCGGCGGTTTTTAACATCCTTGTTATCATGCGCACCTCCCATGCCGGAAACACGTTTGGAGTGATGCGAACTGGAGGGGTTACGTTGGTGCCCTAACCTGGATGGAAGTGAGTGTAATGGAGTCCAACTAGTAAAGAGCCGTGCAGGTAAACCTGGCTGCAATCTTTATCGTCCTTGTTGGTGCGCCTACTTCCCATTCCACTTTGAACTTTGCTTATAGAACCTATCATTCTTACTTCTAAAAGGTTATCCCATTACATCTTGAATTTATAGCTCGGTAGTTTTTTAGACTGCACAATGATTTGGCATTTTCAATGAAAGTTCATTGATTGGTTAGTCTGAGTGATGAATAGTGTCATGTTAACTGTTCCAAGATGGCAGACATGTCGACGTGTCTGGAGCGGTTGAACAGCATCTACGTAAACATACCTATGAAACACCCTGACATAATGCTGAAAACTCCTGAAACCATGATACCAACATTCTAAAACCACCTAGCAACCACAAAGTAATGCCCTAGCAACTTCCAGGATAACCTAGCAAGTACATAGTAACACCCTAGCAAACGGATGGAATCCCCAGAGATCAATCATTTCACCAATTCTTACATTTTTTACATATAAAATACAAATAAACCTGAGATGTTTCTGCACGCATTGGCAGCGAATCGCTCTGCCATTAGTGTGAATGAAATAAGGAAGCTGTGATAGGAATTTAAAGAGAGTGAGAGGAGGGAAAGCGTTCTTCATTTTATGAGACTGTCACCACTGAGAGTGGCGTGCGGCTCTTTGACAGGTATTTTTCGCTCGGTTTGAAAGACAGATTAGAGAATTTCGACTCTCTGTGAGTGTCAGTGTGACAGACAGAGCTAAGGATACACACTCTGAACTGTCACATACACACACAAAGACTATGATCACATAGAACAATGAAGGATGCCTTGAAATAGAGACTTCGTTCGGATATAAATGTGCACAGTGCACACACTAATGCATAGCTAGTTGCAGACAGTAAAAAATGGCAAGATCTTTCGCAATATGACGAGTTCCAATCAGATTGGTAGGCTTTTCAAGAGTCTGTTCGCACAGGTTTTCGTCAATCCACTAGGAGACAAGTCATGTTTACGAATTCTTAGGCCCTTCTGGGAAATAACTAGTCACTAGATTTGCAGGGTTTGCAAGGTTTATGCAAGACTGTTGCATGCTGTGGATAAATATTTAGACTCAGTCCAGATATATTTTTTACAAAACAAGCAGAAATGGAAGTCAATGAGGCAAGGCATTACATCAGAATAAATGTTGCTATTATTTATGTAGTATACAACAGGGTTTAAGGCACACCTTATGAAAAATGTGTATAATTGCAGAAAAAAAAAAGATTTACTCTTTGTATTGAACATAGATGGGGCAACAGATTTTGTGTGAAAATAAACCAAGAAACTGGTTTATTACCCACACATGAGGTAAAACGCACACCACCCAAATACCAAATATACTTTTACATATTCTTCCGCTATTGAAAAACAGTTACTTTAGCAATCTTGAAAAAAAAAATGAAAATCATTAAAGGGATACTCCACTTTTTTTTGGAAATAGTCTCATTTTACCACTCCCCCAGAGTTAAACAGTTGGGTTTTACCATTTTCTAATGTATTCAGACGATTTTTTGATATTTAGAAGAATATCAGTAACCAGACAGTTTCTGGTCTCATTGACTTCCATAGTAGGAAAAAAATATACTATGGAAGTCAATGAGACCAGAAACTGTCTGGTTACTGATATTTTTCTAAATATAAAAAAAAATTGTCTGAATACATTCGAAAATGGTAAAACCCAACTGTTTAACTCTGGGGGAGTGGTAAAATGAGACTATTTCCAAAAAAAGTGGAGTATCCCTTTAAGAAGACATTATCCTCACCACACTGCATTAATTTGATCAAAACATACAAAACTGTGAAACAATATTACAGCTTAAAATAAATTTTCTATTTGAATAAACTGTATTTTAAAATGTAATTTACCCCTTCTTTGCAAAACTAACTCTAAACTTTTGAACACTAGTGTATATGTATATTAAATGTTGTATGTAATGTGTGTGTTGCCCCCTAACAGGTCCGGTGTATACAGAGATGATCAATAACTTACTCCAGCCATTGCTGAGCGCTCCAAACTGTCGTTTGATCCGACAGAACGTGTTCCACGCATTACCCAACACGGCCAACACGCTGATCGGACGCGCGGCTCACATCGCGGTGCTTGACTCTGAACTCTTCCTGGAGAAGTTTCTTCTGGTGGCCGGGCTCAACTACTTCAAATAGCCAAGCTTCAGAGATGACATCATCTCAGTTCTGTGGGAGAGCCAATCAGACAACATCCTCAATCAGCCAATCACATTTCATTTCTTTCCAATAAGTTCAGTCCATGGATGCAAAGAGAACAAGAACTTGAATCTGAATACACGTATGTAAAATCTCTACAGAAAGAACACTAGCGGAAGGCCTACACACGCCTTAATGAAGCTTCGACGTAGTAACTTAACATTGAATAATCATAACTGGAGTGAATCATTTGAATGTAAATTCAGTGTGTAGCTGGTTCTTCATTCCTTCCAGACACCGAACGCAAGTCTGCTGCGCCGTTTGTAACTTGAAGAGGTAGATATCACTGGACTTTAATACTTGAAGAGTCACTTGGCGTTTAAGTCTCGCGTTATGAGAACGCTTCAGTGTTTTCATGTTCTCATTCTTTTATAGTTTGTGTTTCGACTGTCATGTTGTGAAGTGAGAATCTCACTGTGAAATAAGCCAAATCCATTCTTTTATGCATCGTGATGGAATACATTCCCCTGTAACAGTATTCATTTGGTGAGAAGAGCTCATGATCTGAATGTGTTTACCATTCCAGCCTTAACTACCACAAAGTGAGTATTTCTCAACATTTTCAGTCATGTCAGTGTTTTGTTGATTCATTTTCAAATGGTTAGTTCACTTCTGTCATCATTTACTCACCATTCATGTCATTCCAAACCAGAGTTCTGGAGTACTGGATGGGCTAAAATATATAGACCATTTCAAAGGATGTAAACAACACTGGCCCAGAAGCACTTCCTGTTTCAGTTTTTTTAACACTACATAAAAGCGGAGATAAAATACAACCAACAGAACATTTAAAACTGAATCAAACAGTTAAACAAACATCTTTAAGAAGTTTTCTTTACATGTGAAATAAAGAAAACAGTTACAAACTGAAACAGGAAGTGCTTCTGGGCCAGTGTTGTTTACATCTTTTGAAATGGTCTATATGAGAGAGGTTTTGCCATCACACTCAACAGAAAATATATGGGTAGAGCTTCCTTTTACAGTACAGTACTTAAGGTACATGGACCAGGGGTAGGTTTAGGGGTAGGTTCAGGGTTAGTACTAGTTATTACCCAGTAATTGTAGTTACTAAAATAAGTACATAGTATTTACATGGGTAACTGGACTGTAAAAGGAAGCGTTACCAATATATGCTCATGCTTTTGTGACACACTCTTACGAACAGTAACGGAATACTTTCATGCTTTACTTATAGATTTTGCAAGGCAGGACAGCGTGACACTTGCATACTTGAATTGTAATTGGTTTTCTTTCTTGTATACTAAAATGTGTGGTAGTTTCTTTTCCTTTTTTTTGTACATCCATCCTATCATCTTTAGGCTCCTTTACCCTACACTTACCACAGAAATTACGTCTCTAAGAAAGGCTTTGATTGAATGGAAAGGTTTAAAGCTACCGTTTAGAAGTTTAGGGTTAGAAAGTTTGTAATTTATTCCAGTGATCATTACTCCAGTCTTCAGTGTCACGTGGCCCTTCAGAAATCACTCTAATATGCTGATTTGCTGCTCAAGAAACATTTCTTATTATTAGCAATGTTCCAAACAGTTGTGCTGCTAAATATTTTTGCAATATTCATTTTTTAATACATTTTCTCCCCTAGTATTCAAGTTCAAAAGAACAGTATAAATTCATAATAGAAGTCTTTAGTAACATCATAAATGTCTTTGCAGCCACTTTTGATCAATTCAATGCATCTATGCTGAATTAATTAAAATATTTACTTCTTAAAAAAAAACTATTCTTTTGAACGGTAGTGTACCTAAAACTTCGACACATTTCTTTTTCAGCACCGATATTCAAGTTGTTTTTAAAGATTTTTTTTATATTAACATTATGTATTTATTGCTGATTGAAACTTAAGAGAAAGTGTCTTAGTGTTTGTGGTAGTTGCGGCCCTGTTGTGTTTGTTTTATGTATGGTATAGTGTGTGAAAACGCGTCTGGTTGTCGTGAGATGTGTGAAACGGTTTCAATTGCCATGTCATTGTGTTAAAAGAGTAGTACACTTTATAAAAAAAAAAAAATAAAAAAAAAAATAAAAAAAAAACTTTTGCTGATAATTTACTCACCCCCATGTCATCCAAGATGTCCACGTCTTTCTTTCTTCAGTCGAAAAGAAATTAAGGTTTTTGATGAAAACATTCCAGGATTTTCTCCATATAATGGACTTCAATGGGAACCAAACGGTTCAAGATCCAAATGAGAGTTTCAGTGCAGACTGCAAACTGTTCAAAGGGCTTTAAACGACACCTGACGATGAATAAGGGTCTTATCTAGGACCCTTCAAGTCATGAATCGAAAAAAAGATTTGTTCAGTTTGATGAACGAGTTCGAACAGGAGAGTCACGAACGCTCATCACAGAACAGAGCAAGGCGAGCATTTGTGCTTATAAAACTTAAACTTTTTTATTTATTTTTTTAAATGACCGATCGTTTCGCTAGATAAGACCCTTATTCATCGTCTAATGTCGTTTAAAGCCCTTTGAAGCTGCACTGAAACTCTCATTTGGACCTTGAACCGTTTGGTTCCCATTGAAGTCCATTATATGGAGAAAATCCTGGAATGTTTTCATCAAAAACCTTAATTTTTTTTCGACTGAAGAAAGAAATACATGGACATCTTGGATGACATGGGGGTGAGTAAATTATCAGCAAAAGTTTTTTTTTTTTTTTTAAGTAAACTACTTCTTTAAGCATCACAGTGTTTTGGGTTCTTGCTCTGTTTCACCAATGTCCTCCCCCAGAGGAGCGTATCTTCTTTATTGCATTGCATCTGACTGCAATGACCTCGGTTTGATCTCTTGGAGGGATCGTAACGATGCACGTTCTTAGTTTTCCCCATAAAGGCTGTTCTTCATCTGTCTGCTCCTCAAGGGTAACACTTACACACATCTCTCCGCAACCACACCTCAGGTTTTCACCTCGTTCAGCATCTTTAGCTCTCGTTTTCCATGAGTTCTGGGTCTCATTCAGCCACTGTCAGCACCGTGCGATTGGGTTTAGATCAGCGCCGCAGTGTCAGCAGACTCACAAGATGCCCTTTCTGTCTCCGCTGAGCTTTTATGTACACGCGGTCTTGACTGACGCTTGATTAGTCGGTAAATACACTTTGATGGTGATTGACACTAATTTAACTCCGCCTCTTAGTACACGGGCGTGTCACGTGACTCGACTGCTTCTGCTACCGCTGAAGGAGCCATCAGGCATAACGCCCCATTACCCATCATGCTCTGCTGCACTGGGGTCTTAGTGTGCTTGTTTGTTTGTTTGCCATGCTAATGTGGGCTGATGGAAGAGTTTGCTCACACAAGTCAAGCATATTAATTACGGAAATTGAGCTGATCTGGAGTGTGAACACTGACCAAGGGCAAAAGCATGTATGTGTAAAATACGTGCTGTAAAAACGTATTCCCCTTGAAAATCCCCTTGAAGCAGTTGAACCCTTTAATAACCTATAATTATTGTAACAAGTTCAATTAAGTGTTATCAACAAGAAAGTACAAAAGAAAGTGTTGACAGTTCTTATTGAAGCAGGAAATTGGTGTGGTACAATATATATATAATAAAATATTCACTATATATATATATATATATTAGGGCTGTCAAACGATTAATCGCGATTAATCGCATTCAAAATAAAAGTTTGTGTTTACATAATATATGTGGGTGCCCTATGTATAATTATTTTGTGTGTATATATATATATATATATATAAATACACACACATGCATGTATATTTAAGAAAATAATATTATTTATATATAAAATATTTATATTTATACATAATATCAATTATATATAAATCTATATATGAAAATATTTCTTAAATATACAAGCATGTGTGTGTATAAATATATGTAAAATAATTATACACAGTGCACCCACATATATTATGTAAATACAAACTTTTATTTTGGATGCGATTAATCGCAATTAATCATGATTAATCGTTTGACAGTCCTAATATATATAAATATAATAAGTATGTGTATCTAATTAAAATATAAACTTATTTTTCCACATCTATTTCAAGCTAAAAAAAAAAGTATTGGCAAAATATGTACAATAATATATTTGTACAGAGGCGTATTGCATTCACTTGAAGAAAAAAAAAATCTACTGTGTTTTTCTGAATTAACAAGTTAACAAGATCATTTTTCATGGAAAAAAAGTTTTTGCTCTGTTTTTCTGAATTAACGAGTTAATTTTTCACGAGAAAAAAAATGTTTTGCTTTGTTTTTCTGAATTAACAAGTTCATTTTTCATGAGAAAAAAAAAGTTTTGCTTTGTCTTTCTGAATCAACGAGTTAATTTTTCATGGAATTGTTTTTGCTCTGTTTTTCTGAATTAACGAGTTCAATTAGAAAAACAGAGGGAAAAAAAAAATCCATGAAAAATTAACTTGAATGCAATACGCCTCCGTATATTTGTGCTTTATGTTATTTGCAAA
Organism: Cyprinella venusta; assembly: GCA_038021265.1. NCBI lineage: Eukaryota > Metazoa > Chordata > Actinopteri > Cypriniformes > Leuciscidae > Cyprinella > Cyprinella venusta. The sequence goes on along the minus strand of CM075878.1, from coordinate 28,250,728 downwards.
AATATATTTGATCAGAACACACTTACGTTTTGGGTGTAGATGCTGTAGTTACGACATTTCACGATCAAGTCAATTCCCATTAGATGAAGTCCTGCCTTTTTCTCGTTGAACATCCTGCTGAATATGACACACAAGGGAAGTCAAATGGGATACAAACAATATTCCATGACTTGAATCATCTTTCCTTTTACATTTCAATTCAATCCAAACATCATGATGATAGATCTCTATGACACAAAAAAGTCAAATCAAATATTTAGGAGTATGTGAGTATGTGTGTGTGTGTGTGTGTGTTTATAAAGAGGCAGCTCATCTGGGTAAATGTTGGGTAAGCGGTTCTTCATTCAGAGCTATTTATTTCCAGCATACGTTTGTGTTTTCATCCAGATCTGTGTATTAAGCCATGAATGTGAAAACAGATGAAAATGTATTCACTGTGAGACTGTAATTTGAGTTCGTTTTTCATCCAGTATGTATTTTTCACATTTGTGCCAATGATATTTCGACGTTTTTTTCTTTGTTTGCTTTACTGTATGTGTCCCTTGTAGTAGCTTACGCCCAAATATATAAATAAGTATATATTCTGTGTACATTAAGAAATATTACATTATATTATGATCAAATGAAGTATTACAATAAATAGTATTCTTCTTTCTTTGTTCATTGTTCTTAATGAAATTGTGCAACATCATATTTAGTATAGTAGCATAAAACAGATGGGCTGTATTGACCAATCAGAATCAATGTGCAAAGAGCCCATTTAACCCTTTACCTGTCACCCCCCTTTTTGATAATTGACATTAAAATGCACTATACAAACTTAAATGGTTGTAATTCAAGAATGCTTTGGAATATAGACCTAAGTTTGGTCTTGTTTTAAAGAAAACAATCAGCAGATTATTACTAAAGTGAAAGCACTTCAAAAAATTAAAGTATGAAAAAGTGATGGAAGTTATAATTTACAGTAAATCTAATACACTTTATTAATATATATTTTTTTTATATAAAATAAATATTTTACAAAATATATTTTACTATAAAATTACTATAAAATGAAATCTATATATTTAACCAAGTTGTGTTCCAAATTTGAAGTTGATATCACAAAAATTGAAGTTCCCATGAGATTTTGTTTAGGCGTAGCACCAAAAATAGCCACCAGGTGCCATTGAATTCCATTGAATTTAATTGTATGCATTTTGCCATAACAAATTAATAAATTTATATCCAAATATCACTTTTGTCACTAAATATGGAACCTTGAGACTCAGACCTTTCTGACAATATGTGTTTTGTCAAGATTAGAAAAGGTATTCATAATAAATTATGAAAGATGATGCCCAAAAGGGGAGGGGCCTAATAAAAAAATACAGTTTCTATGGTTATGCAACGTCCAATTTCAAAACCGTTTTTATAGGATGAATTCTGAGTTCGTAAGCTTTCAAATGATACCTAATTTATGATAACTACTAAAATATGTGATATAATAGTAATAAAAAATATATATATTTATATATATATATATAATATATTATACTTTTTAGAGGACTTCTTACCTTACTTTTTAAAATATAATTTTATCTTTTTTTATTGACAAATACTAATTATGTTTTATTATGAACTTTTAACACTAAAAACGAAGTTTCAATTATTAAAAGTGTGTGCGTCGACTTTTTGTGACAAAGGTCAGAAACTCCTGTAATGACGTCGATTTTTTTGAGGCGCACTCTTGTCATAAATTCATATATTACTGTTTATTCATAATTTGTAAGACAAAACAGACCTGAAATATCTATTTAGAAGTCTTAGACCTTTCCAATGATATAAAGATTGTCATGAATAGATTAGGATTTAATAGTAATATAGTGAAGTAAAGTTAGGTTGCCCGTATACGGGCAAGTGACAGTTAAGGGGTTAAACTACATTACTTGTGGCAAACAGGCAACTCAATGCCAATGTTTTATGGTGATTGTGCGCCACTGGGAAGGATTTAGGCTCTCAGTTTGCATAAGAAGAGTAAAATCCTTTTAATGAGTGGTTTATTGCTTTAATCTACATTATCTGCCCTCTATATTTGGAACGAGACACTGCAATCACAGACGTGTTCAGTAGCTCTTAGCATGTTCACCGTATCACTTGTTAAATACAGATTAGAATTTAATAATGAAGTGTGGATCGCAATAACTTGACCTTGAATTGAAGGAGGATTACACATTTCAAAGCACGACAGCAAGTATGCAACATTCATTTCATCCCACAACAAATCCGGAGAGATTCCCAGGTATTAATGAGACAAAGCCCGAAGGCTCCCGACGCAAAACGCCGTAAATCCTCTTAAAGGTCTTGCGTGTTGCGAAACGACCCTTCTTGAGGATGCCGAGCCCATCAAACCAATCAAAGCCTGCCAAAATGCGACTCCCCTGGCTGCGAGGGATGTCTTTAGGAAATACATTCACGACCTGGCGCACGTTTAGAAGAGTCATTTCTCTTGTCTCTCGGCCTGTTTGTCATTTAACATTTAACTCAGAGATTTGGCGTAGTCTGCAAGGAGACTCAGCTCAGAATCGAATCAATAAAGCCGCTTCCTCCCACGACGGCACGCGAACGGGGCCCTCAGACAGATGGCAGCCATTGAGATACGCACTGATACAATAAAGCTTTTCATTCATCACTTATCAAGCGAAAACAAACACGAAATGAAATGAAACAAAGACAGCGAACCCCATTTACCACCGGCGTTTGATGCGGGTCACGCGGATTTCAAGTGCTCTGGGACCAACGCGATTTCGGTCCGTTTTTCATGTGGCCTGTGGGCGAAAATGAATTTTGTCATTAAATCCATCACAGGCCCTGACTGAAAGCGTATTCATTAGTTTGCGCTGCAGTGTGGGAAGCATCTGTTCATTATTAGTCCCCCGACGAGCATTTTCCAGGAAGCCATTGTCAATAAGCGAGAACTCCGTGAGGAGTAATTAGCGTGCTATAAATTCAGACTACGCGGACAGTAGCGGCCTCTCTCAGGTCTCATTAGAGCACATGACACCAATGGGAGAACGATAGCCAGATTAAACAGGACAAAAGAAGAAAGAAGCGTTTCTTACCGTACGATATGGCTTTGTGGAAAAGAAGGTGCGCTGCCGGTTAGTGTTGGCGGTTACGGTATCCATATCAGCATGAGCATAATCTAAGCATACAAATAAGGTCAAAAATCACAATAAAACAGTTTAACCCTCAGGTGCTCTTCGGTCATTTCTGACCGAAAAATTTTCAGTTTTGAATTTCTAAAAATCACATCTTCATCGGAATGTTATGAAACTTGGTGACTTTTATGGCATTATGTATGTGAATACAAAAAAAAATTGAGGTCATGATCCGAGCATGTTAAGTGGTCGTAAAAAAAAAAAATTCACACTTGTGGTCTTCGGTCAAAAATGACCGACCCATAGGAAATGAATGGGAAATTGACAAAAAAAAAAATTCTCTGAATTTTTGTACGTGCAATCTACAAATCGGCCACAATTCTAAAAAAAAGTACACCGCAGGAAAGGAGTGACACTCTAGAGTGCAAAACAGACAAACCCACCCCTACACACACACATACAAACACGCTTTTATACACATACATACCAATAAATTTTGATTACAAAAAGTATGTTTTGAATTTTTAAAAATCACAGCTTCATCACAATGTTACGAAACTTGGTGACTTTTATGGCATTATGTATGTGAACACATAAAAAAATTGAGGTCATGATCTGAGCATGCTAAGTGGTCTTAAAAAAAATAGTCACACTTGTGGTCTTTGGTTAGATATGCCCCATAGGAAATGAATGGGAAATTGACAAAAACACAAAAATTCATTTTTTTTAAATAAAAAATCGTTTTTGAGATTTTTTCAACTATATATTCAAATCCACCAAAAAAAAAAATGTGTTCATAAACATGTGGGGAATTCACATGCTTCTCCATAGAGAGCTGTACATGTCATCTAGTGGTTACACCATGATTCTACGCTTTTTCTCTATACTGTAACCAGATGTTAATTTTCTTCAAAAAAATTTTTTTTCTGAAGGTCTAGACTCTAAATTAAACTAAAATACTGCATTAATAATTTTTTTGAAAAAAATAATATATATATAGAAAAATATATATTTTTCCATGGCAAAATAGACCATAAATATTGCATAAATATTAATAAATTCAATCAAATTGTCTCAAAACACTAAATTACAAAGAATAAATATTATAGAACAAAAATAAATTGCATTGGTTTTACTGGGAAGGAGGAAATTTAATTTTTAGGTGTCCGGTCACTTTTGACCGAGAGGATAACAAGTGTGAAGAGCACCTGAGGGTTAATGTATGTCTAGGGGTTGCACAGACTCCTTTTACATTCTTCAGAAAAAAGAAAATGGGTGTGAAATAACATGAGTTGAGTAAATAATGACAAGTTTGGCTGATCTAGGCCTATACCTTTGAATAAATTTTAAACAGTTTTCTGCAAGTAAACAGATAAAGTCTGCAACTATGACATGACTTAATAAAAAACACATTCTGTTCCCTGACATTCCTTCACACAGAGCTACTCTTCAATTTGCACGCTCACAAAAGCTTGACACTTCAAACACCAGCAAGACAGAAGTTTGACGAGAAACTAAAGCCAGTTGAAAAAAAAAACATCAAGTGTCCATCACAGCACACATCCTCGTGAAAGTTGCAATGCATTCTGCCATGCTCTTCAGTTTTTAAGGGCTTGTTCTTTGGAGACAGTTGAAGATGTACACTTATCAACTATGAATGTGGCCATCTGTGCTTTGCAGATGCGCCTGTCTTATGGGCACTGTTACAATGTTAAAACGAAGTGTTGATGAGTGGTGTTTGCAAAGGCAAGAATCACTATTATTTTTGCTCATGCTGTAAAGTTAGACATTTGAAAACTTTCGGGACAAAATACATCAAATTAAACAGCTTGTTTAAAGGGATAGGTCACCAAAAAATTAAAATTCTTCTTTATTTATTTGTAAACCTGAGTTCTTTCTTCTGTTGAACACAAAAGAAGATATTTTGAAGAATGTTGGTAACTAAACAGTTGCTGGTCCCCATTGACTTGCATAGTATGTAAAAAAAAAAAACAATAGAAAATACTATGGTGGAAGTTGGACGATGACATCACAGTCTTCAGCTTTACAATTTCAAATCGAGAAACTTTATTGGCATCTATAGTTCCAAGAAAATGGAAGCAATTCTATTCTATTCCAATTCTATTCCACAAAAGGTTCTATGGTGTGAAAAAAGTTTTAAAGTGACGTGGCTCTAGGTAAAAACGATACAAATACTGTTCATTTTCTCACACAAACCGCTCGTTTCGTGTCTTAGGCCATCAATGTGTACTTACATTTACGAGTCATTAAATCATGTTTAATTTGGACTTCTCTGTGCATGCTCTTTGAGGTGGTGACCATAGACCTCCATTATATGACTGACAGACAAGAACGGGTTGACCTAAAAATATCAAAATTGAAACTACTGTGGAAACAAAGACACCTACATCTTGGATGCCCTTAAGGTAAGCTAAAACATACCAAAAATTAATTTCAAAGTGAACTATCCCTTTAAAATGGTTCATTTTAAAGGGATCGTTCACCCAAAAATAAACATTCTGTCATCATTTACTCCCCCTCATATTGTTCCAAACCCGAGTTTCTTTCTTCAAAAAGAAGATATTTTGAAGAATGTTGATAACCAGACTGTTGACAGTAGCCAATTACTTCCATAGTGTTTTATTTCTACTATGGAAGTTAATGGGGCCTATCAACTGTTTGGTAACCAGCATTCTTCAAAATATCTTATTTTGTGTTTAACAGAAGAAAGAACCTCATACAATATTGGAAAAACTTGAGAGTGAGTAAATGATGACAGAATTTTATTTTATTTTATTTTATTTATTTTTTTTTGGGGGGTGGGGGGGGTGGGGGGGGGTGAAGAATCCCTTTAAAAACATAGAGATTTGAGGGTGGGCTCTTTTTGACTTCTGACTACCTAGCAACCAACCAGGACAACCTAGTAACCACCAAAACCATCCAAGCATCAAGTTTTGCACTGGCAGAAAAGTAGGTGTATTTACTTACCTCACTGTCTGGTTCTCTCTCAGTTTGTCTCGCTCCCAGACTGCTCTTTGTATTATCAGGAAGTTGAGTCATCTGCCTCATTACCTGGAGAAAGCCGTTAAATGGTCCATTATCAAACGTGATAGCAGCTTTCCTGCAGGAAAGGAGACGTGGGCAGACGTTACTGGAGATCTGCGGTCTGTCGTTCGCCCAAATGAGATCACAGCTTTTCCTTCACATCATTTATATTAAAGGATTCTTTGTAGCTTCAGCAGAACTTAAGCTCTATGATAACATACAAACACTACTGTTCAAAAGTCAGTATGTTGTTTTTTTCTTTGTTTTTTTAAGGAAACAATATTTTATTTTGTAATGCATTTAGTAAGGATGCATTAAAGGAATAGTTCACTTTGAAATTAAATTTTTGATATGTTTTAGCTTACCTCAAGGGCATCCAAGATGTAGGTGTCTTTGTTTCCACAGTAGTTTCAATTTTGATATTTTTAGGTCAAACCGTTCTTGTCTATCAGTCATATAATGGAGGTCTATGGTCACCACCTCAAAGAGCATGCACAGAGAAGTCCAAATTAAACATGATTTAATGACTCGTAAATGTAAGTACACATTGATGGCCTAAGACACCAAACAAGCGGTTTGTGTGAGAAAACGAACAGTATTTATATCGTTTTTATTGTGTGAAAAAAGTTTTAAAGTGACGTGGCTCTGGTTACAAAAGCTAAAAACGATTTAACTTCTGTTCGTTTTCTCACATAAACCGCTCGTTTTTCTTGTCTTAGGCCATCAATGTGTACTTACATTTCCGAGTCATTAAATCATGTTTAATTTGGACTTCTCTGTGCATGCTCTTTGAGGTGGTGACCATAGACCTCCATTATATGACTGACAGACAAGAACGGTTTGACCAAAAAATATCAAAATTGAAACTACTGCGGAAACAAAGACACACTTTGATAAACTTTAAAAAACATAGTTTTGAAAATTATAGCCAGAATATTAGAAACATGAAGGATGAGTCCAAATTTATGTGGTAATGCTGGTAATAGCTTCATTGTTTTTCCTTTTCACTAAATTACGTTTCTATATTTCGTTATTTTTATGTCAATTTCTATGGTGTGGAAAGAGCTAAACAGTTTATCGAGATCTTCCATGTTTACAGGTCACATGACCTTTCTTTCCCAGCAGCCTGTTCCAGTGAAGCAACATGTTTAGTGTGTTTTCCAACAGTCTGGCTGCGCTTGTCACGTATGATGGATGCAGAAACGTCCCAGACTGAAAGCAAGCTCCGGAGGGAGGACACAGACGGCGTTTCTGGGATATGACGGATCTGGAGGACTGTTGGAAACCACAGATCCGTCTCTAACAGGATAAGAGTATAGGCAGTTACAGCTGTTATTGATTCATGCGAAAACTATTAATGGAAATTAAATCTTAACAGGTTAGAGCATGGCAATCTGTATGCTTTAGAATGCTTTTTTTATATATATAAAATTTGGGCAGATTTTATCTTTTTTAATACTTAATACCTAGTCTAGTTCATTTTTTATTTTTATTATTTTTTTTTTTTTGTAGTTATTATAAATCAAAGTTTTGAGGGAATCTGTACGCTTTAGAGATTTTTTTATTACTTTTAATGTTTTTTAATTCTTAACACCAGTCTAGGTCATTTTTGTTTTGTTAATATTATAAATATAATTTTTTCTCTCTTTCTTTTTTTGATTTCAATACAATTTTGACATTTTTAAAACAGCTTTTTTGTTTATTTAACTATGCATTTTATTTTTTGTAGTTACTATTATAAATAAAATTATTTTGGGGGAATCTGTATGCTTTACAATGGTTTTCAATTGAATAAATTTGGACATTAGTGTGTTTTTTAATACTTAATACCAGTAAGTTTTACCAGTTTTAATACTTAATATCAATTTATGTATTCATCCAGTATAGTTATTATTTCATGATTTAGAATACCTTTTAATTTAATAAAATTAGGCCATTTTATGCTTTTTAATACTTAATTTAAGTTTGTTTGTTTCTTTATTTACTGTCATTACTAGTATAAATAAAAGTCTTTTGTTTGTGTGTGTTTGGTCCCATGTGCTTTAGAATGCTTTTTTATTGCTATTTGGCCTTTTTTAATGGTCAATACCAATCTTGTTACTTATTAGTTATTATTATAAACAAATTTGTTTGCCTGTGGTTGGGCATAGCTGTGTTTCTGAGTGATTTTTAATTTGTTGCTAAGCGGTTTACATGGTTTTTTCTGGGTTGCCTTTGGGTGGTTTTGTTAGCTTGAGTTAAAATAGCCTATGATAAGTCTAAAACTTGTTTCATCACTTGTCAGGTGAAATTAAAATTCATCAGGTGAAAATAAAATCCATCAGGTAGAAAATTAACAGCACAAAATTTACGAGGGATGATGTACGCTCCAAATATTCATGACTGAAATTTTAAAAATCTTTTATCATCGCTACAAACACCTCTTTAGGATGTTTCAGAGAATGACTGATCTGGGTTCAGACTTGTTGTTTCACACCACTAGATGGCGCAAAGTATCTCTATGTGCGTGTTGAAGTCCAGCAAAGGGCGCTGACCTCAGTCCATTAGAAATATCTATTCTAGACAAACACATATTTAAAAATATGAACATTTTGCATAACAAACGTTACAGGTCACATCAAGTCTTATGGATGTTTTGGACTAAAAGAATAAGTTTATAGCCACTGAAAGATTAAACGCATGTCATACAGCACAAGCCTCAAAATACTTAATTCTATTTAGTTTTCAGTCGGCATTGTGTACGCGAGTGGGCGCCAGTTTGACCTCTGGCTGGATGTAGGTCAGATCTCTGGTTTGCTGACATTCCTAATGAAAGCTGAGAGCATTTCTACCCATCAGCGAGGAGGCAAGCGGACGAGGAATATCGATCTTCAGACATTTAACAATTTACCGTAGCTGCATGCCTCCCTCCAGCTAAATTAGAGGTGCAAAGGATGTTCCCTTTCCATTCTCACCCCCAAACTGTTGAACGGAAACAACTTTTATAACCATGGCGACATCCTCCATCGACGTAATGTAGGTTTGTACCTCATCCATACGCAGAAAAATGATGCCTGTTAGCATCACACGACGACTCACGAGCAAAGTCCCTTTAAGACACGTCATTTCACTCACTGAGCAGCTCCTATTTCTTTGAACGGGAAAACATCAAATTTTCCAAAGTTTTTCGCCAAGCTTATGATTACATTTCATATTTGAAATCACCAATTAAATCTGACAACGACTGTCTCGTGAATTTTGTTTCTAAACTCTCGAATCATGACAAAATGCTAAGTTAATGCGCATGCGCAGTCCTATAACTTAAGCGCGTTTCTCACGAAAGTAAACAGAGGTTTACCAAAAACCTTATTGTGAAGTGTTGCCCAAATTAAATTTATATAGAAATATATTTTTGTACTTTTAAAATGTTTTTGAGAGTCTCTTTCTGCTCACCAAGACCGCATTTATTTGATCAAAATTACAATATGTTACACACTACATAACATGAAATGCAATACTGTATCTGTAATAATAGGGGTACTGTAAAAGTTCCTATGCCTTTTATAATGCTGAATCCATGATCCGAACAGACCGTAACCCGTCATGACCCACTGGCATAGATCATAATCAAGCACACTAGAAAATGTCTCCCGTCTTCAACACTACCAAACGAAAAAAGAAAAAGAAAACTATTCATTTCCTTCCACATATTTAAGGCTTTATCATATTATTCATGTGGTGTCTGAGATGGTCGGCCTCCCAAAAGTGCAGTGTGTTGGGCTGTAGGGCATTTGCTGATGCGCTGATTATGAAAATGATCTTCTAAAGTGCTTCACGGTCAGGTCTGTCCATCTTATCCATATTTCCAAGGTCAATTGGCCGGTCAGCGGGCAGTTTGGAGAAGCAACGAGCCCCTGCGTCAACTGCGCTTACACCCACCAATCAGCATTAAACATGTAGCAGCCCACCCATAATATTCCTCTCTTTTTGACTACAGTAGAGGTTAACATGTCCTCTTGTGTTCTCGGATGAGAGAGGATAGAGACTGAGAAATGGGGGGAACAAGAGAGAGCAAAATAGACAATGAAATGGAGTGTGAAAGAGAGGGTTGCAACGAAATCTTGACCCAAATACGAATTTGCCTTCACAGAAAGGCTTTGAGACGCATAACCTCATGATTTTAGGCTTTCACTCCAAACCGTCCTGCAAAGGCTTTTAGCATGTGCGCATGCAGGCGGTGTATGGAAATGAAACGGGATAAACGTGTGAATCTATCCTCTTATGAACATGAACCATCTGTCGAAAGGGCCACTGGTGCTCTTAATGGCAGCACGACACTATATAATGCGGCTATAGAACTGAATATTGCGTTCTGATCTATGTATGGGTCATTCGTGGTATGCAGTACTTTCTGAACTCTTGTTCTAATTTAAGGAAGTATTTCAATACAGGCTTTCTTAAATACAGTTGAAACTTGAAAAATTAGAATATCGTGCAAAAGTTAATTTCAGTATTTCAACTTAAAAGGTAAAATTAATATATTATAGACTCATTACATGCAAGTGAGATATTTCAAGCCTTTATTTGTTATAATTTTGATGATTATGGCTCATATGAAAACCCCAAATTCAAAATTAGAATATTGAGAAAAAGTTTTAGCTGTAAGACATAATCATCAAAATTATAACAAATAAAGGCTTTAAATATCTCACTTAGCATGTAATAAGTTGAATTGCATGTAATAGAGTTTGACTTGTATAACTTTCTTTTTAAAAACAATGATTGGAAGAAATTAAATCTGAATGATAATAAAAATTTAGCCATTGCTTTGTGATTGAGAGTTAGTTTACATGATCATTTTGATATCTTAAAAAGAATCTATCGAAATGTTCATTTTACCGAACTTAATGAGTGGAATAGAGCCAGACCGATTTATCGGCAGGCCGATATTAAGCATTTTCCATACTATCGGTATCGGCATTTATGATGGCCGATAAATGAATATTTCAAAAATAAAATAAAAATGCACTTGAACCATGTCATGAGTGTTGGAGTTGTATAGTTTGTCCACCAGAGGGCACTCTACACCGACCCTGTTGGCAACACTTGTGTATCACGCGCCACACATCCTGCTGATCCAGGTTGCAGGTAGCTAATAAGGCAATGTTGGGTGTAATTATTATTTTAGTTATCAGAACTTTAATACATTTTGATGTTCCTCTGTTCTGACAATAAAAGAAACAAGTTTCTTTTAAAAATGCATTATCACATTATTTTAGTCAAAACTCATAAATAACTAATGTTAGGGAAATCTGTTAATGTTTTGTTGCGCATTTCTGGAAAAAAATAAATAAAAATATCGGCCGATATATCGGAATATCGGATTTTAAAACCAACAAATATTTGTATCGGTATCGGCCTTCAAAATCCTTTATCGGTCAGGCTCTAGAGTGGAACGAACAACCCTATGATAAAACACTACAAACTGTAGTTTATTTAAATACAATCTGATTAAACATTACCAGTTAAAATATTAACTGGTAACAGACGATGATTAAGGGTCTTCCCTAGCGAAACGATCGGTCATTTAAAAATTCGGTCATTAAAGTTTAAGTTTTATAAGCACAAATGCTCGCCTTGCTCTGTTCTGTGATGAGCGTTCGTGGCTCTCCTGTTCGAACTCGTTCATCAAAATGAACGAATCTTTTTTCGAGTCATGACTGGAAGGGTCCTAGATAAGACCCTTATTGATCGTCTGGTGTCCTTTAAAGCCCTTTGAACAGTTTGCAGTCTGCACTGAAACTCTCATTTGGACCTTGAACCGTTTGGTTCCCAATGAAGTCCATTATATGGAGAAAATTCTGGAATGTGTTCACCAAAAACCTTAATTACTTTTCGACTGAAGAAAGAAAGACATGGACATCTTGGATGACAGGGGGGTGAGTAAATTATCAGCAAAAATTTATGTTTAAAAATAAAAAAATCGAACTACTCCTTTAAGGGAAATGGATGAAATGGTAATGAAAAATGATGTCATTGCTTTTGCATTCCCCAAAATTCACTCTCGCAAAGAACATAAAACGTTTTGCGAGCAAATGCAAAGTTTCTAGTGAGAACGCAAAACTTTTGTGAGTGGATGCAAAAAGCACTGAAATGTATCGTTTCCTCCCATTTCATATTTTGCCATCACCATGTCCCTTTAGGAGCTCTTCACATTCTCACTGAGAGTTGTTTGAGTTGATGTGAACCCCAGTCATGATGGGAACATTAACAAAGTTCAACTCTTTCAAAACTGAGATGGTGCATCTGGATCTAATTTCACATTATTGTGATAATGAGTGTGCAGCTCGTCAACATCAATATTATCTGCTTTTTCTTGTCATTCCTCTCCGTCTCACCGAAATGCATCAATATACAATTGCAACGACATTAAAATTCATGCCTGTCACATCAAAGCAAGAATCTCTCTATTATCATACAAATACACGCGCGAGCCTTAAATTGCGATGTTTGCAATTGCATGGTGCATAAATTCCCAGGACAGGTGATTATCAAATCTCAGGATGTCTCATTGTGTCTTTTGTTCTCCGGAATCTCTTATAGTGGATTTACGGAAACTTCGGCAGTGGTTTTAAATATGAAATCCCGTAATCTCAGATAATCCAGAGAAATCAGGAAAGGAAGCTTAATGCTGTATAACAACCGCTGATCCTTGTAACTTTCTACACCACAACATAAAACATACATGTACTAAGCATTATGTCTCCTCCTCACCCTTAATGTTTGCAAGAGTTAAATCTTCACTGGGATGCTTCGCCTAACACGCCAAATATGTCGAGAGTTAGATTCTTTCTTGCTAAAATTGTGTTTTATGGCAGATTAAACTTGATCCAGGGCTTTTTTTGAGATTATGTGCTTCGTGACCGATACATATGGTGCATTGCCGGATCTCATCTGTCCTTAGATTAAATCAGACCAGCGGATGAAGCCGTAAGACTTGTCACAGGTTGTGCCGTCCTTAGTTCATCTTGTCATATACGTCAGGGCTTTAGCTTTGAACTCTAGAAGAGTTTCCCCAAACACATTTCCATCCACTTTAGCACTCTTCAAAACTTACCAACAGTGACATGTTTTCCTGTCCTCCCTCCCATTCCTTCATTAAACTCGTCCCCTAGCGATTTCCTTCACTCATGTTTGGCTTTCTATTCCAAAGTCAGCAATAAAGCAACTGAAGCATGCCTTGATAAAACACCTAGCGGTGAATGTGAATCGTCTTCTACCCCAGACCCCTCAGGCGGCCCCCGGGCCCCTGCACGACTCCCACTATGAGGTCCCGAGGACTTGTTTGACCATGATGGAAAAATCTGAAAAGCCTGTATTTTTGCACCGTTTCTTTGGTGTAACTTAACTTTTGCTGATAATTTACTCACCACCATGTCAAACATATCCATGTCATTCTTTCTTCAGTCGAAAAGAAATTAAGGTTTTTGATGAAAACATTCCAGCATTTTCTCCATATAATGGACTTCATTGGGAACCAAACAGTTCAAGGTCCAAAAGACAAACTGATCAAAGGGCTTTAAACGATTCCAGACGATGAATAAGGGTCTTATCAAGTGAAACGATCGCTCATTTAAAAAAAAAAAAACAAAGTTTAAGTTTTATAAGCTCAAATGGTCACCTTGCTCTGTTCTGTGATGCGAGTTTGTGACTCTCCCGTTCGAACTCGTTTATCAAAATGAACTGATCTTTTAGGGTACCCTTAAACGTCGGTTAGATGACGATCCTGGGGCGTCATCCAACTGACGCTTTACCTTTAACGTCAGTTAGGTTTAGGTCTGGGGTAGGGTTAGGATTAGAGAACGTCATCTAACCGAAGTTTAAGGGTACCCTAAAAACGGCGGATGTTGACGAATGGTCAAAAGCGTCAGTTGTATGACATCTTGGGATGAGACTGCGCTGTTTCAACAGGTCAGGTCCTGTGACATCACAGGAATTATTTACATTTTTACAGGAAAAATTTATTTTGAATTGTAATTCTTCAAAATATTGCTATTTTTACTGTATTTTCATCTAATAAATGCTTGATAAGCAAAAATAATTATTTTTAAAAAGACTTTTGTACAAGCCTTTCAGCTCAAAAAATGGTTAAACTGGTATTTTTTGACACCATTCAACTTCTTATGATCAATAATACCAGATTGAGTTCTTCACAACCCTCATCTCATGGCCTAAAAAAATATCCTGATGATTATGGTATTTATGCTCTCAACTCATAAATGAAATCACTGACATGGCTTGAACTAATAAACATTGTGCACTATTAATGGACATTAATAATAACTCACTTTTATTTCCTATTAAGTGATCAGACTAATGATTTCTGCCTGGAAGAGATAAAAAAAAAATCTCATAATTTAAATCAAATGAGCTATATTTAATCAACCATCAATCAACCAGCCAGAATATCCTAGCAACCAGCTTATTACTGAGCAAAGCCCTGGCAAAGTTTATCTAGTTTATTTCAGCTTTATTTATCATTTAATATTTATGAATATGTGAGAGGAATGGCAAACAGGATAATATGTGTGTAATATGACGTGTCCCATCTCCTATGAGAGCAGCCGCTCAATATACCTGCAACAAATTTTCTACCCACCAACGCCACAGCTCTGATATTAATATAACGTTATATTTCCAGATATCTCTAATTGCATCCATTTTGATTAAAACGTGAAAATGGTTCATTTTTCTGCTCACTGTACATACCTCAAAGTTAATTAACATGTTTAAAGATTAAAAAACACTAAACTGCTCCCATCTAATTCGCTTGTTAATGAACAACAAAGAGGGGACCATTATTTCTGCAAATGTGAGGCTCCCTGGCCGACCCTGTTAATTAAAAAGAACTTTAGTGCATTAATAAATTGATTTATTGAAAAGTGGGTTATTCATTTAGCGGCGAGATAGATTTAACTCTCAATTGGCTGTGAAAAAAACCCATAAAATAAGTCATTTGCATGTATCACTAACTTTTGAGTTAGAACCGAATTATAAAATCATCCGTTCATGACCTCGTTTTTGACATTTCGCATTTGATGGAGTCGTATAATTATCAGTACTTTATGCATTAATATTAAGCCGATAATTTATGGTCCATTTCAACTCTCGGTCAAACATGACTCTTGGGTTCTGTGCATTTTCTTGGGCCCAAACGTGTTTGCTAATAATTAGTGTTGTTTGTTAAGTCAAGCATAATTATTCACTAGTGTTCTTAATAAGGGATTTGAACAAACCCCTGACACTAAACAGCTTTTCTGCATAACTCGTACCAAAACGTTTGAGCTAGAGACATAAATGAGTTTTTAAATAATGCAGTTTTTAAAGAAGAGGTGTGCTAATGCATTTCTAAGTGGCCAAATTTGCTATTTTCCCAAGAGGATAATAAAATGAGTGAAAAAATCTCACATATATGAGACCAGAATGTTAATCGCGAGGCTCTGGAAGTAAGAACATGCATTTTCTTCCAAAGGGAAACAGATTGATGGTATATATTTTTGTTGAAGCCATCTGTTTTCTTTATTTCACCTTGTATATTTCAAATAAATTGTGTTTAACAACTGAATTTGTTGTGTAAAACTACATTACTTAGGATGCCATTCAGAAATGTCCACCAATCAGAGTCACGGCGAGAATATCATAGCGATAAGGAACACCCTCATGTAATCGAGTCAGCCTCGCTATGCAGCCAAAAAACTTTTGACAATTTAAAGGAGCTGTATGCAAGTTATATATTTTAATTAATCATAAATTTTCCGATATGTCACTAGACATTAAGAAATCATGTTCATTTCAAATACTTAAATCACTGACAAAAGTAGTCCAGCTGGGATATTGTCATTTAAAAAGTGAAGTTGAAGCCCTCAACTGATGTTGATGTCATCATGTTGTGTTTTGTCTGATGCTCCACCCTCCACCGATCTACCAATCACGGAGTCAGTAGTGTTGTGGCATTCGGGTTGCCAGCTCTTCTCTAATTACTACAGAGGCAAACGTGTTGGAATCGGATATAAATAATGTCTAACGTTGCGAAACCAAAAAAAAAAAACCTTGATATGAATCCAAAATACTTTGTGACAAAGACAAACAGAAAAAAACTCACTGTGTAAGACGTCACTTGCCATTGGAAGCTTCTTGTAGCAGCCTACATTCCTGCTGGATCCTGCAGCATATCTGGCAACCTCGAGTTAAGGGGAAAGGGGGATCCACCACTCTACAGTAATTTCAAAGTGATTGCAGTTCGACTTTTGGCCACAATCCTGCATACGGCTCCTTTAAAACACATTTATATTTCTCTATTCTTTTTAATTTGAGTATGCCAATCCCTCACTAAAGTCATTATGCTCACACTTGCTTCAAATTAAAGTTAATATTGTAATTCACATTGTAGCTGGTTTGAAACAGTTTGAACTTTTAAGACTTTTCCAAAAAAAGGTTTAAAAAGTACAAAAGAAAAATTCAATTGTTTTCAATTTTAAAAAGTACAACATTTTATGAGTTTTGTGTAAAACGCAGCGCTCATCTGTCACTTTTTGAGTGGAGGGTGGGCGGGAGTTGGGACAAATCGCACACCAACCAAACGCCACATCCTGCTACGAAAACGGTAACAGACGACGACGACGACAAGAACAACAAAACAAAATCATTAAAAACTACAGTTATAACAAATAAATTGTATCGACATTTATATATTACATTTACATTTAGCTGATGTTTTTTATCCAAAGCGACTTACAATTGCTATGTCAGGGACACATTGGTGTCTTACAGTGGATTCGAACCCGGGCCTCTCATGTGTCTTATCCACTGCGCCATCACCACGCCTATATTCAGAAACAAACAAACTGTGAAATCAGATACTAGTAACACTTCAGCAGATATTATATTGTTTTTTTAGAAGACTGCTGGCGTTTCAATCTTGGTAAAAGCTCACTGGTTGACAGACGGCCTTAGGCAAGTTGCCACCTAGCAACCACCCAGACCACCCTAGCAACCACTTACCATGCATAGCAACTCCTATGATGTAATAATCTCTTCATCTTTTCAAACGACAGCCTAGGCTCAAAAAAAATGCCTTTTTGTGCTCGAAGGCCTCCAACAAAGCACTGCTGTACAAAAGACACAGGAAGTCTACAGAACAATGAACGTGGTGAAAAGGTAGTAGAAATAAACCCGAATGATGAAAAGTGCCGAAACAGTCCGGGATCAGTGTCTCGATATCAACCGCAGAGCTGTCACATCTCACTTCATGCTAGAAGATGCCACCAACTGTGCCAGATTCCTCTGTCATATATAGAGATGTAGAGCCGGGGATGTGCTGAAAATACGAAATGAGAATTTATTCAGGTAGAAGCATCAAAGCAGAATATAAGCTTTATTATTTCCCATTCATTTCATCCTGGAAAGAAAGAGAAGGGGGAGAAAGAGAGGCAGAATTCCCATAAGGAGAACTAATGAAGAGTGAAACAAAGGAAGTACCTGATGAAAAGGTTACAGCGGGTTCTGGGTGGTGCGAGACGGGCAGGCAGTCCCGTTTAATCGCAGAGGAACGCTCAGCGGGTGGACGGAGGTACTGTGGGAGTCTTTGATCAGGAAGCTCGGGCGATTATGAATAAAACAAAGATGTACTTGTGCTGTGCACAGCGAACACGAATCAAAAGCACTCTTCGCTTTCTGGAGATTACACATCGCTCTGAATTAGCCACAGACTGATCTGTGGTAAGGTCCCATATAGGCTCGCGGTGAACAATGGCGATGTGTTTATTCTGCACGCCGACTTTGATGTGGACGTTACGTTGAACGGCCTAATTCGACGAGGCAAAGTCCCTGACAGCCGTGAACTTCCTGTGGGAGAAACAACAGGTATGATTAGCGTGAGATGGAGTAGAACAGATGTTTAGGCCATATAGCAGACCCTGGTAAATCAATGCGCCGCAAGTAATTACCAACCGCGGCAGCATGTGTGAGAGAATTTAGCATTAGCTGTAGTGTGTGATGTATTTTTAAAGAAAAACGTGATGAAACGTTAAATGTAGAGTCCTCTATTGAAGAATATGATTTAATACCTGATCATACCTTCTTTTTTTTTTTTTTTGTCTGACCGGGTATTTTTAATTGTTGTTGATGTTGTCGTGTAATGCATGTTAATTTATTTGGCTACTGCAGCAAAACTAATCACCCCTCAGGGACAAATAAAGGTCTTGAACTTGAACATTTCAACATAGCTTTAATAAGTAAATGCATTGAAGCAACTGCCATGTGATTGGTTGATTAGATAATAGCATTAATGAGAAATTGAACAGGTGTTCCTAATAATCCTTTAGGCGAGAAAAAGAAAATTAGTCATGCAAATCATGTATATTAACCATATAAAATAATATAATATATATAATATAAAATAATAAAATCATACACTGTAAAAAAAAATAGAATTTTATAAAAATGTATAAATTGGAATTTTAATGGTTAAAGACTGTAAAAATGCTGCAGTTAATTGTCAATTGGTTAACAACGTTAAGTTCCGTTACTTTTTACGGTGAAAAACTGTAATAGATCTAATGGGACATATCCCAATTTGTGCAGTTAAAATAAGGTTAAATCTACCATTTAACAATAATCATTTTATGATTTACAATGAAAAAAAAAACATACATTGACATTCCCAGATTTCTCTGAATAACAGTGTGTAGTATTTACCTCAACTTGTGGAAAATATAGTTGTAAAGTCATCATGGCTTTCTCTATATCGCCAGTTAAGGTAGTTTTCAGTATTATAAAGGTTAAAAACAGATTTTTAGCCATTTTGTATATTAACATAACTTCAATTAATGAAATATATATATTTACAGTAAATTTAGGGTCATCCATCAATATAATTCAAATCTGCAGAACTGATGCTGCCAACTGATACACTGTAAAAAAATATTGTTGGTTTAACTTAAAAAAGTAAGTGGTTGCCTTAAAATTTTAAGTTGATCTGGAAAAAGTGAGTTAATACAATGAAGGAGATTAATTTAATCATCAGAAACTCAAAATAATAAGTTATCGCAACTAAATAAATTATTTAAGTTGATTTGACAAAAGAAAAAATGATGTGATAAATCTTGAAAATATTTTTTTTACCGTGTACATAAATGATTAAATCATTAAGTGTAAAAAAAAAAAAATAATAATAATGTGTAAAATAACAGAAAAGTTAAATTCAAAATACAGGTAAAGCACCTGTAAAAAAATTAATACCGAAAATTCTGTCAAATTAATACTGTACATTGTTGTTTTTTATATACAGTACATCTCAGAGTGTCGGGCATGGCCACAAACACACACACGCACACACATTTCATGCCCTCCAAGACTAATAGAGAGAAAGAGGGAGAAGAGGAACCCAGTGAAACCTTCCAATGCATCTAACACCTGTGTGATGTTTGCAGAGAACAGCAGTGAGGAGGAAATGCGAGAGCTTTAATTAGTGTTTGTGAAAGAAGAAAACCACCAGCATATGGATAAGATTTCACAACCATATGTTTGTTTTTAGAAACAGTGATAAAAACAGATGACTCTCATATCTCACTGCACAGAAAACGCCTCCGTGACACATGCCATTCTCTCCTCTCCAGTGCCAGGTTGTTCATGAGCTTCAATTTCTCCCCACTGCCCTCTTCGAGATAAGGATCATAAGACCGTGTCCATCATGTGGTGTGTGTGTTTGAGCCACAGGAAAAGGTCTCACGCTCTTCCACAAGTTCTAATTAAGATGATAAAAATGTGTTAAAGTCAACAGAATAGAACAGAGAAGACCATATTCTATTTTTTTTAAAACCAGTCAGCAACAAAAAACACTCCATAAAGCACAAAGACACTTTAGTAAAGCCCTACAAACAGCCATACCATTGTGGTTGTGAGTTTTACACAGTCAGATATCACAAACATCACACTTTTTGTGGAGCAGGATTTTGGACCAATGATATTCCATTGGGGGCGGAGCTACCCAGTGCGGCAATAGACCTTACACTCTAAAAATGCTGGGTCATTTTAACCCAACTTTGGGTCAAAAATGGACAAACCCAAACATTGGGTTAAAAATGCGATTAAAATAATGTAACCCAATGGCTGGTTTTTCCATATTTGACCCAAATTGAAAACAACCCAGCAATTTTTAGAGTGTATGTGCCAGAGAAACAGCCATCTTTAGAGTATTGTCTCTGAACTTCTGTTTTTGCGGTCGCTCTGTATTTCTATGGCATTGCTGTCCAGGAGTAATTCACTTTTGAAGAGGATTTACTTAATGTCAAGTTTACGAAAGTTATCATGAGGAGGATTGAAATGTTTAAAGCAGATGTCTTAACAAAGGTCAGAACGGGAA
This sequence comes from Cyprinella venusta, assembly GCA_038021265.1. NCBI lineage: Eukaryota > Metazoa > Chordata > Actinopteri > Cypriniformes > Leuciscidae > Cyprinella > Cyprinella venusta. The sequence continues at coordinate 28,230,142 of CM075878.1, read as the reverse complement.
GATTTTAAAACGAGCCATTCATAAATACGCAAGATCGCTGTGAAAATACAAACCGGAAGACAAAAGACAACGAGTGCAGTGCTAAAAAGGGGCGGGGCTACATAAGGTCTATAGAGTGGTCCAGGTATGACATCACTTTATAGGCCAAAACATGGAAGCGAGTTAGCATTTTAGCACTTTCGGTTCCATCGTACTAAGTCAATATTGTTGTTGTTTTTTTAATGGGATTTTGGTTAAATGACTTAAATAAGGTCTGTGGTGAACACGAGCTCAAGACACTTTCACATTCTACATCATAAAAAACATCCATATTATTCCCCATTTTTAAGCTGTTATGTGTCTTGAAAAGGGCGGTTGCTAACAAGTGGCTGAATGGGACTACAGAGAGGCTGTCCACACCATCAGCTGAACAGGTAAACTAAGACTCTTTATTATTTAACATCCAGCAATGTGAGGAAATATTTTGGACCAATGAGATTCCACTGGGGGCGGAGCTACCAAGTGCAACTCTGCAATGATTGGTTAATGGTCAAGACAAAAACAAGAAAAAAAAGCTGTTTAGAACATTATATAAGAGACCAATGAAAGCCAAAAGGAAAAAACGAATTCATACTAAGTCAGACTAATCATACGATGACTTATTTTTCACTTTCAAAAACTGGCAGATTTGGCAGTACTTTACTGTAAAATTTGTGAAATGTCCCATTAACACTGTAAAAATCCTGTAGAACAACGGTAAACTACTGGCAGCTGTGGTTGCCAGCATCATACCATAAAAATACGGTGTGTTACTGTTTTTGAAATTAACAGCTAAATACCGTATTGTCAGCTACAGTATAAAACTTTAATTTAACAGTTATATGCTCTAACACAAAGATTGTAACACACCGTATTTTTACGGTATGATGCTGGCAACCACAGCTGCCAGTAGTTTACCGTATTTTACAGGATTATTTTTTACAGTGTACAGTTTTTGGTTGCATTTTATTTTACAGTACATGCACTTACATACTTATAGTGTACTTATCTAAGAGTGATATAAGGTAGCTATATGGTTTAGGGGTAAGTTCAGGGTTAGTACCTTATTTCCCAGTTATTGCAATTAATATAATAAGTACAGTATGCACATAGGGAATAGGACTGTAAAATAGTGCTTAGTAAGTAGTAAGGGAACTTGCAGCTAACCATTTAACAGATTTTCACTGTAGCCTTTTACTAACATTTCTACTAATGTTAGGCATTGGAAGTGTTTCTATTTCTGCCTTTTGAGCACAAGTCGCAGAAGATAAAGCTGTTTAGTACACTTGCTTATTTCCCCATCATAGACTCGCAGAGTATGTTTGTGTAACCCTGTACAGATGAAAGAACTTCTGAAGAGCGAGAAAAAAAAGGCATGATATGGAACATTTCATTCTGAACTCACAATGACAGCTCTGTCAATGAAGAAAGGGTGTCTGTGAATGAAGAAAAAATCATTACCAAATGCTGTGACAGAGCTGTCAGGTGAAATGTATCGTGGGTAATACTGTAGTGTGAACTTTCCACTGGCATTTAACTGAGTGAATCTCACAGTGTGACGCTGCATGACTGTGTCATCCAGCAAAACTCTTTTTATAGGGACATAAAGGAATGAATGATGGGCCATTCAAAGGCTTTTTTTCCCCTCAATGTGACATGTTTAGCCGTTTTATGTGTATTTGTTGGAAATAATGTTGGAATCTAACTTTGTATAAATACCAATATATGGTCAATATTTCGATTTTTTGACAATATACTAATCAAGCAAATATAGTACATACTGCTTAACATGAGTGTACTGTGACTTGATTTGAAATTAGTCATTCAAAGAGCCTCACAAGAAGCACTTCTTACACTCACTGTTAATTCCAGTGGAGATTGGCATTAGCATGTTGTTAATAACTCAATCCTTCAATTAAAAAATTATAAATGCCCAAATATTTGGGTGACTATTTTCTATCTTGAACTATTTAAAGCTTAACTGAGCTCATCACAATGCATTCTGGGATAGTCTTATCTACAAAAGCCATATGCAATGCTTATGACATCAAACACATATTTAACTCTGCAAAGTCGGAATTGAACATTTCCACCCAAATCCGTCTTCAAATGAGTTTATATCTCAAATTTGTCCAAATTTTGACTATGCAAATGCAATCCACAAGTTATGATGCCTAAAATTGTGATCTAGGTTGGAAGAGCACGGTGGTTTTGGGTGACAGAGTCACCTTTTGTGCTTCCAGAATAGCGCAAAAGAAAGAGAGGAATCGAAAGCCAGATTTCATACAGAAAGTTCCTCAGTCGAGAGGCCTATATTTCCAATTTTAAACCCTGATATACAACATCTCTCATACATACAATATGCAAATTAACCCTGTCAAAACAGAGCACAGTAAAATTAATTTCCTATTAATTAAAACCGAAAGAGTTGTTGAGAGTCGAGTCAAAGGAAACACAATTAACAAGCATTTACGACGCCCAGCATTGGCAGGCAAATAAATACCAATTATACTAGCGTTAATTATTCATCGGTAGGAAATAATGCTGGAATTACCCCGCTTTAACCTGACTGCTGCTCAATTCTATTCCAAAACCTCGTTATCTCCAAAGAGGTAAATAAGAGTGTGATTACAACTCATCAGTACTGGTTTGTGTGGCCTCTCCAGGGCTGAGTGTCATCAATGTTCGTTAGGTAATGAGCAGTGATTGGTATGAAATTACTTCTTCACCTCTTCTGTCTTCTGCATGCGTTTTGTTCATAATTACCAGCATACGACAGCCAGACAGCATCAGAAAAAGAATCACCACACAACAGCATTGTTTAGAGTAGAAAACTAGCACATTGCTAGGACATACACGGACCAGCATCTGAAAACTGATCACAATGGCCTCATTGACTACGTTTACACGCAGCCAATAGCCCCTTCAAAATCGGGATATTAGCAATAACCCAGTCGCGAACGGCCATGTAAACACCGGCAAAAACCCGAATACGCTCATATCCCGGATTTTAAAATTGGCTGCAATGCTCACCGCTGAAACAACACAAGTTTCGTTTCGTTTTGTTTTTTAAAATAATTTTGTGTCCTCAAGTGCCCGGACTCGACTGTACTCGTAAAATTTCCCGAGTCTAAAATGTCAGAGTCTGTATCAAGTCCGAGTACAAATTCCCCCGAGTGTGTGACAAGTCCGAGTACATATTCCACTGAGTGCGTGACAAGTCCGAGTTCATTCAAAACTGGACTCAAGTCCGAGAACTAGTCTGAGTTAATTCAAAACTGGACTCGAGTTCGAGAACTAGTCCGAGTTCATTCAAAACTGGACTCAAGTCCGAGTTCGAGAACTAGTCCGAGTTCATTCAAAACTGGACTCAAGTCCGAGTTCGAGAACTAGTCTGAGTTCATTCAAAACTGGACTCAAGTCCGAGTTCGAGAACTAGTCCGAGTTCATTCAAAACTGGACTCGAGTCCAAGTTCGAGAACTAGTCCGAGTTCATTCAAAATAGGACTTGAGTCCGAGAACTAGTCTGAGTTCATTCAAAACTGGACTCAAGTCCGAGTTCGAGAACTAGTCCGAGTTCTTTCAACACTGGACTCGAGTCCGAGTACTAGTCCGAGTTCATTCAAAACTGGACTCGAGTCCGAGTTCGAGAACTAATCCGAGTTCATTCAAAACTGGACTCGAGTCCGAGTTCGAGAAGTAGTTCGAGAACTAGTCAGAGTTCATTCAAAATAGGGCTCAAGTCCGAGTTCGAGAACTAGTCTGAGTTCATTCAAAAATGGACTCGAGTCAGAGTTCGAGAACTAGTCCGAGTTCATTCAACACTGGACTCAAGTCCGAGTTCGAGAACTAGTCCGAGTTCATTCAAAATTGGACTCAAGTCCGAGTTCGAGAACTATTCTAAGTTCATTCAAAACTGGACTCGAGTCCGAGTTCGAGAACTAGTCTGAGTTCATTCAAAAATGGACTCGAGTCCGAGTTCGAGAACTAGTCCGAGTTCATTCAACACTGGACTCAAGTCCGAGTTCGAGAACTAGTCCGAGTTCATTCAAAACTGGACTCGAGTCCGAGTTCGAGAACTAGTCCGAGTTCATTCAAAACTGGACTCGAGTCCGAGTACTAGTCCGAGTTCATTCAAAATAGGACTCGAGTCCGAGTTCGAGAACTAGTCCGAGTTCATTCAAAACTGGACTCGAGTCCGAGTACTAGTCCGAGTTCATTCAAAACTGGACTCGAGTCCGAGTTCGAGAACTAGTCCGAGTTCATTCAAAATAGGACTCGAGTCCGAGTTCGAGAACTAGTCCGAGTTCATTCAAAATAGGACTCGAGTCCGAGTACTAGTCCGAGTTCATTCAAAATAGGACTCGAGTCCGAGTTCGAGAACTAGTCCGAGTTCATTCAAAACTGGACTCGAGTCCGAGTACTAGTCCGAGTTCATTCAACACTGGACTCGAGTCCGAGTTCGAGTACCCCAACTCTACTGTTCATCTGCGTCTTGCTCTGGAGGCAGTCACATGTAAATATATTTGCCAGTATGAGACCATAGATCCCGCGATACCTTTTGGAACTTGATTAAATATATACTTTGTTCATAATGAGGAAGCCATTTTGAGCTATATGTATTAATGGGACAATGAATGACCTCTTATATGTCACTATCATTGAAAACAAAAATCTGTCTCAGTTCAGTTTTATTTAAAAAAAAACATACTTTTGTCAGTCTCATTAAATACACATCAAAAGTAGATGAGAGGAACTGGAAGCATCGACTGCAATATATGTCACTGGAAATCAAACTGAGTGCACTGCGCTGAGGGAAATGAGATTCTTTTCATTACATTTTAGCAAATGTAGATTGTCATCAGAGTATCCCAGAGAGTTTGCACACTGAGCACAGAGGATGTTTAAAACAATAGCTCCCGGCATACAGAGCTAGTACAGCAGGCTGTGGGAATTTAACTATACAGAGGAGACTTTAGTCAACAGATTGTCTTAGGAGCCACGGAAGAAAATGCTCTTCCTATCCAAGTGGATTTAAATGTTTCTAGCACTATCACAAGGCAAGAAGTGCATTTACACAGGACGATCCCTCATGTACTTTCACAAGCACATTTGAAGTCATTCTGGACACAAAGAAGAAAAAGGAGAGCATGCGTCTGAAAAACACACTTCATATTGAATTGTTGAATCATTCAACTGAGTGAATTCATCATTGAAGTGAATGAGCACAGCTACACCACCTTTGATCTCACGAGAGCCTCATCAGGTGAATGGATTTCAGAGGGGAAGAGATGTAGTTTGGGATTGTTTCAGGATGTGTGCACCACTCAAATTCAGAAGTGGCTCTTGTCCATATGTGATGAGTGTGTTTTTACCATTATGGTAATCTGATGTCCGTATTCAATAAGCACAATGACCCCCTAACCTCGGTGCAATCTACTGAATTTTATCTAAGGTATTTGATCTTTCCAACTAAAACCGTTTTATGAAAACATCCAGGGACTTTCTAAGCCAAAAAATACCTCACCGGAACTAAATGAGCATTTATTGAAACTAAACCTTCTGATGTGAGACTATCACATATGCCAACCTAGTGCAATACCAATCACGCGACCAATGAGTAACTAGATTTGAAGTGTGAAAAATGGTTTTAAACCCTAGAGATGGTTGTGCGTGAAAATCTCCGTAGATCAGCAGTTTCTGAAATACTCCGACCAGCCCGTCTGAAACCAACAACCATGCGTTCAAAATCAATTAAATCACATTTCTTCCTCATTCTGATGCTCAGTTTGAACTTCAGTAGACCATCTTGATCCTGTCTATATGCCTAAATGCATTGAGTTGCTGCCATTTGATTGGCCGATTAGATAAACAGGGACTAATAGTGGCCGGTGAGTGCAAAAATCATAAAATATGTAATCTGTTCCAGCAAAAAAAGTGGTATTGAATGGTCATGAAAAAGAAACTTCCATTCCAGAGTTTGGGGTCAGTAAGGTTTTTTTTTTGTTGTTGTTGTTGTTGAAGAAATTAATACTTTCAAAGACACATTAAACTGGCCAAAAGTGATGGTAAATAAATCGTTTCTATTTCATATATATGCGATTTCTTTCGACTTTCTATTCATAAAAGAAAACAGAAAAAAATGTTTACAGTTTCCACAAAATTATGAATCGGCACAACTGTTTTCAACACTGATAATGTTTCTTAGAGAGCAATTCAGCATATTAGAATGATTTCTGAAGGATCAGTCTGGACTGGAGTAATAGCTGTTGAAAATTATTTTAAAGTAACGCCAAGTAAGATTTTTTACCTTAAAATAATATTTCCAAAATCATTTCAGTGGTTCATTAAATTGTAACGGTCGTCTGCGGTCCTATATCTGCTATAACCACGCTATGTAAGACAGATCGGGTCGAGTTTCTGTAGTTCTAATGGGACATAAAAAACTACAAATTTGACTTGCTTTACATCAAGCGTTACAATAGTCATTATTTTGGTTTTCTTCGTTTCTGATGTCGCAATACGTCACACTTTCATGAAATCATGCAACATACACTACCTTGTCTGTGGACATCGTTCATTCCAAAGCCGGTTCTGGATAGACAACGAGTGTGTGTGCGACAGTAGGCTAAATTATTTCCCACAGCGGTAATGGACAATTCCGCTTCCAACCTGTAGGGTGACAGCAGAGGAAAAGTTACTTGGTTTTGCTTTAAATGTTTAATTTAAATAATAATACAATTGAAATAATGAAAATATTAATAATAATAATAACATGATCGTCTCCCTGACGGCACAACTTGCCAATGTTAAAATGATCTAGATTGTGTATCTTCTATCCAGCAGTGTATTATGATAACAGAATGTGGCTTCTGTATCGGTCAGAGCTTGTTAAGTAGACTGATTCTATAGGATGCAGAGGAGAAGCTGTCAGAGATCAGCTCCTGGACGAGCACACATAAGGTCAATGAGAAAATGTCAAATGTGTTTACCCTCAAGAGCCTGTCAGATAACTGCCAGTTCATCATAAACACCACAGCTTTCCACAACATATTCAATTATGTCAGGCGTTTTTTTGTGCTTCGTCACTAGACCAAACGATATTAATACTGTATGACGGCAATAATGTGTGTGAGTTGAATAGATAGAATACTAAATAATAATTTTCTAATACTTATGTCGTTCATGTGATTTTATTTGTGGCCAGAAGGTGCCTCCTAGTGGTCTAACCCTAACACTACACCAGACCTAAACCTACCCGTAACCGAAGCGTGTTATATTCATGCTAAAGGGCGCCATGTGCGTTGGATGTATACGCATTGGCAAAAGCGTCAGTATATGACGTCTTGGGATGAGAATGCGTTGGAATATCAGAGCCACTTAATGAGGACTGCGCTGTCAAGTTTTAAAACGTCCAAAAGCACCATAAATTGTCAGGGGATTCGATAATCCATAATTCGTTTGTAATTAGAAAACGAAAATACCCTTTTTCCATTTTTTTTTCCAAAATGAAAAACCAAATAACCATTTTTGGTGTCAGAATCAAAAAACGAAAAAACTATTAAAAATGTTAAGTTTATCTTTTTTGGCGATCATTTTGTTATTCCTTTTTGAACACAGAAAACGGAAGTCACATGGTCCATTCCTTTTTTGGAAGCGAATGTAACTGGTAACACTTTCAAAATAAAAGTAACAGCGAGGTGATTGTAGACTAAAACATTTTTTTAGTGCAACTAAGGCCCTGTTTACACGAGAACGCTCGCGGGTGAAAAAGTAAAAAATATTTTATCGGCTGTGCCTTTCGTTTACACGGCGACGGCGTTTTTGAGGCTTAAAAATGCAAAAAAGTGAAACCACCCTCCAGAGTGGAAATCTTAAAAACGCTCCACTGCCGCGTTCCCGTGTAAACGGTAAAAACGCAAAAGTCTGCTTGACAGTGAAGTCTGTACGCAGGCGCGTGGACTTGGTGTTGTTATAGTATGCATTCCTAGCCGCCTGGAGTGCATACCAAACTGAATTTCACACACTTTTGCGTCACCATTTTCACACGGATTTCCCACACAAAACGCTCGTCTAAAAATTGATGGCGCAACGCCACTTTTGCGTTTTCTCTTCAGAATCGTTTCCGTGTAATAATAGCCTAAAGTAGTAGCACTGGATGTGAAAAACACTTTAGTTAACTGAAATAAAAATGAAAACTCAATAAAATAATAACTCTGGTAGAATTAGGTACCTGTTTGGTAGAATTAAACATTTGTAAAACCATTGGTGACCTGTAACTTCAGATTAAGACAAGTGAGCTCATTTTACATGTAGCTTAGGATAGCAGGTCGTCTATTTATTTATAAGTTTCTATTATTTTATTCACATTTAAGTTTTGTAACATATTTAAGTACTCTTCTGAAGCTATTGGATAGTCAACTAGTGCTCTCATGAGAGGGGGTTGATCAATTTGGGAACAAATGATTCTTACCAGCTGAATATTTTCAATGATTTGGTTGATCCCATTCACAAAACCAGTCTGAATGATTAGCTCAATAATAGGAGTGATCCAGTTCTTGACTTCAAATAAGAGTTGGAATACAGTTCATGAGTCATATGAATTACTTTTAACATAGTCCTTTCTTATTTCTCTCTCCAACAAGACACATGATTTGGTATAATTTGTTTCTCTGCTCAAATGGTGCAGAAGTACATGCTGATTTTTATAGTTATGTGTAAGTGGTTAGTAAGTACATAGCAAGCGCCATTGACAAGAAGTCAAAAAGTGAGTTAATTCAAATACTTTTTACACATTAGTGGCAGCAGTGAAGACTTTTGTGATTCTGGGAATGAAATCGATACAATAGTTTTTGTTGTTGTCTCGATGACAAATGAAGCAGATACGAGCCGACCGAGTGAGATGAATCTGTGCAAGCCGAGCCAATTTTCCTCCATCTGTGTGAGAATGTGACTCGCTTCGCACCTCGGATCCCGTCCAGCAGATGATAAATCCATACTCGTGTGTTGCAGAGGCATAGCGGTGACCCCTGACCCCGTGTGACATGGGCAGAATCAAGAGCCTGTTTCTTAACATCATGAAAAGTGGGGGCTCTGAGGAGAGCGCCACCTACGAACAGCCCATTTATCACATGACTACGAGAGTTAAACGGCCGGCGATCGATAGGACAGGAGTTAAGAGCAAGCAGGGGGTGCTGAATGTCATCATTTTAATGAAATATAGATTTGGGTCTATTAAACAGCTTGCTGGTCGTGTATGAGAGAGTGGTGCTCTTTCTCGCGGCTAAATAAAGCCATCCATTAAAGACGAAAGAAATCGATCGTGGGTGAAACTAACACTCACCTCTCTGATGTGAGCACAGTTTTGCCCTGGTCTGGATAATAGATCAAGGTTAGGTAAGAAGCACAACGGCTGCCGTGGGTTTTGGCCAGACCGGTTTTATCGGACGCTAGGGTGAATCTTGTCTCACCGGTTTTTCCATCTGTTTCGGAAAATTCATGTTGGTTTGCTTTACCTATGCTACCTGTGCATTTCTTTTGTCTGTAGATCACAAAAAAATATATATTTTAAAGGAGTAGTTCACTTTTAAAAAAACATTTGCTGATAATTTACTCACCCCCATGTCATCCAAGATGTCCACGTCTTTCTTTCTTCAGTCGAAAAGAAATTAAGGTTTTTGATGAAAACATTCCAGGATTTTCTCCATATAATGGACTTCAGTGGTTCAAGGTCCAAAAGACAGTTTCAGTGCAAACTGTTCAAAGGGCTTTAAACGATTCCAGACGATGAATAAGGGTCTTATCAAGGGAAACGATCATTTAAAAAAAAATGGCCGCCTTGCTCTGTTCTGTGATGTCCGTTCGTGACTCTCCTGTTCGAACTCGTTTATAAAAATGAACAAATCTTTTCCCGAGTCAATTCGTTCATTTTGTTCGTTGAATGAACCAAATGACTCAAAATAAGATTCGTTCATTTTGATAAACGAGTTCGAACAGGAGAGTCACAAACGCACATCACAGAACAGCAAGGCGACCATTTGAGCTTATAAAACTTAAACTTTAGTTGTTGTTTTTTTAATGAGTGATCGTTTCGCTTGATAAGACCCTTATTCATCGACTGGAATCGTTTAAAGCCCTTTGAACAGTTTGTAGTTTGCACTGAAACTGTCTTTTGGACCTTGAACAGTTTGGTTACCAGTAAAGTGCATTATAGCGATTGTCTATAACAACATATATAACAATTGTAAGTAGCTTCGGATAAAAGTGTCAGCTAAATGAATAAATGTAAATGTCTAATTTCTGTCGCTATACATACGTCATCTAATTGAAACGATTGCCTGTGACCTACGTGCAGGCACATTGATAGACATCCTTAGCAACCAATAAACAAATCTTTTCCTGAGTCAATTCATTCATTTAATTCCAACCAAATGACTCGAAAAAAGATTTGTTTATTTTGATAAACGAGTTCGAACAGGAGAGTCACAAACTCGCATCACAGAACAGAGCAAGGCCAGCATTTGAGCTTGAACCGTTTGGTGCCCAGTAAAGTGTATTATATGGGAAAAAAATCCTGGAATGTTTTCATCAGAAACCTTAATTTCTTTTCGACTGAAGAAACAAAGACATGGACATCTTGGATGACATGGGGTGAGTAAATTATCAGCAAAAGTTTTCTTAAACGTGAACTACTCCTTTAAAGAACGCTGATGTCCAAACATCACTGGTCCCCATTTATTGTCATTCTCCCGCAAAGGAGAACTGGAACTACATTTCCACACTCAGCGTTTGAACAAGCTGCCCTGAGGCTATCCTGGCTAAAACGATGATGAAGTGCTTTTCTCCTTTTTCTCTTTCTCTCTGTTATTTTGATCTCATGCTCGTTTTTTAAGATGAACACTTTTAGGCTATGTAAATGGGGATTTTAAAGGTGGTTTTGTTAATGCTTGCCTTAATCATAAAGAAGTGAAAGCAGGATGAAATGGTTCTGATATTTGTTCTAGTTCAGAGAAATCTGACATAAAAAATTCATTCATAAATATTATTGCTTCCACGCAGCAAACTTCTACTTTTAGGCTTATTAGTTTAAAGGAGACAGATCATGAAAAATCCACTTTTTTAGCCCTTAAATGCATTTTGTTGTATATTTGGAGTGTTTATAAGTACAGAAAAGATTAAATTCTCTTCAGGTGCTTCGTTTATATCTTTATATTCTGTTTTGGTCATATTTTTCAACCTGTTCGGATTTTCCTGTTGTCTATTACGTTTTTTGAACAATTACGTCACAGTATTTGCAGCGGAACTGACAAATAAGGACATTGACTACCGGTCCAACACTTCGAGCAATCCGCCATTATTATTTCTCGCTCCGATTTTGTAGTCCAAGCTCAATGATGCAGAAGTTACGGGAGGACTAGTCAAAATGTTCGGTTGTTGGATGTAGTGACCTGAAGCACTTCAAGGATCCCCAATCCAACAACCTCCGCCAGTATAAAGAATGGTTTGCCGATCGACTTCGTCTGAATGAGGGGTAAATTCCTTCTATCATTTAGCTGCTGTGTTTTCTGACGCTTTCTAAACGCAAGTTATCATATTATTATCATACAGATTTTTAGTGGTAAGATCAGACCGCAGTCATTTATCTTGTCAGAGTGCTTGTTTTAACAAGAGAAATAGTCGACTTTCACTAATAACACAACATAGTTAACTTAACGTTACATACCACTGCATCCATATGAAGACGTTGTTCTGCAGGTTTGTCGTCGTCTTTTTCAAATCGCTCGCTCTGGCTCGAATATGTAACGCTTGATGGACAAGTCTTCCGTTGTTGACATTTTGTTAACGTGTGAATAAAAATGTTCTTTGAAACTATAGTAATCGTATATCTCTTATCAAACTACAATAATGGCTGAACGCGGGGAGTTGAACCGACCGTGAACTCAGTGACCTGGAGAGCGGGCGGGGAAAGACGCAACTCCTTTTTATTTAACCCTTAATCGCTGTTTAAAAACTACGACACTTTAGGGGTTTGGGGTCATTTTAGACCCCAGACTTTTAAAGAGTGATTGCATAAGGAAATAAACATTTTTATATGGAAAACTATATATCATTTTTTAAATTCACTTCTCAACTAATCATTTATGCTGTGTTTTTTTGGAATTTTTTAAGTTTTCTACCTATTTACTGCACAATTACATAACTAGGCCATAAATTGACACATGAAAAATGTCTTTTTAAAGAAAAAAACACTTAAATTATGATGATAATTAAATCTAAACAGTTTTTGGACATTGCTTTATGTGTTTGGGATAGAATACTACCATCTGGTGGTTAGTCGAAAAACAGTTTTTCTTATAGTTAAGGAATTAAAGTGCAATGACCACATCTTTCCAATAGGGGCCAATAGAGACTCATTCATTTTCACTTCATTTTTCTTGATGCTTCAAATCCTCATCACAACTTGATATATATGATATATATATATTTTGTGAATTGCACAAAATATGTTTGTTAAAATTAGAGTTTGTTGTTGTCTGATACATTTTGAATTATTTGTTTATGCAAATTATTATACATACATTTGCATAAATACTACAAATCAGCACTATGACATGACTGTATACACACACTTCATTTTAGAAAATTATTTATCAACTATTATTATTTTTTTTTTAGAACAAGACATTTTAGAACAAATAAATTTAATAAACCAAGTACATAAACCAATATAATACAAAACAACAGCACTAATAAACTGTAATGAACAGGATGCATACATGTGTGTGTTTGTGTGTGTGTGGCTGTGTGTGTGTGTGAGATAGAAAGCTCATTCCACTTTGTGTTTATGCTCTAGGACCAGCCCTTGAATTTAAAAAAAAATATTTTAGATTTATGCCAGTTTTGTTTGTTTTATTTGCCAATTTCTGTAAAAATGCTCTCTGTTGCAGTCATGGCATGTGTGTGTTTGTGTGTGTGTGTATGTGTGTGTGTATGAGATAGAAAGTTTGTTCTACTTTCTATTTGTGCTCTAGGACCAGACCTTGGTTTATATGTGGAACATTTCAGATTTATAATGGATTTACTTTTATTTTTTTGACAATCAAAATGGAAAAAATGATTTTTTTTCATTTTCCCATTCATTTTCAATGTGGGGTCATTTTGACCCCAAACAGCTTAAATGGTAAAGTTTTTTTTACACACCTTTAGAACAACCAAATCAAGCCCAGTTTTTTTGTGCATGTTTAGATAGATTATTTAGGAAAAGTCACCGAGTTTCATGTCCCTGAGATGAAGGGAACATTTTTAAATTTTCAAGGAAAAGTCCAGCGGGGTCAGAATGACCCCAAACAGCGATTAAGGGTTAAAGGAGACGCTTCGAAACGGGTTGCTCAAAGAAGCACATCAGAAAAGGGGTAGAAAAGGGGCCTGTTGAGCTATAATAATGAGGAATTCAGACCCAAGCATTGCAGTTATGCTTTATATAGACCACAAATGTATGATTTATAAGTAAAAATGAATGATTTAAAAGCACGATATGTACCCTATAAGCAGCCTAAATATCTTCTATTTGTCTAATTGAATGAAAGGAACTCTCTAAAATTCATCTGCAAAGTCAAGAACGGCGCTTTATAGAGTAGAGTAATTGAATGCAGTGTTAATGAAAAAAGTGTCTATTTTGTGTTAAAATTCTCCTGTAGGGTTTATGACATTTGGCCACTGTTTAGCAGCAAATCAGCATATTACAAAGATCTCTGAAGTATAATGTGACACTGCAGGTGCTGAAAATTCATCTTTGTCATTACAGGAATAAATTCCCTCCTCAAATATGGAAATGACATGGAAATGACAAAAAAAAACTGTTTTTTTTAAATGGTAATGGTATTTCACAACATTATTTTTTACTGTATTTTTTACTGTATTATTTTATCAAAGAAAGCTTTGGTGAGCAGAAGAGACTTCTTTCAGGAACAACAACAACGATAACCAAAAAAGGTAGTGCAATTTAAATATACTGTAAGTTTTCCTATGGATCTGAACTGCAATAAAACAGTGGTTATAACCGTATATCATTCAACTGCAGGGAAACACAGAAGTGGATACTGGACAGTTGGTGGTAGTCAGACTGTACGGTATAGATGCTCGTTCTTACAAATGATAGGACTAAAAAAAACATACCATGAAACATTTGAGAAGGATCTTTCCAAAGGTTCAATCACGCTACATGATAATATGTCAGGCACGTCATGTAAGTCAGAGGTCGTGATTCGTGAATGGCTTTTATAGCCCATCGTTTGCTCTGTGAAAGCGCACAGCCTGTGTTTAAGTGGAATAAACGGTTTTGTAAAAGCCATCCAGACAGATTACTCCAACATCTGTGTGACATGGACGCATTTCACAACTGATAACTCACACACACACAGGCGCACACGCATGTCTTTATATCTTTAAATCAGAATGGTTTTTATACAGTACAAACTGTCTATTCTCTTGTGTACTCTTCCCTTACTTACACTAACCCTACATGTACCTATCACAGAAAACTTTGGTAACGCTTCCTTTTACAGACCAGTTACCTATGTAAATACTATGTACTTATTTTAGTAACTACAATTACTGGGTAATAACTAGTACTAACCATGAACCTACCCCTGTTCCATGTACTTACCTTTTATTAGCCAGTAATTTCTAGGTAAGTACACTTTAAGTACTGTACTGTAAAAGGAAGCGTAACCAAAACTTTCTGCATTTTTTAATTTTCCAAAAAAAATCGCTTGGTATGATTTATAAGCTCTGTTCCTCATGGGATCCGACCAAATGGCCCAGCCAACAATTTTAAAATTTTCACATTTTACTATCTTCATGGGGAGATTTAGGCTGAATCCCAATTCACCCCTTGGCCCTACCCCTTGTTTTCGAGTGTACCCCTTGGCCCTTAAAACGGAGTTACAATATTCCCCTACGAAATGGAACAACCCTTCGTGAACCTGATCACCGATCAGTCGTCGGCGATGGCTCTGCCGTTACAGAGTTTGTACAGGATTTCTCCATGACAACAACTGACAATCATCAGCGTAGCTGCTCTTAACTTTGAAGAAACATGATGATTATAACATCCCTTCCTCGAAATGTATGTCTTTTCTGATCGGAAAGGTAATTTATTATACCATTTCTTAATTTAAACGACTATAGTGTTATTATAAGAGTAAATAAAGTGTGTGGTGGAATCATCTGGCGCTAAATTTAAATGTTTAACCGTTTGCGATCCATCTCGCCGGTGATTTCCGATGCATTCCGTGAACTTTTCTCTTAGCTCTCCGTTTGGAGTGTGCCTCTGAAAAATCTCCGTTTCGAGGGCTATGTAGCCCTACCCCTTCGCCCTACCCCTCGATCTCAAGAAGAATCGGGACACCCTACCCTACCCTAGACGTGAACGCGCAAAACGGAGGGGTAGGGCTAAGGGGTGAATTGGGATCCTTTCAATGTAGTTTAAACAAGATCACACACACAAAAAAAACTTTTGCTGATAATTTACTCACCCCCATGTCATCCAAGATGTTCACGTCTTTCTTTCTTCAGTCGAAAAGAAATTAAGGGTTTTGATAAAAACATTCCTGGATTTTTTCCATATAATGGACTTCATTGGGAACCAAATGGTTTAAGGTCCAAATGAGAGTTTCAGTGCAGCTTCAAAGGACTTTAAACGACACCAGACGATGAATAAGGGTCTTATCTAGGACCCTTCGAGTCATGACTCGAAAAAAAATGTGCTCATTTTGGTAAACAAGTTCGAACAGGAGAGTCACGAACACTCATCACGGAAAAGAGCAAGGCGAGCATTTGTGCTTATAAAACTTAAACTTTTTTATTTATTTTTTAAATGAGCGATCGTTTCGCTTGATAAGACCCTTATTGATCGTCTGGTGTCGTTTAAAGCCCTTTAAACCTGCACTGAATCTCTCATTTGGACCTTGAACCGTTTGGTTCCCAATGAAGTCCATTATATGGGGAAAATCCTGGAATGTTTTCATCAAAAACCTTAATTTCTTTTCGACTGAAGAAAGAAAGACATGGACATCTTGGATGACATGGGGGTGAGTCAATTATCAGCAAAGTTTTTTTTAAAAGTGAACTTATCTTTTAATAACACCACATGGCTGTGCACTCGTAATGACAAATCAAGGATGTTAAGAGGCTAAAAGCAGGTTTAGAACATGCCCCATTGAAGTCAACAGGGTGCGAATTTTAAAAGTAGGCAACACCGATTTTTGTCGTTTTTGTCTGTACTGATAAATGCAAAAAAATGAGCTCAATGTTAAAATTGACCGGAGTTCCCCTTTAAGTATGAAGATGCTTTAAACTAATTCCATCTAAACTTGCTAGGCTAGCGCACTTCTTCGCAAAATTGACATCCGTCTAGAAAGCCCTTGGGGGAAAGCCTCAGAATACAGCGGCTGATAAAGAGAAAGCTTATGTCAACCATTACAAGTCATCCTGCGGCACTGTGCTTCACGCTTGAGGCAACAATGGTGCAACAAGCCTAAAGTGGAACAAAATTCAGTGTTGCACAGGTCAGCTAAGATTTGTGTTCATTACGACTGCATTACATCTCATGTGAGCTTTTACATCAAAACATACAAATAATAAGCAATATTACCAAAAATAATATCTGCTCATCATGACCAGCGACTGACATGGGTTGGTGACAGCGGTCTCTTGTTAATGGCCTGCTCAGGAGGCGGCGAGAACACATTATCATGCAATTACCAGCAAAAATAAGTACAAATGCTTCACTTGTAACATGCATTCGTCATTATGCAGACACTTGAAATCTGTTGCTGTCTAATAGCTGAAGGAACTCGCGTCAGAGGAGAGAACTGACATGTGAGCTAATTTAACGAGCAGATATTTTTCTGACAGCATGTGGCATATGGCAAATAAACAGGCTGGATTTGTTTTTATTTTTTTATTTCTTGGTTTAAATGTGAAAAGCAGCCAGACACCTGTCGCCTGTTCTCTTCATACAGCGGGCGCAATTATCACTGAGATCTGCTTCACAAACAAATCATCGGTTCTTTTTAAATGAGTCGGTTAAAGTGATCCGCTGATTCAATAAAACAAATGGTTAAAAAGAATCAAATGGGCAAAATGTTCTACAGTCCAACATGATTTTTATGGCAGCACGTTAAAATAAGGTTCAGATTCAGCTAATGCATCAGGTGTTATAAACTAGCAATACTTTATAGTTAATAGTTAATGCTGATAATGTTTTTTAATAAAATAAGTCTATTATTCACCAAGGATGCACTTATTTGATCAAAAATACAGTGTTATTGTGAAATATTATAACAATTTAATATATATATATATATATATATATATATATATATATATATATATATATATATATATATATATATATCAGTGGTGGGCCGTCAGGGCCAGCAAGGCCTTCTCTGCTGGCCTAAACATTATCAGAATAACTGACTTGCACTTTAATATATTTTTTCCATGAATGAGTATTAAATTATTCCCAATAGTTCGTTATTTTAATATCATAGCTTTTCTCTTGGTTGCGCTGCTTCCAGTAGTGTGTTTTTATGTTAGAGCTTGTATCCAATCATATTTCAGCCATCATGCGTTGCCGGGTAAATAAATCTGCCTGGAGGCCTTCAGAATCGACAGAGCGGGCGTCTGTAACTTAAAATGAATGCCGTTGCTTTAACCAATCAGATAATTCGTCAGATTTAATCAGCCAATCATATTTCGCTTTGACTGCAGCGGGGCCATCTAGCTGGCATCTAGCAACGTCTGTATTTTCTCGTTCTTTGATTGGATGCTCAGAGCGCATAACGTTACTATCAGAGCCATATCTGCGTACTATTACTAGTATCTGCATCTGTAGCGAACTGCTTAATCTAAATATTCCTGTAGATGTAATAGTTTTTAAACCCACAAATTAATGTTTATTTCCCTCCTCGACCCCCAGCAGAAAAAAATCCCTTATTCAGCCCGAGCTAAACGCAGATACGGAACTCTATTCGATCTCTCCGGGTAAAAACAGAACTGACTAATGTTAAGTTATACCACGAATGGTTCTGAAGGCAAAAGTCCCGGTGATCGCGTTGATTTTGTTCAGAACTCTGTGCGAGAGCATGGGGCAGCTGTAAACATCGTCATGTTTTGCGGTGACTGTGTGTGCTTCTGTCGAGCAGGCACTCTCAGCCATAAAGTGAATTAAAACTGCTAGAAATATGACGAGACAGACACGACATTGTTGGAACTGAAACGCAGTTAGAACCTGTAGTCTTCTTGAGGAAAGAAATAAGGATGGATTCTGTGTAAAAATAATCTTGGTGAGTAATATGCTTTTTCCCCGTGGTGAATATGATTTTCTTCTTATTTTTTCTTATAAATTTATGATCGAAACTTTTTTTCAAACATGCATACTATTGTAACGTCTGAAAAGGGACTACCCTTGAACGACAACATAAGGGAGGCTCCGTTTCTGAACTTATAATCGGATTCGGAACGCAAGAACTACTGTACAAACGCACCAACCGAACTCACGCGCTCGTTTCTCGCGGCCTCTCCCGAACTCACCGCAATAATCCAATAACTGCCGGTGCAAAATAAAAACAACAATTATATAGAGAGTCTTTGCGCTGATACACTATTAAAAGTTACTAATTCAGGTAGGACAGAAGGCCTAAGTGTGAAATGCACGGCCCGCCACTGATATATATATATTGTGGAAGAAATTTAATATGTTTTCATTTAATTTAGGGTTGGGCAAAGATTAATCGCGATTAAATGCGAATAATCATATCCAAAATAAAAGTGTGTGTTTACATAATATATGTGTGTGTAGCGCGTATAATTATTTTGTATATATAAATACACACACATGCATGTTTATATTTAAAAAAAATATTTGCATATTTACACATAATTTATATAAAATATAAATACTTTATATATTAATAACACATTTTTCTTAAAAATATACATGCATGTGTGTGAATTTTTATCTACAAAATTATTATACACAGTACTCACACATATATTATGTAAACACAAACTTTTATTTTGGATGCGATTAATCGCGATTAATCGCTGCCCAGCCCTAATTTAATTATATTTTGTCACTTGCTGGACGCAGTATGCTAGCTGGAGCCATTTACTTCCAGTCTTTGTGCTAAGCTAGACTAGCGGTGGGTGCGTTAGACAGAGTTAAGGTACACACGGAGATGAGAAGGGTGTGTATGGACTTATCTAACTCTGGGGGATACGTTGAACGGTCCCAAAAAGTCGGCACATTTCTTTAACCGTCACATTTGATCAATTCTATGCATCTATAAACTGTAAAAAATTCAACCAGACCCTCAGGTAAAGTTATAAAATCCAAAGAAACGAAAAGCAGGTCCCAGGCACTCACCCAGCTATTCGTTCATTTTCAAAAGTATTCATTTATTTAAAAAATATCTTACTAACCCCAAACTTTTAAACAGTAGCATAAATTAACAAACGCTATAAAAGTTGTTCATGCTACCTGCATTATAATTAACAAACTGAATGCTATTGGCAATGAAAAGCACCACACAAGAAGATAAATGTGATGCATTGCGAATAGAGCAAAACATCCCATAAAATGTAGTGCATTCATACCTTCACTTTCTAATTACACATCAGAAGGTTTGTCCTGTGTAGTGGTACATATTAAGTTTGCTTTATTGCTTCATCTCGCATTTCGCACATTTGTAGGTCACTTTGGATAAAAGTGTGACTGAAATTAATGAATGCAAATGTAAGTTGTTAAAGGCTCACAGGATATTTTTTTTTAAATATTGTGCATCACAACATGCAAAACTAATTACAACACAGATTTTTGCATTTCTATAATCACAGAGACCGAACAGCTGAACACCTTGTGGTTGTGTGCGGTTTATATGGCCTTGGGGACAAATTAGTAAGATTAATATGACAAGACATTTCTTTGGGGACATTCTTAAAGGTAAAAATGATTTATAAATCACATTATATTTAGGATTTTGTTTTCTTTTAAGTAAAAGTACACCTTTGGCAATTTGGCAGTTAAAAAAAAACATTTGCGAGAAAAAAACATTGTTTTGGTTGCTGGGCCGGATGCACATGTGTATGGGTATCCTCCTAATACTCATAAAACATTCAATACCAGTCTTCAAATATAACCAGTTAGCACAGCGCTACAACCGAAATTATTCATACCCTATTGGAAATCAGGTCTATGGGCTCTATGCACAGCTCCACTACTTCCTGAACTTCAGCCAGCTTCTTGTTTCCTGTCTGGCATTATTGGACACATTGATTAATTCAGGTGTGTCTGATTATTGTTGCCGTGACTACTGAGGTCAGGCACACCTGAATTAATCAAATTGTCCAATAATGGCAGACAGGAAACAAGGAGCTGGCTGAAGTTCAGGAAGTAGTGCAGTTGTGCATAGAGCCCATTGGCAAAATGTACAGACTTTAAGCTATTTGCAATGAACCAATCAAACTAAAATAATTGTTTTCCCAAAATTCAACTGAAAATGCAACTTTTAAAGACTTCTGCTGTCTCAAAATCATTCAACCCCCTGATTGGAAACCCTCACAACGGCACAAATCTGCAAAACCTGATGCAACTAAGGGCTTCATTAGTTGCACCAGGTGTGCTTGAGCTAGAACACATGACATATCCGAACTGGATAGGTTGGTTGAGTGTCACGTTTGAGTGCGTATTAGAAATATAGCCAATAGAAATAAGTCAAAAGAACGGTCCAATTGTTGTGATGAGCTATTTCACTTACTTTTGTTTGATTTGTGCATTGCAAACATCTGGAAAAGTCTGTAAATGTTGCCAATAAACCTGATTTGCAATGGGGGTTGAATAATTTCGATTACAACTGTAGACTCTATATTGCAACTTATCAGTTCGATACAATATCATACTCACCTTTTACAACATTTCAAATCCCTCAGTACTCACCATATCCGAAAAAGCCATGCCAAAGTTGATTCTTGTTTTATTACGAACTCAGTCGCGTTCTCTTTTTGCAAGCTGATTCTCCTGTGTTAATTTTGAAAAAATAAATAAATAAATAAAGTTACATGGTTACCTTTAAGTAAAGTAATTATAATTAACGTGCGTTTTTACTCATTTGGAAAAATTTTAGGAAAATATTCAAGTAAATATATGTTTTAAGGTTGTTTTGCATGTGCATGTTTCACTGAGATTCTAGGTTTGGACTAAATAGCATAGACACACATGAAGAAACTCATCGTGCTGTGCTGATAACTGCATGTTGTAATTAATTCACACAGCTGGAAGAGACCATTTACTTACAGAAGTGATCAAACAGGTCCGTATCAACAAAACCTGCAGGTCACAGAGTGTCTGTGTTGTATAAAGGTCTCACTCTCACCTCTTTGAAGACTTCATCCTGTGAAGGGGCTTCCTATCGATGTTCTTCGTCACTTCGTCTGGAAAGCTCAGCTTCCCAGCGTGAGACGGGAGAAGGATTGTCCATGCACTCCACTAATTCATATTGTGATCAGAGATATAGACTTGCATGTGAGGTTACCAGAGTGACGGAAAAATAATGAGAAATCCTGTTCTAGATCAGTGAACACAGACAGCATGAAAATTCATTAAACACTCAATTTGTTATTATATAGGTATGACCAAAGCCGAATATATGCTCCAGATACAGGAGGGGCACAAACAACTACAGGCAGACAGATGGGGAGGATGGATGGAAGGAAGAAATGATGGACAGTAGGACACAGACAGACAGACAGACAGACAGACAGACAGACAGACAGACAGACAGACAGATAGATAGACAGATAGATAGATAGATAGATAGACAGACAGAGACAGACAGACAGACAAACGGATGGATGGATGGATGGATGGATGGATAGATGGATAGATGGATAGATGGATAGATGGATAGATAGATAGATAGATAGATAGATAGATAGATAGATAGATAGATAGATAGATAGATAGATAGATAGATATACTACACACAACTAACAATCCATGTCAAATCTTCGCTAAAATTGTCAATTGGCTAGTTTGTTCTTTATATTGTGTCTGATTTATATCCATCAAGGTTAATTTCGTAAAAAGCAGAGCGTTTCTCTTGGGCTACTATCATCTCCATTTCATCCACACAGAAAGTGACACTAAAACTTCATACATATACCTTGTTATATAGAATTCAAATTAGTACCTTCTTCAACCTCCTTCTCCCCCTCCCTTGCTTTAATGACTATGGCTATGTCGTCGCTCTTGCAGACTGTTAAAGTATCGCTCAATTCTCGAGGGACCAGAGAAGTTCCACACCAGTCGAGTAGCTAACAACCGTTCCAAATTTCCAGTGAAGAGACCTATTAAGGGCAAGTCATGCATAGTTGATGGAGCGTCTCGAGCGAGGGGCAGGCACGCCGGCGCTAGGATTGCTCGGAGGAACTGATACACTTCCGCGCTGTGGATGAGAATGGCTTGTTTTTGGGTCAGTCGGCGCACAGTTCGTTCCTGTTAGTCATCTACAGAGGACGTGGGATAGGGATCCGTGACTTCTTTGTAGGGCAGGATGTCGGAACATGTTGAATATTCTGCTGGGAGAAAAAATAAATACATTACTTTCGGTTCTATTCTTAAAAATATATAATTGGGAACAATACATGATGGGTGGACGGACAGACGGATGGGTGGGATAGGCGAATGGATGGGATAGATAGATGGATGGATGGATGGATGGATGGATAGATGGATAGATGGATAGATGGATAGATGGATAGATAGATAGATAGATAGATAGATAGATAGATAGATAGATAGATAGATAGATAGATAGATAGATAGATAGATAGATAGATAGATAGATAGATAGATAGATGTAAAGACCGAGGAAGAGATAGATAAATGGATAGGTGTTTAGACGGGGAGAGAGAGAGATAAATAAATAGGTGTATAGACAAAGGGAGAGATTGATAAATCCATATTCTGAGTCAATCCTAGAGGACTTGACCCCAATCTACCACCAAATTCTGACCTTTGACCCTTTCCTTTTCTTCACCAGCCTGAGTTCCTCTTTCAGCTCCATTACTCTCTCCGCGAAGAGCTCTCATTTCAGTGGCACGCAGGAGGCTCTGCCAAGGACAGCAGCTCGCGGGGTGGGCAGCGCTGGCACGGCAGACGCACCCGAGCATGAAATCACCTCTCCTCACTTTAAAGGGCTAACATGGCTTTTTAATGACGAGCCAATATCTTTTATACACCAAATATGCTCAATGGCTCCATTCTTTTTAATGCATATTTAAAGATCGCAGGGAGTGCAGGCCCGAAACAAGATTAATGGCACGATCACACCGAGACGCTGAGTCTGGTCTCTGCTAGATTACATTTAATACCTTTTAAAGAGCTTGGGCCTTCTTAATGAAACCACTACTTTTGATGAATCTTGGAATAAACAGTTTCTGCGCTTTACATGAGACAGCCGGTTCGTTGATATTATTCATTCATGCCTTAGCGAATATGACATCGGATCGTTTGCGGTGGAGAAATTTAAGACAACCACAAAGTGAAGCAGAATGCACTGAACCACAAATATTTACAAAAAAATGTTTGGACCCTATGACAGCAACAGTAGTGATCGGCCAATGTGAGATTTTGAACGGCCAATGCTAATGCCGATGATGCTGATAAACAAACAAATGAAAAAAGAACAATGATGCATTTTTGCGTTAAATGTATCTTTTACAATTATATAAAATGTATACATTATATAAACAAAACACAAACAATATATATATATACACACACACACAGCTTTTTGTTCAACCATCTTGAGGCCACGAGTTAGTATCTTGAGGCCACGAGTTAGTATCTTGAGGCCACGAGTTAGTATCTTGAGGCCACGAGTTAGTATCTTGAGGCCAAGAGTTAGTATCTTGAGGCCACGAATTACTATCTTGAGGCCACGAATTACTATCTTGAGGCCACGAGTTAGTATCTTGAGGCCACAAGATAGTATCTTGAGGCCACGAGTTACTATCTTGAGGCCACGAGTTAGTATCTTGAGGCCACGAGTTAGTATCTTGAGGCCATGAGTTAGTATCTTGAGGCCACGAGTTACTATCTTGAGGCCACGAGTTAGTATCTTGAGGCCACGAGTTACTATCTTGAGGCCAAGAGTAAGTATCTTGAGGCCACGAGTTACTATCTTGAGGCCATGAGTTAGTATCTTGAGGCCACGAGTTACTATCTTGAGGCCACGAATTACTATCTTGAGGCCACGAATTACTATCTTGAGGCCACGAGTTACTATCTTGAGGCCACGAGTTACTATCTTGAGGCCACGAGTTAGTATCTTGAGGCCACGAGTTAGTATCTTGAGGCCACGAGTTAGTATCTTGAGGCCACGAATTACTATCTTGAGGCCATGAGATAGTATCTTGAGGCCACGAGTTACTATCTTGAGGCCACGAGTTAGTATCTTGAGGCCACGAGTTATTATCTTGAGGCCACGAATTACTATCTTGAGGCCACGAGATAGTTATAATTATTTTTTTTTTTGCCAAAGTGGGACTATGGGGCCTCCATATCATCTAGATATATATTTCAAAAATTTGAAAATGTGATGTCAGTCAAATAATCTCTAATCTCTAAATCTTGTCCATTTTATCAGCCTATCATTGTGATACCAGTCCTGCATCCATCCTGAAGGTTATCCGCAAGCTAAAGCTCGTCTTAATGAAAGCTTTACTTTCGGTTACCCTGTATAATTAATCGTCTTCTCATGGTTTCAACCTGACCTATTCATTTTGAATAAAAAAACTAGCCAATTCATCTTTGCATTCTCTTAGCATTACCTCTTTTTCTCTCTCATAAACTCAGCACAGCACAACAAGAGTCCACAGAGGGAATGAGCCAATCAGACCAATTCAACAGCCCAGGGGGCGGAGCTGAATGGCACAAAAAATACATTCACATACATGACAAAACCTGACGGCTTCTGGCTGTGCCGTAATGGATCTAATGGAGCTCCCCTATTGCTCTCTGCCTCACTCTCCGAATGGCAGACATTGTTGACTGACAATACTCAGACCGCTCGAGCGCAGGGGGTCTGCATGTGGTCCTATGGATGGAGAATTATAGCTATGACTCACATCTGTAATTAAAAGCACTTTTTCGAGACACTGCTGGTGGTTTTTGATGGCAAGTCTAATAAGGTTAGATAGAGCACAACACAAATCACACCAGACATGAGTTTCCCCACGCAAGACCACATTAGAACACTCTGTTTAGAAATTTCAGACAATACTATGAAACTGATTCGTTTTGTAATACCGACATATGCGATTTATTTTGAGTTGACCAATTCGTCTATTTCCTATAAGGGGTCATTGGTTCTGTGTAGTGGGGTTACATGATTCATGTTCAGACAAGAAATCGATACTGCAGTGCACAAAATTGCTATAAAAATACATGAATCACTGGTAACACTCAGGACGAAAAAAAAAAAAAGTTAGTACCCAATACAACACTATATTCTGGCATGACTCACTAACTAGCCGCACTGTTCAGCATTTGGAAACAATGCAGTATGCATCTTTATAGCAGTGCAAAAATACATATTTTCATGAATGACTTATACTTAATAAGCGTTAGGGAATTTATTTAAATGCACATCATTTTGGACCAATTTAATGCAATAAACCCTGTTCTTACACTCATTATACATAAATAAATGCATATATAAATAAATACCTTGAATGCAATGCGAGTCTCTGGATAAAAGTGCTCCCAAATGTATAAGTGCATAAATAAATAAATGCATAAGTAAATAAATAATTGCATGCATATGTACATGAATTCCTTGCATGCAATGTAAGTCTCTTTGGATAAGAAAGTCTCATCCAAATCTATACAGTAAATGTGAAAATAAATAAATGCATGCATAAAGTTCTGTATTTAATAAAGCATTAACTACTGTAGTTCTCTGACAGCAAATCTGAACACTCACCTCCTCTTTCCTTCACTCAGTATGATTATTATTATCCTTCTGTAAAGCTGGACATGAGGGTCAACACAGCCGAGAAGCAGATGTGTGGGGTAGAACCTGCCACCTCAATGCAGCCATGGGAAATAATTGCTGCTTAAAAACTGGAGAGTAAAGGAAAGGGGAATTGTCAAAAGCACAGCACGTTTGGAATGGTATTTACACGATATTTCATTTGATTCAAAGTTCCTCAAAATACTGAATGTGTTTCCCAGATCTAGTGCCACTTAACTTTGAAAGATCCAATGAATTGTTCGTCCTCGGAAGCATTAATTGTAGCTGCATGGGAACTTGACTCCTGTTCATTCAGATTATATGAACCAGACCGTCTTCTCGTCATCCCTTAGAACGCTGTAAAATCACGTCTTATTGCTTTATTTGATCATAGAGTATAATTGGGTACATTTGCCACCACTTAAACCTTGATTTTTCAAACACGTTGTATTGTTACAAATAAAGCGCTAAATAAATTGCAGTCAATGGTTACGACTTATCTTTTCAAAAACAATTTGCTGTCGCCATGATATTTAAAGGGACAATGTGTACTTTTTAATGTATTTTATTATTTAAAATCAATATTTTTATTCATAAATATGTCAATGGTGTACAAAGATCTCTGCCAATTATCTGACTTATCCTCGTAAACGAAGAATTTATTCTCATTATATACATGGGACGGGTAAGTCCACGGAGGCTTCCATGTTGTTCCGCCATCTTGAAAAACTATAATAGCAGAAAGGGACAAAAAGTATACAAGGGCAACACGTTTTTTGTTCAGCGCCAAATCCAGAAAAGTCCAAAATAGATTGTAAAAGGAAATGTGGCCGGAGATTACAAAACACACGAGTTGATGTCGGGATAGCTTTTTCCAGGTGGATAGTGCTAATGCAAGATAAAGAGTTATCCTGCTTTCTTCTCGACAGGTAAGTCAATGTTACAATCTTAATTACAAGCTTTTCTTCATTGTTTGGTTACTTTATTTTGATAGACAGATGAACATTTATAGTTAAAAGTTGATGATATCTAATAATGCACATACTTCAGAAGATA
The DNA here is from genome assembly GCA_038021265.1 of Cyprinella venusta. Taxonomy (NCBI): domain Eukaryota; kingdom Metazoa; phylum Chordata; class Actinopteri; order Cypriniformes; family Leuciscidae; genus Cyprinella; species Cyprinella venusta. The sequence continues at coordinate 28,202,984 of CM075878.1, read as the reverse complement.
TAGCGAATAAAGAAGACATAACTACTTATATTGCAGTCGGTAATTCATACTGTAACATTCGTTTGTTCGTTGTGTCAAGTTGCCGTTTGTTTCAAATACCAAACCTGTTCACCCGAAGGAACTCGACTAAGTGCTATTAGAAGACATCTTGTCATAGCTTTTTGGTACATAACGACTACCGTAGATCCAACACGCATTTGAAAAAGCGAGGCGCAAGAGCACAATTTGTTTGAATGCAAAATACATTTTTCACCACTAGGCAGGAGAAATTCCTACACATTGCCCCTTTAATTTACAAGTCACACAAAGAAATCTCAAGAGATTCACTAGGCCAACTCGCCGAGGTAAATGCTGCACAACGGTATCGCTGTTTAATCTTTACAATGTCGGACAACTTTTAATTAATATGATTAGCCTTTTAGCTAACGATGCATTGCAGCTGCCTTCTAACAATCATCAGAAACACTTTGAACAACTCAGAACGTCAGTGGAGAAAGGTATATAGTTCATCATAACTTCCCAATATACAACATCATACATTCGCCATATTGCTAAATCAACATAAAAATATAACCTGGCTTCTCTCGAGTCTCCCTGAACTTCGCTGTTAATGATATGCTAAAGCCCGTCGGCACATTGATCTGATTGGTTACAAGGTAGCTTGTGACGTCAGAATCATCAGCTATTTCAAGCCGCGTTTTTGAGACTGTCTTTGGTTCACTGCAGTTTTAAGGAGAAAATACACTCAGCAATGGTGAGTATTAAAGCACATTAAAAACACTAGATAGACATAAAAAAATAAAAACTTGATTTTCAACACAGGTGGACACCAAGTACAGTTACTGTAAAATATTTAAAGGTAGGAACAGATCATCTAATTATTAGCATTCAGTGAATTCTGTATATGCCAAAGTTTGATCATTTACTTCATTTAGGCTACAATCTGTCGAGAAATAACATTCAGAAAGATGCTGCGCATCTCTCCTCTGCAAATGGAGGACTGTTTGTCACGCAAAATGCAACACAAAATTAGGACAGCCACAAACCCTGTTATGCATACCAAATATTGTCTGCCCTGCAATCTCAGCGTCTGTTAGTTTCTGACACTCCACGGAGTGCTGTCTGGATATTCACTAAAGTCAGATTTAGCTCAGGGTGAAGTGCTGCTATTCTGCCAATCTGTCCAGAAATGCCTGTCTGCTTTCTGCATTAACAGCAAGAGTGTGTATGACAGAGAGAGAGAGAGAGGTCTTTAGTAGCCAAATGAGACGCTGTAAAACCGGAGCCATGTCTCCCATTAGACCTCTCTCTGTCTCACTTCTCTCTCTCTTTCCGTCCGGCCCTGACAGAAAAAGTCCATTAAAACAGAGCAGTCGGCAGATTATATTACACTGTACAAACCAAAAGGACATTATTCCTGGATTACCAAATTGAACTAAGTTATTATGTGACCAAATGTTTAGATTTAGCGGGACATAAGATCACAAGAAGATGGAATATTGCTGTCTGGCCTTCCTGGACATGTTTTGATATTAAAGCAGTCGACTGCGCTTATGATCAAAAAGAGAGAGAGATAGAGAGAGAGAGAGATCTGAAAAAGACACATCCACTTTGGGATCCATTCATTTTAGATCTATAGAGATTAAAGTAAAATGTGCCCACTGCAGAATCAATAAAAGAACAGGTGTATAGATCCATTTAATAGACATACAATATATTGTGAAAAAGACTGTGCTTCTATTGATTCAGCTCTGGGGAAACTGTATAACCAGTGTTCAATAAGAAATATGTAATGTACATTTTAAATTTACTTAATATTTATAATGTTATGAGTATATTCCAAATGATAAAATAACTGAAATTACATTTTGTCAACTAACAGTCAATAAAAATGTAGAAATGTGCTTGCAAACAGAATTTGCACTGGAAAGTGCCCCATTATGCTTTTTCGAATATTCAAATATGCCAATATGGCTGCCCGTGAACGTCTACTTTGCCCACCCTAAAACACTGTATTTGTATATGTCGAGAAGACACTGTTTTCAGCACGCGAATCCACTTCCTAAGCATGAGGACTCGTGCTCAAATTGATACGGTAAAACCGTTACAATCGTTACTGTTTGTGTATCAATTGCTGAGGAAGATCCGAAGCTGAAATTAAGATATGAAAATAGGCGTTCGGTTTCCGGCACGCGCTGTAACCGACTGACCAATCAGAGCAGAGTAGCTCACAGAAATGAGGGGTTTAGAGAGACCAAATCTGTGATCGAACCGTTTTAGACACATGAAAAAATGTAAGTGTCTTTTGATGTAAACCTAGACCTTCACAACAAACCTAAGAACCTTTAATAGGGCACTTTACAGTGTTTAGAAAGCGAGATTGATTACGTGCCAACAGGAATTGGGAGCCAAGGAAATGTAAACACTTCCCATGAGAGAAGTACTAAATGAAAAACAAAATGCCATTTTTAATGATGCATGTTTTAAGTAACATGTTGTGGATTCCACAACTGGTATGTAAATGTAGAGTAGGACAATACAATTTGAAACCCTTACAAGGATGACTATGAGTAACTAGTTTCACTAAAATACCATACTGTACTAAATACTAAACTGTTATATAAAATTGAGCTGAAATTTGGGGCCAGATTTACTAAACACGGGAAATTAGCTTGAGAGGGCAATTCCAGAAAAGCGCAGATAGGGATGGAAATGAAAGAACACAGATGCAACCGGATCATTTCCATAATGACCAACGCAATCTACCAAGAGCAGTGTAAATTAGTGTCTGGTTTAACGCATTCTTTTTTTTTTTTGGTTGGTAAATAATGGTGCGAATACAAGGAACTTGACCTTAGTAAACCACCTTAAAATCCACAAAATCACCTCGCATGATTGATTTGAATATTCTCCTCACATAAACGTTGCCTCTGAAATGGAAACTCTTCATAATTCATATGCAATAATGTCAGCCGCAAAAAAACAATAACAAAAACAAAAACAAAAACATGGAGCCTTTTCAGCATTGATTTTCCATCGCTTATCTTTAGTAAATCCTGAAAGTAGCTTTTTTAACACCAAAAGAGGGTTTGCGATGACGCAAGCTGTAAGTAAATCTGGCTCTTGGTCTCTTATATTCTGTTTTGAGACAGACGGGTTTGACTCAACTATGCTCAGATTCATAGAAAACAGAGAACGAAAACTGCTATCAAATCAATGAAACTATAACCTTCAAAATATCTTCAAATGAAGAATCTTCTATTCTTTCCGTCTTGTAATTTATCACATCTGTAGTAACCGAAAGATATTTTCTGTACGTTTTTTGAGGGAAAAACAATTAAACAAAGTTGATGCGATAGTGCTGCGTTGCTGGTTCTAGTATCTTCTGTGTGGTTGGTGGTCCCAAATTTTCAATTTTTTTGTTTTTTTCTTTATTTTCCACTAAAATTAACTTACAAGTGTGATCACTACAATCCACCTCTCCTTAAAGGGATACTCCACTTTTTTTGGAAATATGCTCATTTTACAACTCCTGAGTTAAACAGTTGAGTTTTACCATTTTTGAATCTATTCAGCCGATTTTCTGTTATTTAGAAAAATTTCAGTAACCAGACAGTTTCTGGTCTCATTGACTTCCATAGTATTTTTTTTCCTACTATGGAAGTCAATGAGACCAGAAACTGTCTGTTTAGTACTGATATTCTTCTAAATATCAGAAAATCGGCTGAATGCATTAGAAAACGATAAAACTCAACTGTTTAACTCTGGGGAGTTGTAAAATGAGCCTATTTCCAAAAAAAAAGTGGAGTATCCCTTTAATGATTTGAGACATAATTTATGCTCATAGCACAAATTGTGGAGAGAGTTACTACTTGAACAATTGATTTGAACAAACCCCTTGCTAAAGTTAAAGCAATAGTGAAGCTTGGCCATGAGCTTACCTTTAAAAAGCTTATTTCTCTCTCTCTCTGACTCGCTCTATAATTATTTTCCTCCCTGCACTCTCAGCTAATTTCCAGTCTGTATTGTTGTGGTGCCGTATGACCGTAAACGCTGTCCTTCATTGTGCTAGCGAGATGGGTACGCTGATTTTAGTCAAATTTTGTGCACAGAGGAGAGAGGAACAAAATCAATCCAGAATGCATTGTAAGCACACTCCACAGATATACTAATGTGAAGAGATGCTACTGTTGAATGGAGAGAATTTAATGAAGAATGCAGCGCTGTGGTATTGTACTCAAACGCTCCGCAACAACAACATTTAAAATGAGACGTGGAAAAACACTCGAGTGCATGCGATTGTGCGAGCTGTTTTGTTTGACTCATGGCGTGATAGACGAGAAACAACTATTTTAACCTTTAGATTCACACACATACACACCTGTAGAGAGGAAAACACATTGCCTTCCAAAAGAATAAGTGGATTGTGACTCACTCACCCAAAACAAGAGAAAGATTTCATTGTTTAGATGTTGCTATTTTATCTCAAACTTAATGTAGTTCCTACACTGTAAAAATAAACCCCATGAAATGAATGTGGAAGATCTGCGAAGTTTCAAACGTTATTGTCTCACAAAAGAAAGCGATTCGGAACTGCCTGAAACGAGTCGTCAGTCTCATTTCTGCACAAACCTATGTAGGTTTGTATTACATTTGCATAATGCCAGCCTATTGGTGAGCAGGACGGCCATGAGGACTCACGTTTTAATTGATACGGTAAAACTGACACCATCATTACTGTTCGTATCTCTGTGTATCAAGTGCTGAAATTCAGACATGGCAATGGGTTTCAATTCTGACGTGTAGCAGTCAACATCTCAAGTACCAACAATACCTGTTCTTGTTTTAGGACAACTTTGATGAACTTTTTTGATCCAATTATATATCATGACATGCACTGATTTGACCTAAACTTCAGACTCAAGTGTTCAGACTTATTCAGATCACTGTTTCTTCAGGAGATCAAAAGAAAATGGAGCCCATGTTGCCTTATGCTGAAAGCTTTTGTGTCCAAAACAATGAAAACATAGACGTTCACCTGAATGGAGCAGCGTCCAGCAGATGCTGTGCTTTAACATGGCCTTGAGTCCAATTATAACCTTTAGCAGGGCACTGTTCGGCACAGCTGCATCTGATGGAAATCACACAAGTACACTGGAATAAAAGCATTTAGAAGCTCTTGGTTAGATCAGTCAGAATTGCGCATTACACAAAAACATGTCACATTTCACCGCAAAATCAAAAGAAAAGCCAATTATATTTTGCATGAAGAAAATAAAGAATGTTACTGGGACCATTAACCATTACTGGTACTTTAAATTTAGCTAAGCAACTAAGCACATTTTCCCCTTGAAATTCTCATTAGTGTGCTGATCTTGTAATTTTTAGTGATTATGAGGTGTCAATGTGCAGTTAGCAATTTCTGAGTACACTGTTGATCTTTGAAGATAGCTCCGCCCCAAATTCACAAACACGCTATGCAACACAAGCAAGACCCCCTCATGAGTGTTTGTCCCTCTTAATGCCGATTGGCTATGTGTGTTTTGATGTCCGGTTTACTGCACCTTTAAATCAGCATACTTGTAAGTCAAAGTCTGTAAAACAAGTATTACCATAAAATATAATTACCTGATGTTATTTTTCACATTACAGTGATTTTTGGACTATTGTCACGATGCAAATTTATAATAGCAAATATAGCAAATATAGCTTTTGATTCAGGGTTGAAATATGACCCAGGCATGTTCTTGACAGGTTTAGTGAGATTCACTCCTAAAGGATGAATGTCTTCATAGCGCAGACATCATTATTTAGAGTCATACCAGCAAGAACCAAGTCAGCACAAACACCGCAGCCACATTACTCTTTGTCTCTCCATTTCTCATCTGCAGACATGTACCTCTCCACCACGCTCTTGTGACATGTCAAATTCAGGGTTGTATCCATATTAATGGACAGTGAAGCCCCTGTAAAGTCTCAGAGCGAGCAGATTAATGTTTCAAAGAACAAACAGGGGAAATAAAAAGATAATTGACTACAATGTGCTCTACAAATTATGAAATAGAAGTGATCCATGAAACAGACACTGGTTTAATGGGTCTGAACAGTCTTGTACACAGTGTGACTGACCAACAAAAACATCTCATTACAAAACATCTACAAAGAAAATGGCTTTAGACAGTGAGACTAGTAAAATCATAAATTAAAGTAAAGCATCAGCAGCATGATACAAGCCAGCATCCATATCTTGTTTTGGTTCTCACTATGCTGTGCTATTATATATCCTGATCAAGCAGGTTTAGGTTCCTTTTAGAAAGCACTTCCCCAAAAGCAAACTGAGTGCTGCCGATTGCCTGTATTTAAGAGATCAGATATTTGTAGAAACATTTTATTTATGAGATATGAGATATCCCATTATTAATTCATTCACTTGTCCAGCTGCTTTACGCTGGAGTCTCAGTTATCATTAAAAGAGAGACAGGAAGGCAAAGACCTGTTCGTTTTACATGATGTCACTGTTTTATTTGCAGCTGTTTGCAATATGTCATGAAGAGCTAATGCTATCAAACTACTGCTCAAGCACAGCAGAACTCAAAGCAAAACATGCCTCAGATGAGCTGTTAAATTGTGTTAGGCTGGGGATGTCATAATGGCGGTGAATCATAAAGAATCATCTGTTTATGATGTCATAATGCAGCTGATCTGTAACGAGAGCGTGCGTATGGGGGAAAACAGGCCGCTTTTAAAGTCTTCCTTCTGTCCTCCAGGGAAAATTGTGGTCAGTTAGAGAGGAAGTTGTTGATAATCGCTCAGACTCTGAGGGAAATGGATGTTTAAAAAAAGAAAAGAAAAAATCCACTGTCTGTCCCGCAGCATGTAAAATGAGACACAATTCAGACAACAATTCATGGGACGCCATCCAGACGCTCAAAATGTTTTAGTATTAAAAAAGAAATCCATCCAAAGCACAATATGTTCAGACAATTTATCCTGGGGGAGTTTAAACAGAACACAAAATGCCCGGAAATGTACTCTAAAACCACTCCAAATAGGGACTGAAAGAAATCATCTTTTTTTCTGATGACGCATTAATGATAACGAGGTTATCCTCAGAAAAAGCAGCACGCAAATCTGTTTAATGTAAAGAGCTCAGCCTAGTTTTGACCAGAAACAGAACAACTTTGGCATAATTCCATTCACATTTATTTATTTAGCGCTTTTCACAATATCGTTTCAAAGCAGCATTTCAGAAAATGCATCTAAATTGCAATTTGAAGTGTCGAAGTTATGCATTTCAGAAATGTACATGTACAAATCAGTTGGCAAACAATTTACTAATTTAAACAATGTACTCATCTATGCAGAAACAATGAGCGCATTGAAGTAATGCATACATGTTGTTAACAATTGATTAGGATACGTATATAGTACAGCCCGACTGATAAAGGATTTTGAAGGCTGATACCGATACAAATATTTTTGGGTTTTAAAACCCGATATTCCGATATATCGGCAGATATTTTTTTTTTATTATTAAATATTGTTGGATTTCACACATGTGTAAAAGAAAAGCTAAGTTTTCTGCACAAGATACGTTTGATACTTTTTCGTTTTGATACTTTTTATGTCCAAATGTTCACTCCTCGCAAGTATAACTTACATTTTTACAATGCAGGGACTGTAACTAGAGATATGCTAGTTATAAATATAGTAATAATTACTTTATTTAGGCAGAAAAAGTTCATTGTGGTTTCCAAGCTCATTAATGTTAACGTTAGAGGTCTTCCACTGATAATAGTCTGTGATGAGCCATAATTTAGCAATAGATAACATCACACTACAAATTGTAAAACATACATTTTCAATATAACAGGCCAAGGAGAGATGATTGAAGCGTGTTTCGTCCGTTTTTATTTTATTTTTTAAATATTCATTTATTGGCCATTATAACTGCCAATACCGATATTTTGGAAAATGCCTAATATCGGCCGATAATATCGGCCTGGCTCTAATAGCATTGGCGCATGGAGAATTGAAGACCTCTCAAGTCATCTCTTCATAGGTGTTAGGTCATAAGAGGCTGGACCCAAACTGAGCCGACATATTTTCTAGTTAGTGGTTAAAGGTACAGTACTAACCACTACCTCTGGTTGGGCTTCCCAAGATTAAACAGAAAAGCAAATGGAATATAATTAGCATAGCTGCTGTTCATAACATTAAGCAGATATAAGCATGTGCATTTGATCTTAACTGGAATACAAGATTATGAGATGCATTATGCAAATGCTTGGCTAAAGAGACGCGTCTTTAATCTAGATTTAAACTGGGAGAGTGATTCATGATCATGAAGGCTATTCCAGAGTTTAGGAGGCAAAGTAAAAACGCTCCCCCTCTTTTAGTGGACTTAGATATCAGTACAATTAGAAGCCCAGAGTTTTGTGACCGAGGGCATGATGGATTGTAGGGCGATAGAAGATCCGTTAAATACACAGCAGCTAAACTGTATAGGGTCTTGTAGGTCAGTAGCAATAGTTTATAATTGATATGGAACCTAATAGGCAACCCGTGTAGAGATGATAAAATTGGTGTTATATGCTCATATTTTCTTGACCCAGTAAGAATTGTCGCTTGTTTGTTGCAGATGCAGGACAAACAGCTAGTAATGAATTACAGTAATGTAGTCCAGAGGTCATGAATGCATGAACTATTTTTTTCTGCAATAGAAACAATTAGCATGTTGCTTAGCTTAGCAATTTTAGGCTGTTTTTGTAACTTATGAAATATGTTTTTTTCGAAAGACGATTTGCTGTCTAATATAGCATGGTCTTTAACAGTAGACAGTGAAGTATCAGTACATCCTGCAAATTGCCTTCTAAGAGATTCTGTGTACAGGTTTTGGTTCCAAAAAACAATGTCTTATCAGAATTTAATAGAAGAAAATTGGTCATCCAATATTTTATATCTACAACACACTCTGTTAGCTTGGATAATTTACAGATTTCATCTGGTCGTGATGAAATATATAGCTGAGTATCACTGGCTTAACAGTGGAAACTAATTAAATGTTTTTTAAATAAAATTACCAAGCGGCAGCATATATATATATATATATTGAAAATAGCAGAGGGCCTAACACAGATCCTTGTAGAACTCCATAATTTACAGACACCATCTTAGATTTTTCCCATTCAAGAAAAAATGGTAACGGTCTGAAAGGATGATCTAATTCTAGCAGGGCCTGTATTGTTATTATTTACTAACTTGTTTAAAATTTAACCTGTCTTATAAAAATATAAAACTCTTTCTTATACTTGAAACTTCTCAATCAATCAGACTGCAGTAGTAACTTTACTATAGTTAAATATTGTTTTAGTTATGTTTTGAATACATTTATGAGGCGGCTTTGTATCCTTGCCTCTGACAGCCTGCCACTGGGATCCAATCACTATCTTTGTAAAAGCTGGTCAGTGTTCCTCTGTGTGCATTTAGTGGAATGGTTTGGCATAAAAACAATGTCTGAAAGCAGAATAGCAGTGCTGTCAGCAGTCAGGGTCAAAGACATTCATACACACTTTCACACACTAGGGGTCTGTGTTCAATTGAAGAGTGGACAGATTCGACGGAAAGTAAATATTCGGCACAGTTTGTGTCCTAAAATGCACATTTCAAGCTTTTAAAAACAACACTTATCGTGGAAAGCTGACAGATGTTTTGTGGGTTAGATTCTCTTTAAACTGGTTGTTTCTCAGCTAGCAAAGGAAGTTTTTCTATCTGGACTTTTTTATGTAGATAAACGTTTTATTACTAACAGCAGTCTTTATTCTGAAGTAAAAAGAAAAAAAAAATCAGCAGCACATTTAACAATATCCCCCCTTTTGTGAGCATGAAATTAAATCTGCAAAGTGTTTACAGGAAGCTGTAAAGAGTAATTCAGCTCATGGGTGTGAATAACAATCTGTAACACTTCTCAGCCGGTGATGCATGTACTCTATGGCTTTAAGACGTCATTATTTAAATTCAATGCTCTTTCACTGTGGGTATGTAATCTAGTATATACACACTTACAGTGAAAATGTCATTATGAGGTCGCATGTATGGAACGAGCATCATGGGAAACCCGTTTCCGTGGTTTTAGGAACCATGATCTCATTAGCATTCATATATATTTTACATAAAATACATTTATAGTTAAAGTGCATTGCATCACCAAACAGAAACGCATGGTGTTTACAACGCCAAGGTCATGGGTTTTATTCCCAGGGAACGCATAAAACTGATGAAATGGATCCTTTGAATGCCAAATATATGTACCAGTGTCTGTGTCTAAATGTAAATGAAAATACATAAACAAAAGGTGCTACAATCACTCCTAACATACAATTAACGCCAAAGAAAACACTTCTCACAAAGATATTTAGAGAACAGACGTTTCTTTGCGGTTGATATTTCAGTTAAAAAACCTGCTAATTTACTAACCGACCACAATCTGGTATAACCAGGCCCTAAATACAGTAAATAGCGAAGTAAATTGGTGAAAACACAATGTGTGGGCCCAACAAACCTGGATTTGATGAATTGTAAACCTGCTATTACGCTAACGCCACCAGAGTTCCCATCCTTATAGTCACCGCAACTTTGGAACAACTAGTGGTTAAAGAGTGAAATGAGTATTAAACTAAGAGATTCTGTAATTTTATGAAACTCGAAGATAATATTATAGATCACTATCAGCAAATACAAAGACTCCAAAAACAGCTTGTTTTTGATGAACTGCTGTTCTTCCTGTCCTGTCGCTAGAAAGTGTGTTGTGACGGCAAAAGAAAATCTCTCTCTCTTGCACACAGACATACAGCCACATTTTTACGCCTGCATTTCCAGACTGTCGCACAATAACACAGATGGATAATATGTATTTCTCTCGAAATGTTCCTCACTATGCGCACCCTCCAAAAAAAATGCACATTGGTTTTATTTATGGGGGTAATAACTGAACACAATGTTTGGAGCATTTGTAACAGGATTTCATTCAAAATGGATGAATTACAGAGGCAATATAGGCACAAACAAGTAAGATGGCAGGGGAGAGAGATAAATGACCTTTTTTCCAGTCTTCTTTGCCACATATAGTTAAAAACAATATTAAATGGCCTGGCAAGCATGGTTTTGTGTTAGGCTGGGGTAAAACAAAAAACAAATGCCTTCGTTTTTAAAAAAAAAAAAAAAAAAAAACATTGAAATTGTTTTTGTGAAGTTTTTTTGACAAGCTGTAAAACATGTGAAGCTAATAAAGTGGCCTGTAAAGGCCTGTTCACACTGGGACGAATTTCGCGCGGGTTATTCAACAACGTTTAACGCCTCGTGACTAAACAAAGGGTGCCAATGTGAGTGTGCACACCGACGCGTAAAAGCGTCATGTAAAAAAAAAACGCCTCGGGTTCGTTCGCGCTGCGTCAAAACTATCCAACCAATGAGATTGGCGCTTTTGCTCACGTGTTTGGAGCTTCTGAAGTTACAGTAAAACACAACTTGGGGGCGCTCAAACACAAAACGGTCTTGCCGAGCACACATATGCAACGGTGAAGAAGATTTACGCCAAGTAACGTCGCCGTCTACACTGCCAGGAAGAAATAAGACGAGGAAGATGCAAGGCAAGATGAATGTAGAGCTGCTGTTCTCGTTGGTGCTAGAACATAAAGAACTATATAACAAACGCGACAGGGACTACAAACATCTTGATAAGAGAAAACTAATATGGAGTGGTATTGCAGAGTAGAGCCAGACCGATATTATCGGCCGGCCGATATTAGGTATCGGCAGTTATAATGGCCGATAAATGAATATTTCAAAAATAAAATAAAAACGGACGAAACACGCTTGAACCATGCCATGAGAGTTGTGTAGTTTGTCCACCAGAGGGCACTCTACACCGTTCCTGTTGGCAACACTCGTTGAGTTGGTCACGATACATACATTGCTTGAATAACAATTAAAAGAACATCCCCATCAGTTCTAAGCATGACAAAATTTGTGGCCGGCGGAAGTTACCTTGGCCTGTTATATTGAAAATATATGATTTACAATTTGCAATATGACGTAATCCTTTGCTAAATTATGGTTCATCATAGACTAGCTAACCATAAAGCTAGCTAATGCCACTATCATCAGCCTGTTCTGTTGTGACAATAAAAGAAACTTTTAGAAAGTTTCTTTTTAAAATGCATTATCATATTATTTTGGTTAAAACTCATAAATAACTACAAATAACTAATGTTAGGGAAATCTGCTAATGTTTTGTTGCGGCTTTCTGAAATAAAATTAAAAATTAAAAAATTAAAAAAAATTAAAATTAAAAAAAAATATCAGCCGATATATATCGGCATATCGGATTTTAAAATTAAAAAATATTTGTATCGGCCTTCAAAATCATTTATTGGTCGGACTCTATTGCAGAGCAAACTGGCGCCATCTAATGTCAGGGAATGAATTTGCATGTTCAATCGGCTCATCGTCAACGAAAATTGCTTGGGTGTGAACACAAAAAATGCGTTGAAAAGCGCTGACGAATAACGCTGATATTCGTCCCGGTGTGTACGGGCCTTAAGTGTGTAGATTTTAAGTTCATGGTCATCGTGATCTTGCCAAGCAATCAACATGTTTTGTTGATCCTGGAACAACATTCCTGTCAGAAAATGTAGTCCAAACCATTCCCCCATCTCAAAAACTAACCCAAACAATAACTTTCCTCAAGAATCTGAGGGAATTTGGCTATCTTTAAATCAATAATAATAACAGAATCTGAAAGAAAAGGCAAAAAGAAAAGTCTTTGTTCACCTTTCTATATCCGTCCTTGCCAGAGGAGGGTCAAAGGTCGTGCTCTTCAAGGTCAGCAAGGATCTTAAGAACCGTCCTCGGTTTAGTCTCTGGCTCTGACGGATGCCTCTGTCTGGACCTGTGGATGGAAAGACAAGATTCCCCTACAAGCCGGTTATCTTTTTATCTCACGACATGGTGGATCTGTCGGATACAGCCGTTCACGTTCATCAGCATGTGTCTGTCAGCGAGGGAAACAACTTCTGGGATGGAGGCCCATCGCCCCGTAACACAAGCAGAGCGCTTGTGAGAGTCCAATCAAATCAATGTCACCTTGGATGATCACTGGATATGATCTGCCGGGATCAGGCTTCAGGGGAAACTAAAGAAGAGGGAATAAATAAGGCGAAGGAAGTTAGAGAGCGACAGAGAGATCAGGCTTCAAAGAACGCAGGGAATCATGTTGGATTGGATAGAGCGAGCTGGAAACAAGCGTCGTTATCGTATCTCTCCTTTGAGAGGATGTCACCCCTGTTTTTCTTTCCTGCATGTCAGGATATTGATCACACTGCGTCGGAGATGTAGACAAAAAAAAAAGCTCTTTATCCGCACGGAAAACCGCTCAAGGTGAAACTGAGTAACGGAGGACGTTCATCTCAAAGAAAATCCATCAATGTTTTTTTTTTCCCCCACAATCCTAAATTACCACGCAAGACGTATTTTAATTTCATTCAGGCATTAAGAAAATGACTCTGGAGCTGGTTTGATTCCTGAAGGGTCTCTAATGACATGATAGCATCTGTCAGAGTTGGGAGAGAGAGAGTCCCTGCGTACAGGAAAGCCCTGGTAGATGCGGATAATGAAATCTCTGTTATTAGCTCTGTTCAGCGTAATACCCCTAATGTGTAATTATGTGCAACAGATGTGTAGGTCTCTGCTTTGTTTACTTAGGAAGTCTATCGGAAAAGCCTATTATTGCATTTGAGGTCACAGGAAAGTCATCCGTCATTGGGAATTAAGAGTAATGCGAACATGAGAGAGAAGTTTGAACATGCGCTGGAAGGTCTGAGCTGAAATGGTGCTCTCATTTTCCCACTCTTAGGCCCTAACGGCACACTTGATGTGGATTTGCGAGTCCACAAGACTCCCGTTGCTCGTTTAGATTCAGAAAGAGGCTCAATATGGTCAATCTGCTTGAGGCTTTGGGCTACAACACAATGGTTTACAGCAGAAGAGACAGCAGATTACAACCAGATAATCGTAATCACAAAAATATATCGGATGAGAGCAGGAACGGAAAGGGACCTATCATTCTGACAAGCATTATGGCTGTGATATAAACATAATAATGGTGTTCAAACAAGGAAGCTGAAACGTATGGATGTATCGTAGTCTCATACTGTTTGGTCTCACATCATGAGTTGGTTCTGTAAAACATAGCGCTACCCTAAATCCAATTTACACTTCTGCGTCGAGGGTACGCCGTCGTAGGCGACGCCGTCGTGAGCATTATACTTCTGTGTTCAGGGCTTGGTTGCTCTGCAGTACTGCTCCGAAACGCTAGTTGGCGGCGGAGGGTTTTAATGTTCCACTGTGTTAGATTCCTCTCGGCTAGGTTACTACAAGCAATGGCGACTGAAAGAGAGCTGATCATGTTGGAGTTGGAGCTTATTGAAGTGGAAAAACAGTTAATTTTTGTGAAATTAATAAAACTAAAAGGCAGAAACGAGAGAAGATGTCGGAGGAGATGGTACGTGCGGAAATGCGTAGGAGGAAATGCGATGCTGAGAAGCCGACCAATCACAGATCTTGCGTCGGCGTCGTCGCGACGTGTAGTTACATTTTTGAGGAGGTGCGCGTCAGGCTACGGCGAAGTGTATGCGGTATACGAGTCTTTGCGTATACAACGCCGTACCTACTGTGCGCACCCTACGCAGAAGGATAATTTGGCCTTAAGTCTGAGTCACAAATCAATTATTCTAATGAGTGATTCAAAAACTCAGTACAACTAGTAGCTATAGTACTGTTCCGGAAAAAATTATTTTACTGAGTTGGTATTTTTTTTAGTAAATCATAGACATACAGCCAAACTGGTATAGTCTGATTCCCAACTAATATCTTTAAAGAGTCAATTCTGTTTAGTGAATCAGAAATATACAGCACAAGCTACTATAGTTTGATTCCAGAACAAATCATTTTAATGAGTCAATTACTTTAAATGGTAATGTAGACACATCCATTTTCTGTAATGCTGCTTTGAAACGATACGAATTGTGAAAAGAGCTAAACAAATAAATGTGAACTTAATTTACTTTTAATAAGTAGATTATTTTACATCAATCAAAACCATACAGCGCGTATAGCCAGTTCCCTAACATAAGATTCAAATGAGATGCCTCGTTTTAAATGAATCAAAAACTTACAGCTCAATTAGTATAGTCCGAATTCGCAACAAATTATTTAAGTTGGTTCTTTTTAGTGAATCAAAAACAAAAGACAAAAGTGCAACCAGTTTTGTCTGATTACCACATAAACAATTCTAATTAGCCTGTCCTTTTTAGTGAATCAAAAGCTTATATTAGGAGCACAACTATGTGGTTGTTAAAATGACAATATGTACACTGTAAAAAAATATTGTTGGTAACTTAAAAATGAAGTAATCTGGTTGCCTTAAAATTGAGTTAATACAATGAAGGAGACTGATTTAATCATCAGAAACTCAAAATATTACGTTATCTGAACTACATAAATTATTTAAGTTGATTTAACAAAAGAAAAAACGTTGTGATTACAAATCATGAAAATATTTTTTTTACAGTGAGGATACACAATATGGATTTTGTCAATGATAGAAAAATGTATGAAATACATGTTTTGTTTAGTACTATCATTAGAATACATAAACCACAAGTCTATGTGGAATTACGTCACCAAAAAAATGTGGACTCAGTAGAGGACATCAAGGACTGAATGTGGCATTTGGGACGGGCCTATCTCTCTCTTTCTCTCTCTCCTTATCTTGCCATTCCTCATCACCTCCTTCTCCAGGTAGGCCTATATTTCACCGTGTACTTATCTGGGATGACTGATGCCTGCTGAAATGAAAAACCTGTGATTACAAAGACTTAGATTGATTTAATTAGATACTTGTCCGACCTAACCTGCGAACAGACGCGGCACGGCTGGCTGACAACTCTACGAACATGTCCATATTCCCCCGACACCCTGTCACCTCGCTTAAAGAAATAATACATCTCGTGCTCTTTTCTAAAAATACCTCCGGGAGGAAAATGTGTGAGGCTGAGAAATCTATAATTAATGTGGTCATATTTAGCAGCCGTTGGAAATATGATGTGCTCGCTCGTCTTCCCCCTTGTTTAATTTCTCGCTTTCTCGACTTCTCTTTCAAGCGGGTTTATGGTCAGGAACCTGATAATCCCAGTGTGAAGGAGGATAGGCGTGAATATAATCAAAGCATCCGAGATTTGTCTACAATTCCATCATATGTTTGACAGCTGACTGGTATAATTAGCAGCCGAAGGGTTTTCCAGCCTGAAGGGGGGAAGCACATGTGCAGAGGGAAGAGAGAGCGAGAGACAGCACAAATATAGAGGACTACCGCTATAAAAACAGCTGATATACGGTCTCTAGATTCTTTATACACTATAACATCATAAATAATACAAAATGGTGACCTGTGAGATAAAGATCAGTCTCGCCAATTAGTCAGAGTGGGCGATTCCTTGTCAGAATAAGCTGCAGACAGGAAGAAGCCACCTGACCTACATGAAAATGGATAGACCACAGTTTGCTTTTATGCTCAGCATGCAACAAAGTGAAAGCTCTGTCAAATGAAAAATTTTAAAGATGAAGAAAGTGTGACGACTCAACACCATGATGAAAGGTTATTCTGAACGCTTACTAGAAGTTTCTATGCTATCACTTAAGTGATCTGAATGGTTGTTAATGCATTGCATGTGGTTTCAGTATATGGGGTTTTCAAGTAAAAAGAAGGACTGTAACACCTGCAAGCTAACCAGAAGCATTCTCATTCATTTGGCATCTAAATCTTTGTCTGTTTTTTGTTTTTTTTTAACAGTATTTTTCAAATTTTTCACATTATGTTCATATTTCATTGACACTTGAGAAATAAACTGGTTAAATATTGTAGATCTTGTAGTATTAATTTTCACATGCAGTTACACATTGTCGGTTAAAAACAAGAAAGTGGCTGGTAAAAACATTGAGGGGCTGGTAGATTTGACAAAAAAAGTTCATTTCCATCCCTGTGGCTCACATATGGCTCTAACAAGTCACCTCTACTTAGAAACATAGACTTAAAATATAGTTATTTTTGTCTTGTTTCAAACAACCTATATTTTAAAACAGATGTATGTTAATATTTTATGCCACAAGAAATCTTGTTTAACCCTCCTGTTACCCTCAAATCTGATAACACTTTTTACCCTCTGGTGTCAATTTGACCCCAGTAACTTAAACCCCCACAATATGTTTATTTATTTATTTTTTTACAAAGGTTTGTCTCAGTTAATTTATGTCTTTGTTGACTACTTAAGTAACGTTTTAAGTTGACATCCACCCACCACCCTCCTCCCCACCCCACCTAACCCCTTATTCATCCAGAATACCCATTGCACGACTATGGACAAATTTACAAATCAACATAAAATCTTACTGAATAAAATATAAATATTATTAAATAAAAAAATAAATTTAAAAAAAAAAAAAAAATAAGATTTGTGCAATCTATAACATTTGGAAAGAAAAACTATTTATTTTATCAAGGATAGTAACACGAGTTATGTTTGGCGTCAATCTCACAAAAAATTTTTCATGGCACGGGCAACATCAAAGTTCTCACAAAAATGATGTTTTCCCCTCCCCAATGCACAGGAAAGAATTATTAGTTGTCTTGAGAATTACGTCACATGTCATGTGAACAACTAGTAGTTCTCGCAATACTACAGATATGGTTATGTTTGGTTAGAGCCCTAAAACAGTGGGACGTTTTTTGAAAATGATATTGAATATGTAAAATTACAATGAACATTATAAATTCAAATTATAACATGTTATAATGACCTCAATATAGCAACCAAAACAAATGTGTGTGAACTTTTAATATTTCTTCTGTTTTATTATACAACTAAAAGAGCCTGGGGTCAAATTGACCCCAAGGAACACCAATGCTACAAAATTTGTACAGGACTTTGAAAAAATATCAGCAGGATAATTTTATGTTTACAGAGTTGTCCCCATTAAATTAGGAAATTAGGAATTAGGAATTAGCAAAAAGTAATAATAAAATTATGTTTTTACAGACGTTAAACATTGAATGGCGTCAAATTGACCCCAAGGATAATAGGAGGGTTAAACTGGACAAAAAATCAAATTCAATTTGCAGTGCAAAACCTTGAACGCAATGACGTCTGGAATGTGAATAAAACAAGCCAATCAGATTAAAGCTTTTTAAATTTTGTGCAATATTCAACAGGCAATGTGTCGTCTCGGGCTGGCACTTGGTGAAGATGTTATCCCTTACAACTTAATGAGTAACAAACAAACCCAGTAATAGTGAAGTTAGCAGTTCTCATACGCAGGCAGTGTTGAAGCTAATGGTGATTTTCTCTAAGACAGCTGAGGTTATGATGGGGAAAGACTACAGCTGTGGGTCTGTGCTTCCAAACCTCATTAATGCAGTTCACACTTTCTGCAGCAAATTTACCATGCGCGGTCATTAAAAGTCTTGACTTTACCTCCTCCGATTTTCTCTCAGCATCTTAATCTGCAACCTTTTGACCTGTGGGTTACATACATTTATATAGAAATATATACGCTGTAAATTGTGATTACGTCGCTTTAATGGGATATCATCTGATATGCTGTTTTAAAGGAGGGCTCAGAGGGCAAACACATGCGTTCGCACATCCTGGGGCATTTTCCCATGCATCTGTGTCTAATGTGCACGTGTGGTGTTGAATTCAGAGGTGCTCGTTTCATTAGTCCATTACTTACACAACCCTCAGACTCTATTACATGGAAAACGCACACACACACATACACAACTTCTCCTTGGGCTGTGACTATTTATTCCACGCATGTATAGACTGGTTGACATGTCGTCTTATGGGCAGTAATGAGTGTAAAATGGTGTGTGTTCTGATTGACTCTGGCAGGGGAGTGGATATTCCTGGAGAAGTTTAACAGGCACGGGCTGATGTGACCTGGCAGTGTGGGAGCATTACTACTGGAGGTGAAATCTCCATTTGGCAGATCTCTCCTGCGGCACATGGCAATTAATAACTGACCTTTAATGTTTCAGCATGTCTCAGCTGTTTGTCTCGAGACGGACGCAAGTTAGCAACCGACACATCAACAATGTCATATCGTGCATCAAAGTTGCATGTAATATTTGAGTGAGAAAGGTGTAGATGATCACAACCGGTCAACAAAACATTTGAACCAATTAGTACATTCAAGATGTATTAAAGGTATAAATTTATATTAGGGCTGTGAAACAATTAATCGCGATTAATCGCATCCAAAATAAAAGTTTGTTTTTACATAATATATGTGGCTGCACTGTGTATAATTATGTTGTGTACATATAAATACACACACATGCATGTATATTTAAGGAAAAAAATATTATTTATATATAAAATATTCATATTTATATATAATATAAATTATATATAAATCTATATACAGTATATACATGAAAATATTTCTTAAATATATACAAGCATGTGTGTATTTATATATATAAAATAATTATAAACAGTGCACCCACATATTTTATGTAAACATAAACTTTTATTTTGGATGCGACAGCCCTAATTTATATACTATTTATGTTTCATTCTATTCTATTCTACTTCCACTTGCAATCATGTTTTAAAAAAGCATGTTTTTCATGACCACATATATTTACAGTATATGATATTTTCAGAATTCTTTAAGGAATATAAAGTTCCAAAGAACAACATTTATTTGAAATAGAAATATTTTGTATGATTATAAATGTTTTACTGTAGAAATACATACTCTACCGCTTAATGTGGGGTGTGTACTTTTTTGTAAATGAATCAATCATAAATTAATATTTTTATTCATCAGTTACACATTAAATTAGTGACAGTAAAGACATTTATAATTTTGCAAAATAATTCCATTTCAAATAAATGTTTTTCTTTTGAATGTTCTATTCATTAACGAATTTTGAAAATATGTATCATGGTTTCCACAAAAATATTAAGCAGCACAACCTTTTTCAATAATAGGAAATGTTTCTTGAGCACCAAATCCTCATATTAGAATGATTTCTGATCATGTGACTCTGAAGACTGGAGTAATGATGCTGAAAATTCAGCTTTGATCACAGGAATGAATTACATTTTAAAATATAGCTATTTTAAATTTATAAAATTTTTCAGAATATTTGATTTTACTGTATTTTGATCAAATGAATGCAGCCTTGAGATTTCTTTCAAAACCATGAAATCTTACCAACCACAAACTATTAAATTACCAAAAATGCAGAAACATGAAATCATAGAAAAATGACATCAAGTGACAGAAGTAGAAAGCAAACCGTCATGATTTAAAGGCTCCTTCTGTGATCTTTCATGCTGATATTTTGAGTAGCTGTACCTTGAGCCATGTGTGGTTTCCTGCAGATGTATTAGGAAAAGAAATGCTCTTCTATAATGCATCGAGAGTAGTGACATCTCTTTGGTGCACCATTTCCTTTTCCTGACAGGTAAGAGAGATCCTCCCCCCACTCCGGTCTCTAATGCACCTGTCAATCAGAGAACAAATTCAATTTAGGATTGTTTGTGTGGACATAAAGAGGGCATAGCCAAGTCAAAAAAAAAAAAAGGTATTAACCGCTATCACTCGGATAATAATGCATTTTAAAGAGCTTATTGTCAGTAAGAGGTTAGAGTGATCGGTCAGAGAGATTAGACACTTTATACAGCACTCATCCCCCAAGGCTCTTCACATGCTTACACAGTTATGAAATAAAGTCATGATTTTATTGGAGGATTGGGAAAGTCTCTTTAATCATTTATCACTGAAAGAAACCAAATATAAAAGACGAAAAAAATCTTAATAATATATATATATATATATATATATATATATATATATATATATATATATATATATATATAAAGTTTATACATATAAAATTCCCAAATTTCAGAAAGAAAGGGAAACAGTTGAAGCAAATGAAGAAAAAGTAATAATCCCTGGCTTTACAACAGAAGCAATAATTTCTTCATTTAAATGGGGTATATGTAAGAATTTTCATTTATCATTTGCTTTTTTATTGACGTGTGAACAACTTAAAAACCAAAACCCCCACTGCCTACCTATGTTGTCTATGAAAGCCTGAAGACTGATTTGTATGTGAAGGACTCTGGAAGTTTTAGCCAAGAAAATCCAAATGATGTGAAGTTCACACACACGCTCTGGAGAACCTCTCCATGTTCCAAGACACATGAAATGAAAGCTTATATGTTCAGGATAATGCCAAAAAATCTATTATGTTCTGTAACGTCAATATGCCATGCAAAGACAGCTGATTAATTCAAACTATAGTCTCCTATAGCCCAATCTATATAGTCTATAGTCTTATATGTATATATAACAGCGTAATTTAATCTGTCGACGTGGTGCTAGTGATTGCAGAGCTGATGCAAACATATCCACATCACTATCAGATAGGGGTGTAACAGTACGCAAAAAATCACGGTTCGGTACGTTTTCAATACAGAAGAAAGAAAGAAATCCCAAAGAAATTTCCTATTTGTAAAAAGAAAAAAATATTTTGGTAACACTTTACAATAAGGTTCATTAGTTAACATTAGTTAATGTATTTACTAACATGCACTAACCATGAGCAATACATTTGTTACTGCATTTGTTCATCTTTGTTAATGTTAGTTCATGAAAATACAGTTGTTCATTGTTTGTTCATGTTAGTTCACGGTGCATTAACTAATGTTAACAAGATTTTAATCAAGTATTAGTAAATGTTGAAAATAACGTTAACAAAGATTAACAAATGCTGTATATGTGCTATTCATTATTAGTTCATATTAACTAATGTAGTTAACTAATGTTAACCAACGAACCTTATTGTAAAGTGTTACCAATATTTTTAATTAAGTTTGAGTTTTCCTACATCTTGAAACTTTCAGGTTTATAAATGGGAGTCATCTTTGAAGGATGAACAAATAATGTTTTGGTCATCATAATAAAAAGAACGCTTAAATATATATTTATTTATATAATATTTGAGTTTTGAAGTGCTGGAAAAAGATGTGTGAAGCATTTCACTATTCCAGCCAAACTGGTTCCAGTTAGTGTTACTATATTAAATCCATGGTGAATGTTGCTGGTCTGTAGACGTGAAGTATCTACTAGTTCATTCACGGCACAATGTTTTCCTGGTTTCCACGTCAGCGCTGTTTGATCTAATAGAGATCTATGGTTAATAACGGAGAAATGTGAATACTTCTCACTAGATTTCGCAGCGATGTTATTACTTTAGTGGCAAATTCAAATGTTTTCTTTACTAGATCTCTCGCGGTGCAGAGATGTTGCTGGTCCGAACTGATAAACGATCCGTGAAGCACATAATGAGTGGTGCAGTTTCGAAATTTCAAATTTTCAAACACTTTCAAATTTTGTCGGCAGGAAAAATGGTCCAAGGAATCGTTCAGTTTGTATGCGTACCGAACCTGAAGCCTCGAACCGAAACGGTTCAATACAAAATAAATGTACCGTTACACCCCAAGTATTAGATGCTTCCTTAACTTCTGCTTTCTCATCCCATTTATTTTTGTTGCATGTTTAATTTGATATTGAGAGGAACTTTCTAATCTAAAGCTAAAAGTCGCTCTTTGCAGTGTGGACGGCGACTGTATGTTCATAATCCTACAAAGGCATTCCCAATTTAATTTTATTTCAAAACAAACAACGAATCGCCTTGAGTATATATGGGAGCCTTGAACCACCATCAGTCGTACGTTACATGTGCACAAATGAGAATGAGCATTAAGTTGCTGGCTGCAGTTCACCGGCCACCGGTGTCATTATTAACAAGAATTTCTGAATTCTACAAGCCCCGATCAATCAAAAACTAGCACTGTCAAATCGATTAATCGTTAATCGATTTGACAGCAGTAATAAAAACATTTAGATTATTGCTTAAAATAAGCTCTGCGACCAACAAAACTTTATGATTCACCAATGAACACAACTTGAATTTTAATGAATTTTAAAGCCTATAAATAAAAATCACCAGTAGGCTGTAAATGAAATACGTCACCATCACTAAGCGTCCAACAACTCTTTCAGTTTTTATTTAAAACTAGGGCCGGGACTCGATTAAAAAAAATAATCGAATTAATTAGAGGCTTTGTAATGAATTAATCGAAATTAATCACATTTTAATTGCATAAATATTTGAACTGAGAACAGTGAGAATTTTTTTTTCACATGGATTTTTAGCATACCATTGAATAATGACTGAATACATAAGCTTAAGCAACAAAATATTGTTTATTTTTGTTCAACCAAGTCCAGCAGACCAATGCAATTGTATATGTTTTGCGTTGAGGTGAAACTTGAGGGTCGATGTGATTCCTTGTTGCATAGCTTGCACACGACACAATGCTCTTAATGACGTTTCCATCCGTTCGTTTTTATAACAAAATTTCCCATCCACGGGACCAACGGACCAACCAAAGCGGTTTCGTCAGCTTCTTTGTTCATGTTTAATGTGGTTTGTTGTTTAGTTGTCTGAAGCATAGCCTGTAAAAAAAGTCATGAACGCTAGTAGGTGATCCAGTATAATCGGTCCGCCGAAACTAATCCAGTGATAAATGTTCCGTGGTGCAAAAATAAGTGCAATAAAAATGCGTTAATTTTTTGTGTAATTAATTAATGCGTTAAAGTCTGTAATTAATTCATCTTAATTAACACGTTAAACTCCTGGCTCTATTTAAAACACATTTTCCCTAAAAGTTTGAGTTAGAATAGTTTGCAAGAGCCTGATTATAAACAAGTAGATGAGTTTACCTGTTTGGTGAGATGTTTAATTCCCCCAATAACCTCTGTAGTCCCATTTAGCCTCTTGTTACCAACCACCTTGGCTTAAGACTTAAAACTTGGTGTATTTTATGTCATAGAATAAAACATGGAAAAAAAAAAACTACAAAGGCAAAAAACTACTTACTTTAGGAAGTTGGAACCAGAAGTGCCACAGGTTCAGATCTTCCCGGGTGATCCATGAACCATGGTCCCCTTTAGGCTAGACACTAAACTGCATGTTCCTGCCTGTAATATGTTCCCAGAGAAAAAAAAAAACAGAGCCATTAACACACATTTACTGTAGGTCAAAAAAGGCTAACATCTCAATTTACGTTCAGCTCAGATGGGGCTTGAGTTTAAAAATCACCTTTAATTAAGATCATCACAAAACAACGTCTTCACCGTTGTCTCCCCGCTTGACACATTCCCTTTAAAAACTGTATGTTTGCCACAACCGTGTGACAGGAAAGGAAGAAGGACACAAGAAAGCTTTCAGGGACCCATGAGACCCTGACAACAGAGGACAGCCACTATCCAAATGCAGAGAGACAAGTGCAAAAATCCCATTCAGACTCATTAGGCTGTGACATGTCATGGTGCTAAGACTGTTAGCGCTACTCGCCTGCCATATGAATTTTTCAGCTCGTGGCTGTTTTATTCATGGCAACGTGTGGCAGAGACATGTTCCTCTCAGACACCTGTGATTGAGGTAAGCCAGGGGTCATCACCCGGAAAACACACCGCTCTGCATTCTGCACCTGCATGATGCGTTTCAGTATTCAATAAATAGATAAATCTTTAATTAAATGAAATGGGTGATGCTGGATTCCCTTTGTCTGTTTTTGTCAGTGGGAATTTCGCTTGAAGTGCTGACTGTAGATTTGCGAGATTTAAAAGGCATTTGGTTTTTGAAGAATCGCCCTTAAGCGTGTCGCGCTACGACTCTTCAAAGCCACAATGCACTTCTTTTTTTTTGGCGGATGCAAAATTGGGTGGAAAAAAAAACGCACTTACATTTAGAAGGGACTGGGGTCATATCTAGAGACCAGAATATTGTAGAGACTTGTTTTTTTAGTTTTTGAGTTCCCCATACAACGATGTAACTTGCTGCTGAACTACCATAGTATGATGGATCGTTAAAGGGATAGTTCACTTTGAAATTAATTTTTGATATGTTTTAGCTTACCTCAAGGACATCCAAGATGTAGGTGTCTTTGTTTTCACAGTAGTTTCAATTTTAATATTTTTCGGTCAAACCGTTCTTGTCTGTCAGTCATATAATGGAGGTTTAGGGGGTCCTCCCTCGGTTCACCTCAAAGAGCATGCACAGAGAAGTCAAAATTAAACATGATTTAATGACTCATAAATGTAAGTACACATTGATGGCCTAAGACACAAAACGAGCAGTTTGTGTGTGAAAATTTAATTTCAAAGTGAACTATTCCTTTAAAGAATCCACTAGGTTCGCAAAACCTTACAGTCGTAAATTTGACGTTCAACCATGTTGGTTAATGATGTCATCCACATGGAGTAATAACTTATTTTAATTAATCCGGAACCTGAAAGTTCCACGAAAAACCTTTAACATCCTCAGAACTTTTTCATGGGACAAAATGTTTTTATTTATTTATATTTTGTGGAAAGGGGTTCTTTTGGTTATTAAAATGTTTTAACACTGAGAAAAAAAAAATATTCAATGATTTTATACCGTCTTTGTTTACTCTTAAGCTGTCTCAAAATCTTTCTTCAACAAGCCAAAAGACCAGTAAACTATTTTTAGGTAAGTTTACTTAAGAATTGTGTAGCCTTAATCCAAAAAAAAAACACTTAAAAACTTTAAACACTTCAGCATCATGGTGTCAACTTCAGAAAACCAAAAATAACCATAGAAGATAATACAATTTTCATAAGCATAAATAAATAACCTGCAACAACACTTTAAACTTTGCAAGATGTACTAACTTTGTTGAAGCATGATACATTGTGCCTGACATTTTGTACCTTCTCCATGATCTCATTTGTATAGTCTATCTCCAGTCAATCTGTGAGTTTTGGAGAGCACATGGAGACACTGGGATGTAACAGAAAGTAAAACACTGCTCTAAATAAAGCCTGGCTTTCTGCCGGCGGAGACGTTAGACAGATTTAGCTTTCAGTAATAATATGAAGGGCCCGACTATGCAGAAATGATATAGAGGAATGGTAATATAGCCTTTATGATTAGATAGGATCCCGAGGGAGGAGTCCAATGGTAGACGGACGAGAGATGTGCATTTACCTTGAACTGAAACACATTATTATTGATGAAATGACACTCCCCAGCACTCGATCTCTTGCCATCTCTCTCTCTCACACACATACAGTACACACCGTTCATCGTTCCAAATTAAGCTAGTTTAAACAGAATTAGGAACTTCAACCTATTAATTTATCATATGATTACATCTAAATCAATTCACAATTGAAAAAAACAGCAAAAAAACAAGCAATCTATCATAAATAAGATAACCGTGTTATATAGGATTATATAGGACCCTAATATAGGATTTCAAGAGTAAGCCAAAATGATTTTTGCTTTATGATTAGAAATAACGGTAACACTTTTACAATAAGATCTCATTTGACCAGGCTAGAGAAATCAAATTAAAAATGGCTGTTGCCTTCCCTTTTGCAGGTGTAAAACATTAGTAATCAGACAATAACAAGGAGATGATCATTAACCAACGAAACCAGAACTAAACGGAGTAGGCAAAACAGGAACTAACAGAGCAGAACAGCAAAATAGAAGTCCATTATTGTGACTATGTGATTAACAAACAATGGATAGCTGTATTTTTTATTAACTAACATTAACAGAATGTTAAATATAACAAATGTATAGGTCATTGTTAGTGCATGCTAGTAAAGGTATCATTATGCCTGTTTAAAAAGTCTTAATTAAATTTTTTGGGGTGTACTAGAATATGCTTTCATGCTTGATTATTCAAAAAACATTTTTTTTTTTTTTACAGCTCCTCTCCCCCAGTCTGTCCCGAACACATATGTGCTGTGATTGGTTAGCTGGCCCAGGGTGTTGTGATTGGCAGAACTTAGCGTGTGTTCGGGAAATGTCTTGCCATTTTGCTCTAGTCTAGTGTAAATATAAAGGATGGTGGCAATTTCAATCCCGATTCAGACCCTGACAATGTTAACAAACAAAAACTTTCACTTTCTTAATTGATTTCACTTCTACAAAATTTGCCAAATCTGTCTTCTTAAAAACAAGATAAAACATACGTCTATATTCCAAAGCATTCTTGAATTACGACCATTTAAATTCAGATTGTGCATTTTCATGTTTATTCAAAAAAGGGAGTGCAACACTTAAGAGGTTAATGAATGACGTGGATTCTGTTAAATAAAATATATCCCTTTTGTTGTGGATTTTGAGCTTTGTAACCTTGCAGACCTTTTTCCATGCTCAAACAGCAACAGTAAACTCTATCTAAAGTTGAAAAAGTAAAAAGCATAATAGGACCCCTGTGGCCCTCAAACCGTGTTCACTTTATAGCCCTTAATCCTGTAATTGTGGACAAATGTGGGCACAGAGGACTCAGGTGTGATCCTAATTTCTATTTATTATAAATGTAATATCACTGTCTTCAATAAAGTTTTGTCTATCCATTTATGGTGTTTTTTATGTTGGGGGTATTTTTTGAATTTATTTACTTCAACAAGTACCATATTATGCTTATTTTTATGTTTAACTACATTAAAATATCATTCCAATAGGTTCTTAAATCGAAAACCTTTGCTGTCACCTGGTGTCTTATTTTGGCTTATTTTAGAGTGCTCTAAAAATTAGTTTTTCCCATTCATTTGTATGGGTGCCCATTTTTGACCCAAATACAAGATTAAGGAGGTTTTTTTACCCACTTAACATTGTAGAATTGAGTCAAAACAATTGTGTGTGTTCAGGACGCAAACTTAGGAAAAGTAGCCAAGTCTTGTACCGCTCAGATCAAGGGAAGGGAAGTATTTTTTTAAAAATAAATCAAAACTATTTAGCCCACATTTGTCCAGAATATGGTTTTAGGGTTAAAGTGTAACTGTATTTGACCACATGGAAAGGCTATGCTAGGCTGTCGTTAGTGGTTAATGTTAACCAAAGGTACAGACCCCGAGGAAATCAATTATACATAGAAATGAGAATGGTAAGGAATTCCACTTACAATTCGAGTATCAGTAGATTCGAGTAGATTATTTTAGAACTCCAGTAGATTATTAGGAAACATCACTGAAACCATCATAAATGATCAGGGTTTAGTGTTTACTGGTTTAGATGTGTGTGGGCCCAATATTTCTCTCAGCATGTCTGTCCCTGCAGAGGTGAAAATAAAGTATGATTCACATGTTTTACATTGCAGAGAGGAATCTGTGTTGGCAAGGTCTCTGTACACACACTGCTCAGCTGAAGAGACCAGTCAGGACCACAGACAGCGACCGACAAAACAAGTCAAGAGCTCGCATACTGGAGGCATACAACAGAAAGATAGTATAGCTGGAGGGTTACGAGAGACATCTGTAGTTCTTCCAGCACGGAACATGTTAGAGATGTAAAAATAAATAAATCTCAGTCAAAATCTGTGTCAGGTTACCAGCTGCCTTTTGATTCTTTCGGCACATTTACAGATATTTTGCCTGATATCTGCTAATGCTATGTTAAGATATCCCTGTAGTTTATATCCTTTCCTGAACTTGGGCAGATTTTAATTATGCAAACTTATTCGTAGCAAGAAATACTATTTTTATTTTAAGCCCGATCACAAACTGTAACTTTCCTGGGTAAGCAAGCACCACTCACACAATTTCTTCTTTCAAACTAAGATAATAATAAGTTAAACTTTAAAGTTAAAGTTAGTAATTTGCAGTAGTTTCAAAAATCAATTAACATGTTCTCAAACTGCATTTACTAAAATGGCTATTTCAGCACTGCCAAGTGCCAATAAATAAATCAAAATCTTTTTTACAGATCATTGCTTGTTTGGGCGAAATAGTAATGAAAATGAAAAATGCCTTAGGAAAGCATGACGATACCAGTATAATAGGCAATTCTCCATCAAATAATTTATAAGGATGACAAATGCAATTACTTTAATGATTCTTTAACAGGGTTTAACTAATTCCCATTCCTTAATACATCATTTAGTACTTTTGATAAAAGAATGGTATTTCTTTGTTATTTTACATCAGTCTGTTGGCAAATGGTGATGAGATTTTAGATTTCAGCAGAACAGATTTAACAAAATCCAAAATAAATGTTTGATTTAATAACAAAAGTTAATGCTAAAAGTGTTACTAATAAGAAGAACTGTTATTCATTAATCTTGGTTGAATTTAATTTCTAAAGCCTATAATTGGTTTGACAATTCAGAGACACCGTACAAGCGAACGCCAAAATCCAGAACTGAAATTGGTGGTCTTGTCTTTAATATATGGCTCCAGTATCGCTAGCAAAGCATCAAACTGATCAGTGACATCCAGAAGTAAACTTTGAATCACTCTGTCTGAATAATCCCATAACTTCTTGGTAAGGAGGTGGAACTCTCCTTCCTCTCTACGCAATCTCAGGATTAGATGGACCCAATATTTACACTTACTTTTTCTATTTTTAATAAGAGAGAGGACAACAAAATCTTCCTCACTGTTTAGAGACTCCATTTTGTATTGTTTTTTTTTTGTTTTTTGTTTTTTTGCAACGGATTAATTGACATGCATCGGACTAAGCCTGCAACGTTTCTGTGCGTGATGGATTTTTAGGTTGAGGATTTGTAGTGGATTTGGAGTTTTTAGGCATACCGGAGCATGAGCCCTTGAAGCTCCGCCCTCTTCTTGAAAGCTCATTTGCATTTAAAGGGACACACAAAAATGGCATGTTTTCGCTCACCCTCAAAAAGTAGCGATATTAATTAATTTTGAGCTAAAACTTCACATACACACTCTGGGGACATCAGAGACTTATTTTACATTTTGTAAAAAGGGGCATAATAGGTCTCCTTTAATGTATTATGAATGAACATAAATCGGCTATATTTTAAAATACTACTTATAACAACAAAACTACACAATTTACAAAATTTCACTAAACATTTTGAAAACTATTCAGTTCCAGTGTTGGTTTTTAAGTTTCTTAATTTCTTGGTTTTCAATCCTAATAATTGGACTAAACTTCACTTTTCTGACAGATGATGAGCCTACAGCCTGAAGAACCGTGAAAGTCACCTCAGACGTGGTCTTGTCAGTGTTATTTTACGGATTTGAATTCTACAGCGGCCGTGATTAGTTCATCCATCAGGTTGCCATGCATGAGTCAATAAACTCAATCCAGACCATTTATGTTCTTGTCTAGTGACCTGAGAGAAAAGTTATGATCCCTTTTCATCTGCGGCTTTTGATGTGGAAGAAGTCTTGACTTGTCTCTCTCATAAGAATGACAAGGAATGAAAAAAAAAAAACTCTGTGTAATTAGCCCGTCAGTGTTATCAATCCCAGTGTTGCGACAGGCTCATTTTTTATCATCAATTACATAGAAAGCATCTGGACAATGATCAGATCCTGGCCGTCTTTCTCTAGCTGCGGCGCTGTCAACGACGTTAATGGAATTTTAAATCTCCTCTGCAGGGATCCACTTAAAGAGCAAGTCCCAATTAGGGAGAGGGTAATACGGCTAATCTCACAGGAGACCACGATCAATATCCAAGTTGAAACTTGGGCCCTGCAGCGGTGGAGAGTGATTTCCTCAATGGATGGATACCACCCTCAAATTCAACAGGTTTAGCTTGGAGTCTTGAAGACAGTGATGCACTGGGACTGAAACAATAGGGTTCATCACAACCAACAGAGGCCAATACACCAATCTGTCCTTCGGATGAGATGTTAAACCGAGGTCCCAACCCGATCTCACGAGAACTCGTACGAATTTTACGAGGTGGCTAATTCGTAACAATTCGTACGACCTCACTTGTACGAATTAGTATGTTTTTGCTAAATCATACATATTTTACGAATTGGCCAATTTGTATGAATTCGTACGAATGACCTACCCCTGACCCCGCCCTAAACCTACCCATCACATGGGTTTGGACAAATCGTACGAATCCGTACGAGTGAGGTCATATGAATTAGCCACTTTTTAATCACTCGTACGAATTCATCGTGAGATAGCGTAGGAGGTCCTGACTGTCTATGGTCATTAAAAATCCCAGGATGTTCTTTGGAAAAAGAGTAGGGGTCCAAGTTTGCCCATTGGCCTCACATATATACCGATTAGCTTCATTACTCGGTCTCTTCTCCACCAGTAAGCTGGTGTGTGGTGGGCTTTCTGGCACAATCTGGCTGCCGTCGCATCATCCAGGTGGATGCTGCACATTGATGGTGGTTGAGGAGATTCCTCCCTCCATATGTAAACCGCATTGAGTACCCAGAATAGCTCTATATACACGTAACAAATTAATATTTTAGTTATAAAACAAACTCCGTTCAAAAGCTTGAAAGAAGTCTTTATGCTCACCAAGGCTGTATTTGATCAAAATACAGTAAAAAACAGTGATATTGTGAAATATGATTACAATTTTAAATAACTGCTTTCTATTTGGAGATATTTTAAAATGTAATTGATATGTATTCATGATAGTGAGTCACATGATCCTTCAGAGATCATTCTAAATAATATGCTGATTTGCTGCACAGGTAAATTGTCTTATTATTATCAACTTATAAGGGTGATGTACTGTAAGTTCAAATTCAACACATATTCTCAAGCAAAAAGTCCAAAATGACAAAAAAAAAAATAGCAAAGCTGTGTCAAACATCACATCCTCAGAGGGATGCAAGCATCAGAGAGTTAAAACACATGGTAAGTTCTGTGGAAGTTTTGTGAGTCAGAACGGTCAGAGAAGAAGGTCAGTCGTTCAATATAGTTCGATCAAGGTGAGTGCAGGAGATGGGGTTGTTAAATATAGATGCAAATACAAATTATCAATACATCACAAGCAAGCAGTTATGAATCTTTTATGGGCAAAGTATACACGATCATTTCAAACCAACTCATAAGTGTGTTTACACTAAACTGAAGACTTCATAAAGGGTTTCGAAATGCACCATGCAACTTTTAGTATTGATGAGTGGGTTATAAATATTCTATGAGTTAAAAGAAACCCTAACACTCTTGGTTTAAGGATCGCTTTTCAATCGACTTGTTCTTTGCGGAGCACAATATCATATGCTTTGTCAAAGTCCGTAAGGGATTCGGTTTAGACTCAGAAGGACAATCGGTGGAAACAACTCAAAATTAGCTCGCCGTCAAAAAAAAAAAAAAAAAAAAAGCCACAGATGGAATAATAATTCATTTATCCACTGACTCTCCTCTTCAATTTTAAATGAAACTTCGTTGACTTTCATGTTTGAGGAATCTTCTCTCCACAGAGTCCAATCAATACTACCAGACAACAACATGAATTATTGATATGTATATCCATATTTCCTCTGTCTACGCTGCCGCTGAGAGCTACGGCCTCATTATGAGGAGACTAGCGTCTTTGCTATGAATGGTTTGGCGCTGGCAGGCTAAACGCGGCATCTTTCGATAGATTAAGCTCCATTAAAACTGCTTCAGCGTGACATGCTCTTCAAGGTGCCATCGCATTGTCAAGGA
The DNA here is from genome assembly GCA_038021265.1 of Cyprinella venusta. Taxonomy (NCBI): domain Eukaryota; kingdom Metazoa; phylum Chordata; class Actinopteri; order Cypriniformes; family Leuciscidae; genus Cyprinella; species Cyprinella venusta. Next base: position 28,170,355 of record CM075878.1, on the reverse strand, counting down.
CACGGGCATAATGAGCCCAGACTTTATTTTCCCATTTAAAGAAGCCTGAGAAAAGAAAGGTGAGGGCACACAGCCAGCCGCTTGGCAAAGTGCAGTTTAGCAGCACAACAAAGCCAGTCATACAGTAGGTTATGCCCAACAAGATCGTTGTGTGTATCGAGAGAACTTACTGACACCTGAATGTGTCTCAATGAGATGTATGACAAAAGTTGACCTCACAGGCACTCGGTAGACTACAAGATAAACCCATTCACACTCAAATCCTCCTAAAAGATGCAAAACAAACAACAAAAGTTAGCTTTAACGTGCTTTCACACTTGTCAAACGTTTGGTGTCGATTGATGTTAGAGTTAGGTTCGTATGGATGATGTGAACACTGGTATCCAAACTCGAACCGTACCAGAGTCTGCATGAAAAGGGTGGTCTGGGGTATGGTTCATGTGAACTTAGTAAAATACGCGGCTGATATGAAGGCAATCGTGTTAGATCATGGAAGTGAACACTATTGACGAAGTTTGATTTGATTAAAAATGTGTATTTGTGTGTGTTCTCTTCTCACGATGAGCATGACTGACGCACTGAAAGCAGAGTATGGCTCTGTTTACAACTGGTATTAAGAAGCGTTTTAGTGGACGACACTGAATGCAGGTGTAGACGGGATCTAAAATATGTTGAGTTTGTCTACTTTCGACCACTTCCAGAGGTAGTGGAAAACACATTTGGTCAGATTGCTTTTAAAATGTAAACGCTCATGTGGTCAAATGCATTCAAAGCGCTCGCCAGATGGGATTTAAACATTGTCGGCTGAATAATGATGATTAAAAATGCTAAACGTTACAGTACCTAAACTGCACTTAAAAACAAAACAAAAAAACATACATTTTAACATAAAATCTTGATGTTGGGTTAAAAAAAACAAAACACACATTACAATAAAAACTTCCATATTAAAGTTTGGTATTGGAGTTTACTTAAAGGGTACATATCGTGCTTTTAAATCATTCATTTATACTTATAAATCATACATTTGTGGTCTATATAAAGCATAACTGCAATGCTTGGGTCTGAATTCCTCATTATTATAGCTCAACAGGCCCCTTTTCTACCCCTTTTCTGATGTGCTTCTGTGAGCAACCCGTTTCGAAGCGTCCCCTTTAAATAAAAAGGAGTTGCGTCTTTCCCCGCCCGCTCTCCAGGTCGCTGAGTTCACGGTCGGTTCAACTCCCCGCGTTCAGCCATTATTGTAGTTTGATAAGAGATATACGATTACTATAGTTTCAAAGAACATTTTTATTCACACGTTAACAAGATGTCAACAACGGAAGACTTGTCCATCAAGCGTTACACATTCGAGCCAGAGCGAGCGATTTGAAAAAGACGACGACGAACCTGCAGAACGTCTTCATATGGATGCAGTGGTATGTAAAGTTAAGTTAACTATGTTGTGTTATTAGTGAAAGGCGACTATTTCTCTTGTTAAAACAAGCACACTGACAAGATAAATGACTGCGGTCTGATCTTACCACTAAAAATCTGTATGATAATAATATGATAACTTGCGTTTAGAAAGCGTCAGAAAACACAGCAGCTAAATGATAGAAGGAATTTACCCCTCATTCAAACGAAGTCGATCGGCAAACCATTCTGTATACTGGCGGAGGTTGTTGGATTGGGGATCCTTGAAGTGCTTCAGGTCACTACATCCAACAACCGAACATTTTGACTAGCCCTCTCGTAACTTCTGCATCATTGAGCTTGGACTACAAAATCGGAGCGAGAAATAATAATGGCGGATTGCTCGAAGTGTTGGACCGGTAGTCAATGTCCTTATTTGTCAGTTCCGCTGCAAATACTGTGACGTAATTGTTCAAAAAACGTAATAGACAACAGGAAAATCCGAACAGGTTGAAAAATATGACCAAAACAGAATATAAAGACATAAACGAAGCACCTGAAGAGAATAATTTCATCTTTTCTGTACTTATAAACACTCCAAATATACAACAAAATGCATTTAAGGGCTAAAAAAGTGGATTTTGCATGATATGTCTCCTTTAAAGAGAGTAAGCTTATTGTGATGCCAAAAAAAAAGACTGAAGTGCTGAACATCAACAAATTTTGCAGCAGAAATGAAATATTCACCCCCCAAAAAAATCACTGTATAATATACACACAGTCTAGTGAATGTTTATTCCCACTGTATTCTATCTGAAGCTCTCCATACACTCCTGGTCATTAGTAATTGTATTAATCAACACAATGTAATCAACTCTTTACTAATGATCGTTCCGTCTCGTTAAGGGCCTTCCTCATGTTTTATTGAACATCCAATTAGACGGAGCATTCGGCGGTTAATTAGCATGCCAAGGCTCATGTTGTTATTGTGGGCTCCCACTGCGTGTCAAACAGAGATGTGAAAGGATTTACCAGGGGACGCTTCTAACCCGCAGTACTGTATTTGAATGCCCTACTTCAACTTCAACATCTGTGCTATCACAAAACCACATTAAGCTTATTGTGAGGCTCAACACCGTCTTTACAATAATTCCACTGGTACATATATCCCAGCTCTGTTTATAACTTTCCTTAGTTATTTACATAACCGTTGTGCTCATATATGCGTTAAAAACTTTTCCACATATAGCTATTTTTTTATAACATGATGATATAAAATGTACTGACAATATTAAAAAAAAATAGTTTTATGATCATTTTATGTCAATTATGTTAACAGTCTTGTCTCGCAAATTGCTTTCTCATCCTTGTCCAAGTTGCTCATGGATAGCAGCAGCTGCCAAAAATCTAATCATATAATGACAAAAAAAAATAATAATATATAATAGGTGGAAGCTGTCATGTTTCTGATTCAATGGATTTTTTTTTACTGACTGTACAGATGTTTCAGATGTTGTTTTTCATGTCAGAAATGAATCATGTCAATTGGAGGTCATCTCACAGATGACCTGATGTCTGGTCAGTGACTGAGGATTAGAGACATAATATGATCATACAATAATGTGTCTCTTTTCATATCCATGCAAACAGAACTTATTATTTTAAGCTCATATTATGGGTGGAAAAAGGTCAAGGCTTGTCCCACAAGATAAAACACAACATGATGAAATTGAATTTTCCTTCAGTTCCCTTTTGCATTGATGTTTTTCACACACACAAAAAAAAAAAAATGGAGAGGCATCGGAAAGCACAAAGGCTAGGAAAGAAAGGGGGATAGAAAAATAAGCAAGAATGCAAAAGAATGCATGATAGAAAGGGTGCTGAAAAAAATGAAACAACAACCAAAAGAAAGAGTAAATCTTAAAAGGCATCAAAAAGCATGAAAGACCAAAAGAAAAAGAAAGAGCAAAACGAAAAAAACAAAAACAAAAAAAGGGCAAAAGACTAAAGAAAGAGCAAAATAAAAAAAATTAAGAATGTGCAAAAGAAGTCAATAAAGAGCAAAATAAACACATGAATAGAATACTGTGTCGAGCAGGACGTGGCTGACGTGAGAGAACCAAGCGAGGCCGGTGGTGTGAGTGTTAATGAACATCACCTGTGAGACGCACCGGTCTCGCACCTCTCACGGAGGAACGGAAGAATAAAAAGGTTCATTAACACTCACGCCACCGGCCTCTGGAGTCCAATAACCCACAGATATAGGACTGAACCCACAAATACAGGACTGAACCCACAGATATACGACTGAACCCACAGATATAGGACTGAACCCTAAACATGACTTTTTTAGCGAATCAGCATTATGTCTCATAGCAATTACTTGGTTCTGTTCAACTCTGAAACATGATATGTGGAGTTATCTGATTTTGACAAAAAATATATATATATATATACTGTATATTGTTGGAGTTATCTGCTTTTGCTAAAAAAAACCCTAAGATTATATATATATATATATATATATATATATATATATATATATATATATATATATATGAAGAGTTCAGATGCAAAAGCCTCTAAGTGCCATTTGAAATTTTCTTCTAAAATGATAATTTTTATCAAGCTTGTATATTTAAGTTCAGTAATTTCACTTAAATTGCAATGAAGATTACCTGTTAATTGTCATTTAAGTGAAATTACTGAACTTAAATATACAAGCTTGATAAAAATGATCATTCTAGAAGAAAATTTCAAATGGCATTTAGAGGCTTTTGCATCTGAACTCTTCATATATATATATATATATATATAAAACATTCTTTCAATGAACTTTAATTTTGTAAGTTACCTGTATTTTTTGAGTTACTATTACTTACTCAAAACAACCCAGCTGCAATTTGATTGATATTACTTGGAAGGCACAAACAAACTCTTCTGTTGTAAATGTCCCAATTAGGAGAGGGTGTGCAATTTTTAAATAGTTTAATTAGACATTCGTGGTATATATTTTGCTTGCATTTGTGAGTTATAAACTAGTAACTAGTTATGTAAAATTGGCACATAATATCTAAATATCAATGAACAAGAAAAAGCAAAAGCAAGAAAGTGCAGAAGGAGAAAAAAAATCAAGAAAGAAAAAAAAATGACTAAAGTGTAAAAGAAGTACCTCTTATTTATTCAAGCACAGAGACACATGAAGTGTCAGTGTAATTCCCACAAGTGCGGTCACAGATGGGCTCTGTCCCCAGACACCAGTGAGAGGAACCGTCCCCCTCGGGACCGTACCTTCAAAACGCAGGTCCCCGAAACAAAGCATCGGCCATTAGTTTCACTCACTCCACACCTGGCTGGCATGAGAAAAAAAAAGTGGTTTTCTATTTCATGTTGGACTTGTGCTTGAAATAAGGCCAATGTTGAGGGGACAACAATTTCTGAGAGTGGAATATCGCCCGTCTGCTTCTATGGAGAAAGGAGCCGCTACCTTCATGGCCCATGATAAATGAGAGCAGTCCAGAGAAAACGGGAAATAAATGCTTCAGAAAATATTGCTTTACAGAGCTCAATGGGCTGACTTCTGAAATGATCGTTATTTATGAGCAAAGGGCCGGCCAGATGACACAGAGAATTATTTTTAGTATATTTCATGCAACGGGATAGCAGTGGAAACCAGACGGGTACGGTCAGTACGAGAGATGGCTGGATTGGAAGAAGGGGTGAATAAAATTGGTCAGTGAGCAGAACAGGCAGAGAAAAAAAAATAGAAATCAATAACCAATCTACAAGAGAAAAAAAGGAGCCCTCGGTGTATCGTACGGAGAGGTTATCATAGCGGCGCCTGTAAATGAAGAGTCGAACGGTTCTACGGGGTTAGCGGGGTCATGGAACGGCCGTCACCATCTTTACGCTGCATAGGATCCATTAATGTCTTTCCAGCTGCTATATGCACAACACAGTCAGCAACAATGCGTGTTAATGTGGTGACTGGCAGCAAGTGTTTCCCCCTCAATGGAGATATTGAACACTTGGAGTTGTGGTTGATTAAACTAAATTCAGAAACTGTGTGCCTTACAATGTTTTTCAATATTAAACTAATCTTACTTGGAGCTATTATTTTTTACATGTCTTCAAAATTTATTTTCAGAATGTTCCACTATTTAATAAATGGTTCCAATCAATGTAACTTAAGCTCAAGAGCTCAAATGACTACAGTAACTGCTTCCAGAGTAAAATAAAATAGGAAGAATAATAGAACAGAATGAAATGAAATTAAATAGAATTAAATAAAATTATAGAAAAGTTAAATGGAATAGAATTAAAAAAATAAACAATAGAAATAGAACAAAAAAGAATTAAATTAAATTAATTGGAATAAAATAGAATAAAATAAAATGGGATGAAATTAAACAGAATTAAACAAAATTAACTGGAATAAAAAAAATAAAATGATAAATGAAATGAAATCGACTGGGATAAAGTATAATGGAATGAATTGGGATGAAATTAAATAGAATGAAATGAAATGGAATTAAATTAACTGGAATAAATTAAATTAACTGAAATAAATAAAAAAAAATAAGTCCTTGACTCATTTCATTCTAAAAGAATAGAGTGCATTTTGCCTGAATCATTTGTTTGAAAGATATGTTAGAGTTTCTAAAAAAAATCGATTTGACGTTATTCACATGTAAATATGCCATTAAACAATGGACAGATACACACACATTACCCAAAGCACTCATAATCACACACACACACACATATTACAGCCTATACCTACATGCACACAAATCAATACACCACATGCCACAACACACACAGACACACTCACTTTTTCAAGAGCTGACAGTTATGAAGTCATGTTAATGAGTTTCACTTCTCGGTTTAATCTAAATTAATATCTTATATAAACTAGATTGCGAGTCTGCCCTGATTATAAATTAAGAATTGGGGATGATCAGTCCTCTAAGAGTCAGAAAACATTTACAATAGAATGATCAGGAATAATCCTTCAAAATGAGTCAACAAATCTGTTTACCTCTTTGTTGTTCACAAGCTCTGTTTCTCCATTTCTGAGATTTGAACTCTCAGCTACAGTCGCTGTGTCTTAAAGACTTAGACAACATAAAACGATATTCATTTTCCCAGCGTAATGTAATGAACGCTTGCTAACAACATCATCACGAAAAGAGGCCAAGAATGTTACATTTAGATAACGTGCACTGATAAATGTATTAAAAATGAAATAGGGTCAATTTTAATTTTATGTTGACTTTGACTAGGGTTTCCGAAAGGTCAATTTAAGACTTTAAGACCTTTTTAAGACCGAGTAAAGACGTTTAAGGGATACAGACTCACAGAAACTACATATTTCTAGAATCTTTTACCCATTTCTTTAACAAATATACCACAAATGACCATATCACAAAGTCTTGAACCAAACCTTTCTTAATTCCTTTGGGCCAGACAATCCAGACAATACTGTTCAATGAATATTTAATAACCGCTCTAAATTCTGATTGGATAATCCACATTTTAAAGTCATTATAAAATCTGATACATAAATTCTATATCAATGCCCCAACTTCATATACTGTATCTCATATGACTTTTTAACAATTGTTGAACAAATATTTTTATTGAACACTGGTGTCTTTCATTAGAGCTGTTGTTGCTGTTGTTTTATAGTAGCAATAAGCCTTACAATAACCCTTAAGCATTGTAAAACTCATAGTTACACTCATCCTGTGATTTTATAGCTTGTGTTTAGACACATAAAGAATAACATTAATATAGCTGTAATATTCTCTTGAACTGTTTTACCTCAGCTCAGTGGAGTGAGTCTCGCCGGATGTGACCTCCACTGCCTCCTGAAAGCTGGTTTGGATTGAATCCAACCTTTCAACATTTCTTTTCATGCCATCCACTGGGTTTAGTGATGAAGACCTCACCACCTCGATCCTCGTGCGATCAAGAGCAGAGACAGAAGAAACAGCAGCTGTAAAATCTCTAGAGAGGAGAGAGGAGAGAGGAGGTGTGAACCGCTCTGATGTGAGGAGCCACATGTGGGATCCACAAAACATTGAATTTGGCACAAGACCTTCTTAAGAGACCATGCCAAAGCTTGTGGGAGAGACACTTTAGAAATTAAGATGCAAGCTATCTATAGGAGGAAACAAGAGGGTCAAAATATCTAAAACATAAAAACAGAAAATAAATGGGTGTTTCTTGACTCCTACAGTGAGATATGGCTTTAATTAAATGGAACTACGGTTCTATAAAGTGAACTGCTTCAAAATATAAACACATTTCAAAGGAAATAATAAGATATAAGAAGAAAAAAAGGAAAATACATTTTATGGCTGTTCTGAGAATTGCTTGATACGAGATCCACTATAAGGCCCTTACAAATATTTGCCATGGTAAGCAGGATAACACCTAAATATTATAGATACATAATAAAGTAATCGGTCTGTAATTGAAAAATAATATACTGATAATGTATACATTTCAAAAGTTTGGGGTCAGTAAGATTTTTTTAAGAAATAAATAACTTTGAGAAAAGATGCTTTAGCATTGTTTAAAAAAAATCTATTTAAGATAAACTTTCTATTCAATAAAGATTTTTTTTAAATAAAAAATATTAAGCTGTTTTCAACATTGATACTACTCAGAAATGTTTCTTGAGCAGCAAATCAGCATATTAGAATGATTTCTGAAGGATTTTTGACTCAAAATTCAACTTTACATCAATAAATAAAAATACATTCAAACAGAGAGTTATTTTAAAATGTTAATATTTCAAAATATTACTGTTTGATTGTATTTTTGAAATACACACAGCCTTGGTGAAAGAGACTCAAAAACATGAAAAATGTTTAAGCTTTTAAAATCTTATTAAATGCTATTATATTACTATTACAATTTAAAGGAATACAAAATCCAAAATAAAACATGACCTCCAATAATGACAAAAAGCACCATAACATCGTGCCCTCCATCGCAGCTTTCAAACCAAATTCATGTTTGCATCTTTTTAAATGTCATGACACGTCACACAAGGTTTGACGTCAATGACAATCGGTCGAGACGTGAGAACTGATGACTTTTGATGTTGCTGATGTCAAACCTGACCAGCCATATTTATATGAATATGAACAAAAACTATTTTAGAGCTACGACAGAGCAAAACAGCATTTATGGAGCTCAGCAGCAACTGATGAACATTTTTTTCACTTTTGCCTGAACTAGCCTATTCTTTACTTTTTTAAACTTCTTACTGGGTCACAGTCAGATGGAAATGGTGCTGTTCTCAGTGACTGTCTCAACACAACAGTGTGATTCAAGTAATTTTTTGACATTTGGGTATAAAGTGTCTTAATTCTACAATGTATGGTTGAATTTTAACTAAACTGCTCCATTCATGTGGATTAGATATGATCTAAGATGACTTCATTTTCTTTTTTTGGGTAAACTAACCCAACTAACTTTAAGTGTCTTGCTCAAGGATCAAACTTTCAGGTTCGCACCAGCAACCTTAAACCATCCTAACTACAAAGAGGCTAGTGTTTTGTTAAGGAATACCTGCAGTAGAGTTTAAAAAGAGCAATGAAAACGAGTCCTGGCAACTTGCTCGCTAAGGATTTGGGGAAGCTTTTCAGTGCAACCTTGACCAGGGTGAGCTACTGTATAGAGGAGTGTTGCAGACCACATTACACCCCTTGGGCTGGACTGAGTCAATGCACAGCTCTCTTCAGGGAAAATGGACAGAAAAAGAGAGAGAGAGAGAGACTGCTAGTGGCAAAATGGGAAATGAGACACAGGAGGGAAAAGGGGGAAAATGAACGAACACAAAAAAGCCAAAAGGCCATTTCAGGAAATCATGGTTCGGTGAAACATGCCTGAATAGCTTGTCTTGTGTTAAGCGTTTTAATGAAAGTAAAAAATGCCCAAACTAAGTCTGTTGGGAAAAATGAAACAGAACTTTTACAAAATTAGTCAAATTAGCAAATGGGTCTAAATTTAATTTTGTACTGAAATATTACATGACGACATGTCTGCCTTGATTATTTTTAATATCTGTGCTCAGTCAAGATCTTGGTCCCATCTTAGTACATTAGGCTTTATAGGTTGTCATTTCCTTTTCTTGACCAGCTTCAGTGATCTCAGGAGTCCAGTTTACAATGAAGGAGCCACAATATCACCATTTATCTTTCTGATTCCAAATCAGTGTAGGCTGAAGATGTGGAGGTCTTTCCCTCAGAAGGATGAATCACTGCAGCATGAAGAACAGAATTTCCAGACCATTTCCTCCCTTTGATTGTGCCGTTATGTTCAGCCCCATAATAGATTGTTGTGTATCATAAATCTCTTCTTTTCCTCCTCCATCTGAGATCCTTTACACAGTGTAGCTTATACATTGTTTGGTATCTCAAATCTTCCCCAATATATATTATTGTTATTATACAGCTAGAATTTAAATATGCATTGGGCTTTGTTATTTAGTCAGTCCAAAAAAAAAAAAAATAGATAGCCAAGATAGCCAAGGCTTTATGATTTGCACCAAAATGAAGTCCAAAGATAACAGTGACTCACAACAGCCACAGAGAAAAAAAATCCTTGTGACAGTGTATAGTTTCGGATACTGTTCGCATAACTTAAAACGCAATTTTGTTATGCTTAGAATAACAAATTGTTTTGCTACTTTTTAATCATAGCCTCTGGAATTCATGCAACTGTCAAGTTGGAAAAAGCTTATATCAGGCATTACTGAAATCTATACATCTGTAAGCATTTATACTGTACAGGCTGCTATGACAGGACACATATCAGACAGCAAAAGATGTCAGATCATGTGAAGACATTACATGAAGCCTCTGGGTGAGTCTGACACTGACCTCTGACCTCTTTAAAGACGATCTGAGGGTTGGCTCCCAGAGAGAATGGCCCTGGAGGGAAGGGAGTCATTTTCATGCTCTGCTGGAAGGCATCTCTCTCTCCCGCTCTCCGTCTCATGCACGCCTTCAGGCAAGAAACACAACAAGAGTGATGTTATACTGGAGACCGGGGAGAGTTTTGTTCTTCTGTTAATCTCTGAGGTTTTTCTGTGCTGTGCGTCTCAAACTTTGAAAAATAAATTCCTATATTTGGGTAAATCTCATTCCCCCTCTCCCATCCCATCCCCTTAATACATAAATAAATAATAAAAAGAAATAAAGAAAGAAAGAAATATATTCTCTGTGCAAAGGAAATAAAGAACACCATTGGACCCTTTGAAAATGTGACAATATTTTCAGGAAAATTCTCATTACTGTAATGCAAAATCTACAGTGGTCAACATTCAAACCTGACAAAGAAAAATTCATCAAAGTTATAGATGAATTTTGAACATTACCTGTTCTTTTCTTAGGACAACTTTGATGAACTTTTGAAACATTAAATTATTGTAGCATTACTGTAATTTAAAATAAAAGATTACAAATATAAATGGAATAATGTAATATAATATAAACAATATAATATAAATAATATAATTTGATACAATATAATATAACAGTTTTTCCCTTTTTTTTTTTTTTTTTTTTTTTGTGGCAGTCAGCCACAATATCAACATTGATCCCGGACACCTCTAGAGGCCCACCCACCACAGTTTCACAAAAATCCTGTTGAAAACACTGTGTAATATAATATAATATAATATAATATAATATAATATAATGTAATATAATGTAATATAATATAATATAATATAATATAATATAATATAATATAATATAATATAATATAATATAATATAATATAATATAATATAATACTGTACAATAATATAATAAAATATTAGCCTAATGTCACAGCGCAAAAAAATATATACTACATTTTCTTTATGCAACGTATTATTATTATTACCATTATTTTATTTATTTATTTATTTATTTATTTATTGCTTTTGGGAGTTTGTAGCTTTGAAATCTACAATTTATCCTCAAACTGTAAATTATTATTTTCTTGAAAATTATGATTAAATAAAATGTGCAACAATAAGTATATTATTATTGCTGTAAAGGGGCTAAAAACAAAAGTTAAAAATTTGTTAAGACAGTGGTTTCCTCTATCCCGGTAAGAGTCAATAAGGATACAGGAACTGACACAGAAAACGGCACCTCCTAAAGTTACAAAACAACTTTATGTTCATGGAAGCAGAGTGAATCCGTTTGACACTACAGAAACAGGCCATCATCATGGGAGAAAATAGCCCATCTCTGTTATATTCACTCTTATGATAAATCAAACTCAATGTTGTAAGCAAGCACCTCAGGACTGTTTTCCCCTATCAGTCCCAACGATGACAGTATGACATGGTAATGTGCCAAATATGCTAGCTCAGGTAAACTAAATGATGCCATTTTAAAGTTGGTGAAACTAGCTTTTTTGTCCATTTAGACCCATCTGCACTGTACTTTGCATATGAATATTAGCAAAGATAACATTCCCATAAAACTCCCACATTCTGGCCACATCGACAAGACACAACACAACAATACGTACAAATTGAGCTGCGTATAAGAATGCTTCTCAAGAAGAAATGAATAGCAGGTATGAAATTGAGGGTGTGAACTCATTTTGAGATGCCGATGCGGCCGTTTGTCTCTGCGCGCAGCACACACTGCGTTTGCTCGGAGCCAGTCTTGGCGTACACTATTATCCCAGACACCCTTCAGAGCTAAAGAGAGGCTCTCAAAAGAGCAGGGACTGCTGACGGCAAGACATGCTAGCACAATTTCTCGACCACATGAGCACCAAAGGTGATGAAATGAGATTCAGTCAAACGTAATGATGGAGATGTCAGGCACGGCGGTTCATCGCTTTGCAAAACAGTACATGCAGGGAATAATAATGAGGTTTTGTTGTTGTAGGTAATTAGTGTGATGTGGCTAACTCGCGTTTAGAGCTGATGGTATCAGGCTACGTTTAACTTAGCCTTCAGCATAAACGGACATTTTGTTATGCTTCACATTACAGTGCCTCTCTGAAACGTGCCTCTCTCTGTGTGTGTGCACGTAATCGAGTTCTCTTTTTCACCACTTCACTCACTCGAATGGTTTAAAAAGCACGAATTGTAAATGGTCAAGAAAAATTTAAATGCAATCCATTGCAACCCTAGTCACAATAAGGAGAAAAACTTCTCACCATTAAATGCATGTTATAGATCTTTTAATCCGTTTAATTTTTTACATGTTTTTCCGATCTAATTGTTTATCAAAAAGCCACTTTTCCACTGTCAGCCCAAACCATTTTCTTTGCTTAACCGTACCATTTTGTGACGATCTGGCCCAGCCGAAATGGATATGGTTTCATTTTCCACTGCAGGACTGATAACAGAGCTCTTAGGAAGTCAATACAGCCGTCAGTCATTGCCTTGGTAAGACAAGAGTTCCCAGAAAATATCAGATGTAAATAGGGACCGTGTTGGCGGATGATCAGATATTTCTTTTCACTTTATTAACCCTTGTGCATCAATTTTAAAAAGTTACACTTAGGTAAAAAGAGGACAAAAATGTCCATGTCAAAAAACTGTCATAAAAATGTGACGCTTTGGAGCACAGACTTAAGTTTGGTATTATTTTAAAGAAGACCCTTTGCAGATTATTGCTGAAGTAAAAAAATAATAATAAGTAAATCCAAAAAAAAAGTTATATAGGTATAAGTTTATGAAAATTATTTATAAAAAATATTTTATATAAAATATATATTTTATAAATCAGGTTGAACTCAAAACTGCAATAAAATCAAAGCCATAAATCTAAATCGGTTGTGTTCCAAATTTGAGGATGATATCTCAAAAAATGAGCTTTCTGTAACAGTTTGTTTGGGCGTAGTAACATATTTTCCCCATTGGGTCCCAGCAAAACCCCACTGGAGCTTAGACTGATTGAATTATTTTTTGCAGTTTTTCTCTCTTAGTATTACAAACACACACATGCGCACACACACACATATTTTTTATAACACACATACTAACCACACTCTGACATCCATACCAACACACCCACACAAATATTGTTGCATAATTTATCCAGTTGGCTCTATAGTATGCCGAACCAGAAAACAGGAATAAAGCGATATGTTTTATAGGCCAAACTTAAAAAAATGACACCATCTGATAAAAAATAGTAAAAAATAAAATTTTGAAGCCTTGCCATCAGAATGAAAGCCTCTTAACAAAGATTGCATAATTTTATAGTTAACTGAACCGGGGATTAAAAATGGCAGTTTTAATGGGTTTCAATGGGGACATTTTTGTCCAAAAGGTGCTGAGAGGGAGTATTTTTTGTACCTAATGCAAAAAATATTTTTTTAAGAAAATGACGCTGAAATAGTAAAATTCCAATAAAAATACACACCTGAGCCAAGTTTTTTGCAGTTAGCTTTAACACAGGCAAAGTGATCAAGAAAACAAAACTGAAAAGGACAAAAATGTCCATAAGGATGCACAAGGGTTAATAATTTGTGTTTACATCACTCAAATAGCACACTTAGAAAGGTAGCCAGGCAAAAAAACAAAAGACCAATGTCATAACTACACTTTACACAGAAACTGGACTTCACTGTGGTGGCTGTACAGTACACGCAGGACTTCTTCAATCATTTAGTCTGCAAGCTCACGTTTAGGGCCGTAGCCAGCTATGATGTCACCGAGGTCCGGACCTCGGTCATTTTTTTACATTCAAAAATAAAATGTCATGCTCTCTGAATGATTAATTAGCCGTGTTTAAACCACCTCACATGAGTGTTCGCAATTCATTGCTGCGAGAAGCTAGCGGAGTGAACGGGGCTCGAGAGCTCGTCGTGAATGAGGGCATGTGACTCGCGAGTGCAGCCTACGTGTTGCCAGATCCACCTAATGGACAGATGCAGTTATCTCCTGGACCTGTTTTTCTGATTTAATGAGACACTTTAGGAAGTTATTAAAATGGAAAGTTGCATGTTAGGGTTAGTGACATATTCATCTTATTTCCAAAACTCAAGCTTTGAACTAATTTCAGATAATTATTATTATAATTATTTTGTTTTGCTTGTTTCAGTAGCAATATTTGGCAACATTACTGTCGGTGTTAAAAAATAAATAAATCAATAAATAAAACTTATAGACAAAGTGCAATTGCATAAAGCTACCATATTCGGTAAGACAAACGCAATAATCATCGTGATTATCTGTAAGAAATGTAGGCTATAACACTAGCATAAAACAGATCTGTATGTTACAAAATGAAATTTGCCAAATAACCTTATTGGTCAGCTTGGAAGACGGCTCATGCTGTTTCACAAAGTCATCATAAATAGGTTTGTTTATGTGTTATTGTGTTATTTTAGTGTTTCACTACAATAATTAAAGCAGTGTTTCTCAACTAGCAATCTATTCAGCCAGTAGCCTATATTTGTGTTTGATCTGTGTGAATTACAGAAATATAAGACTTTGCTAGACCTACTTTTTTTCTATATTTCTTTGGACGAAACTCTCCAGAAAGTGCAATTTAATGGTTTATTTTTCAAAAAAAAAAAAAAAAAAAAACCCGGGGTATGCATACCCCCCTTGAGAGATTGCCCCACACATAATTAAAAAAATTAACCCGTATATATATATATGAAGAGTTCAGATGCAAAAGCCTCTAAGTGCCATTTGAAATTTTCTTCTAAAATGATCATTTTTATCAAGCTTGTATATTTAAATTCAGTAATTTCACTTAAATTGCAATGAAGATTACCTATTAATTGTCATTTAAGTGAAATTACTGAACTTAAATATACAAGCTTGATAAAAATGATCATTTTAGAAGAAAATTTCAAATGGCACTTAGAGGCTTTTGCATCTGAACTCTTCATATATATATATATATATATAAGGCAAAGACGCTGCATCATCATGTCCATGTGGTTCCAATAGCCTAATCATTATTAGGCCTATAGCACAATTCTTTACACAACACCCCGGACCTCACTAATTTTCAGACCCTGGTTACGGCCTTGCTCACATTTATCTATTAATGGCCACATCTCAACATCCAATCAACAACCCAAGCACAGAAATCCCACCTCCAACTGTTTTTACTTTTCGATAATGCATTACACACTTGGATACATCAAAATACAGAAGAAAAAAAGTTGCTACTCCCATTTCATCATGACAAAACAATAGTTTTTCACTTTGTTGTTAAACAGAGAGCATCTTGCAGTCTAACAAGGCTGCCTCCCTTCCTGTCTGCATAAATGTTGGGCAGTGATATTTAAAACCAGAAATAGGAGAGAGAAGACAGGAAACGAGAGCATAGGGAAATCAGCACATTGAAAAGGTTTGAGGGAGTACTTCTGTATGTGTGTGTGTACATGTTTTCCGGGGGTTTTCAAGTCCTTGGTCAAGGGTAATGTCAAACGTACCTGTTTGTCACTGTTGACTCTCTATTATGGACAGCAAAGGCCGTGTAAGCAACGGTCTTCAACACGCTGAAATGCTGAGGCAGGAATCAGGATTGGTACGGTGCCAAAACCCACAGCGTTGAAAAAAAAGCCTCTCTGTTCCTCACAGATCTTAGTGCCTATTGAACAAAACAAATTCAGAATGAATCTGCAGCTAAAATAAACACAGACGATCCTTGCAAACACATTAATGCATGACCAAATAGACCAAACGACAGACAAGAAACACCATGCTGCAAATATGAAATCAAAGCAGCCTTATAATTTGATTCCTGTGCACGGCGCAAAATTGCTGTATTTGAAAATCAACCTTGTATTCTCAAATCCCATCTTGTTTTTCTTTCCTCCTAATTCAGCAGCCGAATGCTGCCTCCACATTTCTTCATTAACTCGGGTGCCTTCATTTTAAAAATCACTCCCTCTTGCTTTCGAATTCAAATTACTTCCATTTGAAGGAGCCGTTTTCATAACTACTGCCTCAATTGAGTGCGGTTTGTGATAGCCATAATCCTTTTAAAACAGTATAATGGTCATATAGGAGGGAAAAGTCTCAGAGGAACACAAACAAAGCCTTTCAATTTACATATTTCTAATTTATAAACCCTCCCGTTTGACTGGCTATTTTGTGACCTACGAGCACCAAGATAAGGAAAACGGCTGATTGTTTTTCTGTTATCTTTTCATTGTTTTTTTTTAATAGTTTTTCCTTTCTGTCTGTCTCTCGCTTTTACACACTCTCAGTAAAAAGGTACAAAAGCTGTCACTGGGGCTGTACCTTTTCAAAAGGTAAACTTTTGTCCATTTCAGGTGCCAATATGTACATTTCAGGTGCTAATATGAACATTTCAGGTGCTAATATGTACATTTCATGTGCTAATCTGTACATTTCAGGTGATAATATGTAGATCTTAAGTACTAATATGTACATTTCAGGTGCTAATATGTACATTCCAGGTGCTAATATGTACATCTCAGGTGCTAATGTACATTTTAGGTGCTAATATTTATATTTCAGGTGCTAATCTGTACATTTCAGGTGCTAACATGTACATTTTAGGTGCTAATATTTACATTTCAGGTGCTAATCTGTACATTTAAGGTCCTAATATGTACATTTCAGGTGGTAATATGTACATTTTAGGTGCTAAAGTTACATTTCAGGTGCTAATATGTACATTTTAGGTGCTAATATGTACATTTCAGCCAGGTGCTAATATTTACATCCCAGGTGCTAATATGTACATTTCAGGTGCTAATATTTACATTCCAATTGCTAATATGTAGCATTAAGGTACGAAAATATACAAAAGTGTACCTTTTGAAAAGGTACAGCCCCAGTGACAACTTTTATACCTTTTTTCTGAGAGTGCAGAATTGAAAGCACTTATGCATAATCTTTGAAGATGAAATTTTGTTATGAAATTAAAAAAACGTGAACAGCCTTCAGATGTTGCAACTCCTCTTCATTGACCTGTAACTGCGTGTGGTGGCTGTAGCGGGACCCTTCTTCATCTGACAGGGCAGCTGCAGCAGGCCCCTCATCCTCGGGCCCCAATTAGGCCGTGCCATCCAGGCCGGTCTCCCCTGAGACGGCGTCTCCCCCTCAGGATTGAAGCGAACTGGCAGTCTCTGATGCTGATGAGGGGGAACAGTGGCTGAAGGGGAGGGCAGTTAGAGCTGAAGCCTCTGAGGCCTTGCCAGCTATTTTTTGAGAATAAATGCCACTCGCATTTTGTTTTTTTTAGTTTTTGTTGTGCGCCAGTGCCGTAACAGCTCACAGCTTCTGGCAAAGTGAACTGGTCGAATCAAACTGTGGGTTTAATAAGTCACTTTTCTATCCTTTAATGGACAATAAAAAGAGACAAAAAAGTTACACAAAACATATCTAGACACAAGAATATCATGAAACTTTTACCAGAATGTAATATCCAAGAACGGAGCCCTAAAATTTTGTGCATGATATAAAAATTTGTTCCGTTTTAGTAAATCATGGGTTATGTTGTATCAATTCGTTCCCCTGTTTTGATTGAACTATTGAACTAAAACAAGGGAAAATTAATACAACTAGGGGTGTGAATCATCACTAGTCTGACGATTCGATTTAATAACGATTATCATGTCAACGATTCTATTCAATATCACAATGCATCATGATGCGTTGCAAATACCTGCACATTTTCGTCAATGCTACATTCACTTCAAGGGTTGACGCCATTTCACAGCTTGTAAATAACTAAATTTACATGTCACATATATCTTGGACATGGTAATTTGAAGCATTACAAAATGGTGTGTTTATGCAGCTGACGCCATTTCACATTTTTCAGTCATAACAAGTCATTAATGCCAGTCTTTTGACAAATCGGCATATCTGCCAAGCATTAACATTCTTGAGAGAGGTACATTACATAACCTTCAGAATGGATTAAATAGGCTACAAGATGGCATGACTAACGCATGGCACACAAACTGACAGATCTTGTGTTTGAAGAAAACTGATATTGTCACTTAACACTTAAATACTGTATATCCAGCAGACAATTACTCAAATTACAGAAGTTCTGAGTGTTTAATGTCACTATTAGCTACAAGTAGACACTACATATAAGTAAACTAGGCTATTTACACACACAAAACTCAACATCAATATAAACTAGCCACAGGTCCTCATATGTGAAAGGGTTTAACGTTAGGTCTTAGTGGTCTAAAACCACGGAAAGACGTATTGTTAGAGTCAAGGATAGAGGATAGGAAAACAGCTCAGTATTCAAAAGAAGTCAACATCATGAGAGTAAAACCTTTCATTTATTTCTTCTAAGACAAGCTGACTCGCTATTTTCTGCTGTATAATCCATCATTCTGTACAAAACTTTAGTCATATTATTATATATTTTCTCTGAGCAGATAAACTCTTCACAGTGTGACACTTGTCATCTTCCTGTCAGGTTGACTGCATATCAAAACAGCTTTATGGTGGTGTCAATGTCAGGTCAGGAAATGCTTAAAAAGTCAAACTTGGATGTATTCTTTTATCCAAGGATATACTAAATGGTTAGTTTACCCCCAAAAATGTTTTAAGTTTACTTACTCGCGTCGTGTGACTTTTATCCGTCGAGCTGGACATGTTTACAGTTTCATTGTTTCTAAACACTCGGCGCGACGCAGGCGGGAGCACACGCTGACGAACAAAAAGTACCATAACAGCGTCATAAAGTTAATAATTACAACTCTATGGGCTATATTCCAAGTCATATTATAGATTTATGCGAGGAATAAATTAAATTGAACTAACCTTTCAGTGAAATCTTAAATCTGGCGCGTTTATGAAGCTGAACTGTTTTGTTTGTTCTCAGCGGAAGTGCTGCGGCCTGCGTTACCATATAAGGACAAGAATGAGGAAACGTAACGGTAACTTTTGTAAACTTTATTTAATCTTTCGTTTGGAGTTAAGCGCGAACACTCTTCAACGTTTAGTTTAAGTTTATTCTTACCGTTCTTGTTTGTTTGTTTGTTTGTTTGATACGTCTGAATCCCGTGAGCCGGCGCACCATCTAAAGGAGTTCGCGTGGAAACATTGGACGTATTTATATGGTTCCGGCCGATGATCAGGCCACAAATCTGAGTCTGCACATGCGCATAACCGGTAAGTAGCAAATCTCGATGGGTAGCATGAATTGTCAGAACACCTGTTTATTCTCCGGGGGAACTCCAAGGACTATTTTGCTTGCTTTTCTTTTGTTTGTTTATAAGAAGTATATTTCATGAAGAAGTATATTTTATAAGTCATGTGATAGTATAATTTGAGGTGTTTGTTCATGTATAATGGGTGTTTTCATATTCGTTTATTGTGTGTAATGGCCATTGTAAGCCCTTGGCCTCCTTTTTTGTTATTTGATTTTTGGTATGTTTGGTTTACCACCATTGAGTTAGCGCATTGGCTTTACTTTTGTAACCCCATCCTGTGGAAATAACCCCCTAAACGTTTGAGCCTTCTGCCTCCGTGTTCTTTTATCCTTGTTCACATCACAGTGACTAAATCAGCCATCAACACAGCCAAGTGTGATTGTTTACAGGTCTATCTGTGATTGTTTACAGGTCTCAAAAGTTTTAAACACCACACATTTATAATGTATTATTATTATTATTTCATATTTATGGAAGATCAGGGAACACAAATGATCAAAGACAGAAAGTTTTGAAGGCATTCTCTTTATTTCATAGCTTATGCAAAAAGTAACATGTATTCTGTTGATATTTCAAACATTTGCATTCTTCTGATGAGCGAATGAGGAGCAGAAACTCATGAGGGACTGTCAGCACATATGCTTCAAAATGATTAATTCTCTAAAGATACACTTCAGGCTTGTTTCACTGTGATGAAGTTGAACAAAGAGAGAGACCACCAGATGGACTTCTATTACTTTAGTCTAAGAATCGAAGACACTGGGAGAAATGTCCCATGAAAACAATGAATACAAATTCACGGACCGATATAAATATTAGCTCTTACAGAAGCAGCCAAGAAAACATACAGTATTAAACTTGATGGAAAATGTGATCTCTCATGAATATCTAAACTACACCATCCTGTAGCTAAACTACACCAGGTGGATGGATGGATGGATGGATGGATGGATGGATGGATGGATGGATGGATGGATGGGTGGGTGGGTAGGTGGGTGGGTGGATGGATGGATGGATGGATGGATGGATGGATGGATGGATGGATGGGTGGGTGGGTGGGTGGGTGGGTGGGTGGATGGATGGATGGATGGATGGATGGATGGATGGATGGATGGATGGATGGATGGGTGGGTGGGTGGGTAGGTGGGTGGGTGGGTAGGTGGGTGGGTGGGTGGATGGATGGATGGATGGATGGATGGATGGATGGATGGATGGATGGATGGATGGATGGATGGGTGGGTGGGTGGGTGGATCAATGGATGGATGGATGGGTGGATGGATGGATGGATGGATGGATGGGTGGGTGGATGGGTGAGTGGGTGTATGGATGGATGGCTGGATGGATAGGTGGATGGATGGATGGGTGGATGGATGGATGGATGGTTTGATTGAGCCATTTCAAACAAATACCTTCTCACTTTTGGCCACAATTTGTTTTCCTGTGTTTAGTATCTATGTACTGTATATATTTGGCTTGAACAAATGTCAACCCCTCATTAGGAATAAAAATAAAGAAGAAGAAAAAAGACGATTATATAGGCTAGGGGGGAAAGGTCTCTAACATGGTTTAACAGAATTATGCAAATGTTCATAATTATTCTTATGAAACCAGTCTCATCTACATAATTTTCGCAAGCTTTGCAACACCTTTTAAAAGCTGTGTGTTTAGGCCTTCCCAAACACAAGGCTAATTATGCAATGACTAAATCTAGCGGTATCAGATGACGAGGCCATGACTCAGCCCTGATCCTGACCTCAGACTGAAACAGAGGACGGGCCGCTGGCTAAATGTGCGCATGCACCACTGCGCCTGCCCTAAAACCCTGTGAAAAACAGCTTCTCTGCCAGGAAACCAACTTCAAACACTCCACCAAAGGTTTATTGATCTTTGCGGATTGCAGCTTCTTAGGAACATAAAGAAACTTTTATGGTGGATCACAGAGGTTCAATAAAGGAGAAAAGCAACAGACACTTTGAGTTAATTAAGCAAATACAAGTAAGAGTGCGATAGATAGACATAATGAAAAAAAGGTGGCTAGGTCATTTTAAAAAGCCGTGCATGCATAGAAAATTAATTTAATTTCAGCACCATAAAAAAATACACTGTAAAAAAAAATTATCAATGTGTTATGACAACATGTTTTAACATTGCTTTAACTCATTAAAATAAGTAAACTTCATTTTTTATACAAGATTTAACAATTTTTTCAAGTCAGTTTAACATAATTTACGTACATTTTTTATAGTGTCATTAAAAAAAATTAAATCCACTGTTAAATTAGTGCCATACATAGTGCCGTACAAAATGTCCTGAACGTGAGAAAAAGCAGAAAAACAATAAATATACCAAAGAACTTGTTGCACTCCTTCAAGAATTAAAGGGGCTGCTTGTAAGAATTTTCATGTACTAATTAAAATTAATGTAACAAAAATCTAAAAACGAGACCTTCCCAGACTTCCTCGGTTGTCAATGAAAACCTGAATGTTTTAGCTGGGAAAATCAAAAGGAACTTTCTCGTTATTTTGACATAATAAGTCGTTATTTCGACACAATATCTCGTTATTACGACATAATATCTTGTCATTTCGACTCAATAAGTCGTTATTTCGACATAATATCTCATTATTTCGACTTAAGTCATTTTTTGACTTATCTTGTTATTTCGACATAGTATCTCATTATTTCAACTCGTTATTGAATATCTTGTTATTTTAATATATTTTTTTTAATATCTCGCTATTACGACACAATAAGTTGTTATTTCGACATATCTCGGTATTACGACAAAATATCTCGTTATTTCGTCATAATATCTCGTCATTTCGACATAAGTAGTTATTTTGACATAAACATCTCATTATTTCGACATTATAAGAGGTGCATTCTAATATGCATTAAGCTACATTTAGCGTTCTTAAAATGAGTTTCTATTTGAGGAAAATGCTTATTGTCAAATGAAACGTTTTGTGTTCATGTTCTGGAGTTACCTGGAATTTAGAATCATATGCATGCACAATTATCAGCGAGCTTGACAAATGTTGCAGATATGTTTTATGCTACTATCCACAAACAAATTGCTTTCAATTATGTGTGCAAAAATTCTCTGTTTTACTTTACGTACTTTCGTAGTGCAGTTCACTAAACGGCCACCAGTGTCGCTAATAAGAGTTTCTGAATTCTATGGCCCTTTTAAATTACACTCAACTCCTCAGACAACATATTAACTCTTTATAAAAGTTCAAGAACAGTGTGTAACTACAGTAAACTACACTAGACTAGACTAATGAGATGAGTTAGTTTCTGATAAAAACTTTGATTTTATTTTAGTAGTATATAGGAATAAACCCAGAACGATCTTATCGACTCAAAGTCAGCATGAAATGGCATTTAAAACCAATTTTATGTGCATACTGTGACTTGATTTTATCAAGAAATTGATTGGATGAATGTAAACAGAGTCACTTTTGATTTCACGTTGACTTCATCTGGAGGATGTTATAGATACTGTATGTGGATGTGTGCTCTGTGCACCCAATGATTCTCAAATTCACTTTTCAATGTTTCATGAGACCACATAAAACCATTAACAGGTTGAAAGGTGTACACATCCACTGTATCTGTTTCAGAAGTGAAGAACATCCACACTGATCAATGGAAACCAGAGGAAGAGTAAAACGAGCCTGTGTTTATGGTGATACGTGAACATGCAGTAAAACATACTATAGTCTTCCTTACGTGATCATCGCCGACAACACTTAAGCGAATCTGATCGATATGTACAATATATGTTTCATATGGGCGTCCAGATTCGCTGATAATTGTGCATGCACATGATTCTAAATTCCAGGTAACTCCAGAATACGAACGCAAAACGTTTAATTTGACGTTAAGCATTTTCCTCACGTAGAAACTCATTATAAGAACGCTAAATGTAGCTTAATTAGAATGCACCCCTTATAATGTCGAAATAATGAGATATTTAAGTCAAAATAACGACTTGTGTCGAAATGATGTGATGTTATGTCGAAATAACGATATTTTGTCGTAATAACGAGATATGTCGAAATAACAAGTTAATAAGTCGAAATAACGAGATATGTTGAAATAACAAGATATCATGTCCAAATAAGATATTATGTCGTAATAATGAGATATTATGTCGAAATAACGACTTAAGTCGAAATAACGAGATATTATGACGAAAATAACAAGATATGTCGAAATAATGACTTAAGTCATTATATCTAAACTCAAATGGCCTAAATATACATACGCTTCAAATAAATAAAATGTAATTTGCTAATCTGATTTTTATTTACAGTGAGAAAAAAAAAACAGTGAATGAAATATGATCAGAATAGTATGGGTTACATTTAGATTGTCGTCGTGAGTGGAGAGATGGTCGCTGTCCATGGTGCTGAAAGACAGCAAGACAACACCGAACATGAATATAATTTGGGCGGGACTTGTTTTTATCCAGCAGGAACTGATTGGATGGTAAATGTCAGTTTTGACTTGGACAGGATGTTATAGAGTTTACAACTACAAGAGTATGGGTACCAAATATATATACATTTTTAATCACCGAGGGTGCTTTTCAATACTCAAATAGATGCTTTCTCGCTCCTCAGTCCTCCGATCGAGCTAATGGGAAGCCAGATGCTCAGATTAAGGTCCCTTTATTAAGATGAATTACTTTGACATCATAATAATGAACTTAACACAGAAATTGCATTATATCTCATTTCCCATTTTCGTGTGATAAATCTAGCTTACGTATTCACTCTCTCTCTCCGGCTCCTGTCAGAAGAGTAAATTCCCGTATTAATGTGTTAGCGCATGACACATGGCCCAATAACCCCTAAGTCTGTCTGTAGACAGAAGTGGGTTCACCCTCAGTGCATGTGGAGCGTACAGCTGTGAGAACACCATTTCCCCATGCAGCACGGCCTCCCCCGAGGACCGGAGAGCACCATTTCCTGAGCGAGAGGAGGCTGGACCGCTCGTCTGCCGGTTATTGGCACATTAACGCTCTTACTGTGGCGCTTTGTGACCTCGTAGACGTTCAGAAGCCTTTTTCGGGAAAGTTCCAGTGGAAACGAAGTCTTCCCCGAGGAGTGTCATGCTTCTTCTGTGGGCCGCGAGGGACTTTTTAAGTCTGCTCATTGTGCTTTTCTTGCCGAGTACAAGCTCTCTACGGTAGCGCCCGTGCAGCTTGAGTTTCACGATCAGATGATGCGGCCAAACCTCCCTAAAACAAGAGAAAAACAGGAAAAAGTTGAATAAAAACAAATGGGAAACACACTTTTAGCCCTATTTGGATGGGATAGTTTTTCAAGAGAAATTCATGTTTCACTTTGTGATTTTCATGCCGCCCAAATCTGCCAAATCTGTGTTTTTCTCACAAAACATGAGTAAAAATTCCAGAGCAAATTACCTACTGTTTTTCGGCAAACTCAACCGTTCTCTGACACACACACACACACACACACACACACACACACACAAAAAAACGTATTTAGGAGTGAAGGAGTAGTTCACTTTAAAAAAAAAAAACTTTTGCTGATAATTTTCTCACCCCGAATGTCATCCAAGATGTCCATGTCTTTCTTTCTTCTTTCGAAAAGAAATTAAGGTTTTTGATGAGAACATTCCAGGATTTTCTCCATATAATGGACTTCAATGGGAACCAAACGGTTCAAGGTCCAAATGAGAGTTTCAGTGCAGCTTCAAAGGGCTTTAAACCACACCAGATGATGAATAAGGGTCTTATCTAGCGAAACGATCGGCCATTTAAAAAAAATAAATAACAAAGTTTAAGTTTTATAAGCACAAATGCTCCCCTTGCACTGTTCAGTGACGCAAGTTTGTGACTCTCCTGTTCGACTCGCTCATCAAAATTAACAAATCTTTTTCCGAGTCATTTGGTTAATTCAATGAACGAAACGAACACATTGACTTGGAAAAAGATTCGTTCATTTTGATAAACGAGTTCGAACAGGAGAGTCACGAACGTGCATCACAGAACAGAGCAAGGCGAGCATTTGAGCTTATAAAACTTAAACTTTGTTATTTATTTATTAAATAAGCGATCATTTCACTAGGTAAGAATCGTTTAAAGCCCTCTGAACCATTTGCAGTTTGTACTAAAAGTGTCTTTTGGACCTTGAACTGTTTGGTTCCCATTGAAGTGCATTATATGGAGAAAATCGTGGAATGTTTTCATCAAAAACCTTAATTTCTTTTCGACTGAAGAAAGAAAGACGTGGACATCTTGGATGACATGAGGGTGAGAAAATTATCAGCAAAATATTTTTCAAAAGTGAACTACTCCTTTAAGCGTCTGAGTTTGCTTTCAAAAAGAGCATAGGTATTTTTCTCAGTGATTTTTGTTTGCTCATTTCTTGTGTACGAATGACCAGGATGTAATCTGGAAAAATTTATGCAACCATTTCTCGGGTCTATCTAGGGAGGGTATAGAGAGATAAACACAGTTGTTTCATCATTTCCCTTGTATGTCTGTTACACTTGTGGTGGTGGGGGAAAGGTGGGAACAAAAACATTTGAGAAACCTTGAAAAAAAAGAGTTTTTTGCTGAAACTCTAAAGAACCTTTTAGTTCTAAAAGACCTTTAACTGACCTGGAGCTTTTCTGTTCACTTACTAATCTGGGGTGCGTTTCCCGAAAGCATCGTTAGCCAACTATGGTCGCAAGTTCCATTGTTATCAGCATAGTTCAACGAGTCGGTGTTTCGCGAAACCATCGTTCCAACGAACATTCGCAAACAGCATCGCAAAGTTGTGTGGTTTGAACGACAGCTCTCGACCTGTGGTTAGAGGCATCGTTTCTATATTGCATGACATTTGGACGTAATAAATCCTAATCTTAAAAAATAAGCAAGCTGACATTCAGTACATCCAGTGCCTTTTATTTTGTATACATACAAATGTAATTTACGTCTTTTAGTTTGTCAAAATATTTGAGTACCGTGTTTGAAGAATGCTGATGTGCGAACGCGCTCTACTATGTAAGAACGAGCCAAATATTGAGTCTGGTAATAAAGAAAAACAACTGAGAACATTTAGAAATAGTCCTCAGATGACATGTCTGTAATTTATATAAAACAAATCTAGCGTTAATTGGATCTCAAACAGTTTCATTAAAAGTAGTTATTACTCCACCACGTGCGAAACCAACATGGTTGAACGATACTTTGCGACAGTGGGTTTCGGGAAACAGTCGTGACTAGCTAGTTGATTTTTCCAACGATGCATCGTACTATGTTAGTGAAGCAGCGAACTATGGCGTTGTACGGGAAACGCACCCCTGAAAATAGATGCACTCATACTTGCATTGGATAATGTATGGATTAAGGCATCCCCAATCATTGTATTTGGAACAAATGTATGAAGAAGTATCTCTATGCCAATAATGTTGGATCATGGGTAGTCTCAGCCTCAGACGTCACACCCACGGACCGTATAAGGCCGGATTCACATATAGCGCCTAAAAACGCGTAGAAAACGCTGGGCGCACCGCATTCTCCTTTTTCCAAAACACTAGGGCGGTTGTGCTCCGGTTGGTTCTTGTCACATGACCTACTGAGCGCTTATGGTGAGCTTGCGGCAGTCTAAAAAGTTGAGATGTTTTTATCATGATGTGGCGCCAACGTACTTGGAAAAAAAGAGCGCATCGCACCGCGACCGCGTCACTTCAGTTATACGCACAACCGGCACATCCGGGAACTTAATTGTCAATTTTGTCCCCGCCCCCTTTTGGGGGAAAACAAACTAGACTCCCCATAGACTTCAATGCAAAATAACGGCAAAAACCAACGTCCGTACACAGCCGACAGGCGTAAATAACTTAAGAAATCATTTATATAAAACATGTCAAGTAATTATATGTCCACTCTGCCTGTCATAGAGCGTGAAAGATACATACACAAACTTAATTTGGCCAATTTAAAAACATGTCTCTCCCAACGTCAAATTGGGGTAACAACCCCACCCAGTGGCCAGAGGTGTCTTACCCGGACATTTATTTACTACCTCTTCGAGTCACCAGGTAAGCCAGTGAATGATTTTAATTCGTTTTTTAAAGTAAAAAACATTAATGTATATCTTATGAATTTATGATGATGATGGCAGGTAGCCTGTATGGAAGCCCGTTTCCGCCACAGTTGAGTAAAAAAATATAATTCTGTAAGTCATAATAATGAGAAACTTTCTCATAATTATGACTTAGTTTCTCATTATATTGAGAAAGTTTCTCATAATAATGACTTAACATCTCGTAATAATGAGAAACTTTCTCATAATTATGACTTAGTTTCTCATTATATTGAGAAAGTTTCTCATTATAATGAGATATTAAGTCATAATAATGAGAAAGTTTCTCATAATTATGACTTAACATCTCGTAATAATGACTTAACTTCTCGTAAAAATGAGAAACTTTCTCATAATTATGACTTAACATCTCGTAATAATGAGAAACTTTCTCATAATTATGACTTAACATCTCGTAATAATGACTTAACTTCTCGTAATAATGAGAAACTTTCTCATAATTATGACTTAACATCTCGTAATAATGACATAACTTCTCGTAATAATGAGAAACTTTATTTATTTATTTATTTAAAACTTTCCTCATTATTACGAGAAGTTAAGTCATTATTACGAGATGTTAAGTCATAATTATGAGAAAGTTTCTCATTATTACGAGATGTTAAGTCATAATTATGAGAAAGTTTCTCATTATTACGAGAAGTTAAGTCATTATTACAAGATGTTAAGTCATAATTATGAGAAACTTTCTCATTATTATGACTTAATATCTCATTATAATGAGAAACTTTCTCAATATAATGAGAAACTAAGTCATAATTATGAGAAAGTTTCTCATTATTATGACTTACAGAATTATATTTTTTTACTCAACTGTGGCGGAAACGGGCTTCCATAAGCCTGGGCTAGTTGATAACAGGCATAAAAAAATGATCTTTCATGCTCTATGGCAGGCAGGGTGGACATATAATTACTTGACATGTTTTATATAAATGATTTCTTAAGTTATTTACGCCTGTCGGCTGTGTACGGGTGTTGGTTTTTGCCGTTATTTTGTATTGAAGTCTATGGGGAGTCTAGTTTGTTTCCCCCAAAAGTGGGCGTGAACCTATTCAGAGACATTCTATGACGCAGCGCCGGTTGTGCGTATGAACGTGCATACCGCGCGGCTATATTTGAAATAACGAACTTGAGCGTGCAAACGACGTGATATGTGAACAGGCCCTAAGGCACACAAAAATGGGAAATACAGACTTCTGGAGTTTGAGCCCGTTCTTATCCTTTGGCGTCATATAGATGACATTTCGTCGAAACACTACGCACATGGCACCCTTCAGCGTCAATATAACACGCAGAACCCAAGGCGTCATATACTGTAGGTGACTGGCATCCTTTAGCGTCAATATGAGACACAGACCCTACCCCAGACCTAAACCTACCCATAACAGTGACGCTAAAGGGTGCCATGTGCGTAGTATTTCGACGAAATGTCATATGGCGTCACCTATATGACGGCAAAGGATGAGAATTTGTTGGGAATTTCAAAGTCGTCATCTGATTGGTTGAATTCTGCAGGATTTCCGGGAGCCGTGTGTTTTGCGTTCTTTAAAGGTACGCCAGGAAACAAAGCAGTCCCCCTCATGGAGAAAAAAGAAAGCCTTCCAACAACGTTCTTGAATGATTCACTTAGAGGGTGCACGCCGTTCTGTTACCGTAGGGATATGGACTTTATATTTTCACAACCCTTAAACATGACGCTCAGACGTCCTCTGGGGCGGCCCTTGGCCAGTGAAACCTGCGGACGAGTCCGGACCTTCCGCCGTCACTAGATCACGAGAGGCAGGGAGTCGAGGCACTCAGTGCAGTCATCAGACACGGAGAGCAGTCGCACTGATAGGATTACTCTACGAGATCTCTACCCGTCTCTCCTCTCCCGACGGCTCAGCTCTTTATCCTCTCATGCCAGGGAAGCTCTTGTTTGACAGTTGCCGGAGGAAAGCATGTCTGCTCTCTCGAGGCGGGGATTTAACAGCAGACGCACTTAATAGAACTCTTGCTTTCATCATCACTGTCAGACGACTTCGGCTAGTTTACACATTAAACCCATCATTTGTGTGCACAATAATACTAGAGACCACCTAGAGAGTATTTTAAGGGAAGCAATAAGTGTTTGTGTTCCCTGAAAGGCAGTTTACTCAAGATAGTCCTGCAAAAGAGTGTCATTATTTGTTGTAAGGGTGTTTACATAGATCTGTTTTCAACCAGTAACAGAATTCTAACTGAAATGCTGCCTCACAAGGGACTGATTTGAAATGCATTTCTATTTTTTTTACTTTTTTAAAGTATAAAACCATGTAAATGAAGTAATAATTTTGCTATTATTTGAACTTACAAAAACTATTTTATACCAGTAGCTATTAGAATATTTAATGGAAGTAATTAATTGTAAGAGTCTTAGGGTTGTTTTTAACTTGTTGTATGATTATGATTACCGTTTGTGTTTTAATTGTTTGTTTTTATGAGAAGCCAAAGGAAAATTTGTGGATAAAGTTCAGTCAATTAATTGATCAATAAATATATAAACAATCATATATTTCAACAGTTTAAATAATGCATACACACAAACATACTCTATTCAAATGGAATAATACACACATACACTCACCTAAAGGATTATTAGGAACACAATACTAATGCTGTGTTTGTCCGCCCCAGTAACTGAGCAGATTGTGAAATACTCAGACTGGCTGGCACCAAATACCATGCCACGCTCGAAATTGCTTAAATCACTTTTCTATACACGATACACAGTATATTAATTTAATTTCATTTAGATTCATTTAACAGTTAAAGTAAGACCCGATCAATTAGTCAAAAGATAAATAAAAAATATATATTTTTAAAAATATTTAATTTTAATTTTTTTTTTTGCATAATTTTCTATGTATACAAGTCTTTTTTAAATTTCCACATAGGTGTATAATAAAGTTCAATAAAAAAAAAACAATAAAAAAAATCAATCGATAAAATCATTAAATTGAATAATTAAACAAATAAAATTCAGTTTTTAACAGTTTGAATATATATATATATATATATATATATATATATATATTAGGGCTGGGAAAAGATTAATCGCGATTAATCGCATCCAAAATAAAAGTTTGTCTTTACATAATATGTGTGTGTAGTGTGTATAATTATTTTGTATATATAAATACACACAGATGCATGTATATATTTAAGAAAAACGTGTTATTAATATATCAAATATTTATATTTATGTATAACATTAATTTTGCATAAATATATATAAAGTATATACATGCAAATATTTCTTAAATGTTTACATGCATGTGTGTGTATTTATATATACAAAATAATTATATACACTACACACACATATTATGTAAACACAAACTTTTATTTTGGATGCGATTAATCGCGATTAATCGTTTCCCAGCCCTAATATATTTACACACACACATTTAACAGTTCAAAAATGAGTTTTTCAAATTATCAAGCTCACCCCAAACAATCTGAGAAGAGCATCGGTGGCGTTTCACGGCTTCAGGCTCGGCTATCGTGACCTGAAAAAGAAAAGAGAAACATAAAAACTAAAGCTGTACTGATAAAAAAAAAACAACAACAACAAAAAGACACAAACAAACTCAAGGTTACCATAAATGTGCTTATAGTATGATAATATTAAACATTCATTTATTTAAAGCTATAGCACACATACAAATGTATAAGTTTAGCTCCTTCTTCAACATAATTGGTGATAATAATGAGTGGTTAAAGCAATATTACAGCTATTTATTAATCTTTTTACAATTTTACTTCTAATTTAAGTTCCTCAGCAAAAACGTAAGCCAAGAAAAACTTTAAATGAACAGGTTTGTTTTTTGTTTTATCCAGTTTAAGGGCTAGTTTAGATGAGATTAGATTGTGACGGGTTGTTTACCTTGTGGAACGAAGGCCTGTAAATACAGCTACCGCCATCCTCATCAGCTCTGAGGTCAGCTGGGGTCATTTAGAGGTCATGTGGGGGCGGGCTGTTTAGTGGACTATAGAGACGGTCATGTGACCAGAAGGGGGAAGAAAGAGCAAAAACAGCAAGCAGAAATCCCCAAAAAAAAGAACCAAGTTTCAAAAAGCCACTGCTTACATTATTGAATCTTAGAATGTGAAAAGACAATATGTGGAATTACTTTCCATGCGCAACATCTTACTGATGCAATAGTACCGTATCTATAGAGTCTTGTAATAAATTATGTAAAAGGAGTGCGATTAAAGATATATTAGTAGATAATTAACTTCAAATGCTTTACCACAGAAGAGACTCATGTGTTTTCAAGTAGAAAGAATTATAACAGATAATAAGGTAGCTTTATAATTGGAAATTTATTTCAAGCTGCTGGGTATGGTATATTACAGATGAATTTATTGTGCTGGATGCAATTAAATTTAATTCTACAAAGGGAATTCTTGTCAAAATAGTTACATGCATCAGATTCGTTTTTTATGGGGGGTTGCAACAAAGTTAAGGGAGTGGGGGGGTTACTAAGCTTTTTGGTTTATTTTCACATTTATGTGGGCTTAAAGGATTTTTCCCCCAACGTACGTTACACTTGTTTTATTGATAATACACATCAGATATTAGTTTAGATTATGCAGTTTTAACAAAGTCAACAAGGACAAAATGTGCTCTCAACACACAATGATCATTTTGCTTTCAAAAAGTTTATTTTATAATCAACTGAGACGAGAATTAAAGGGCTTACACAAGCTTACAAATATTATAGCTCTTAACAGAAATGTATTAAACTGCCACCACCAGTACCACAATAATTGTCATTACTATCACCTTTTAAACTTCAGCATACATTTGATTAGACTTTTAATAGGTTTATAAAAGAGTACTAGTTAAACTTTAGTCAACAGTATTTGGTTTAGAAATGACCAGTAACACTTTGCTGTGCACTTAAAATGCATTACAACAAGCTTTAAAGGATACACGGAAACTGCTGGATTCCCTTGAAATTTCGTAGACTATCACAAGCGATGCTCGTTTCGTTTGTGTTTAAATGCTCTTAACCCATCCACGCTATATGACATACTAATGGACTAACCAACATTAGTGTATAAAGGATTATATGTGCTATAATGGATTCGAATTGCACAGGAAAGTGTGCCGAAACGTCATTACCTTGATGTATTTCTTGAAGGAATCTATCATATATCAACTCAAATTGGGAAATTGAATTGGGAGTTTTAGTCACATTCATGTTATCGTGTAATAGTCAAGAAATGTTGATTTAGACGCTCCTGGGAAGGTCTAAAAGTAGATCGCTCGCTAGGAGAAAACACCTATTACCACAGAGCTCATTAAAGGGTTTAAACGCTCAACACAAAAACTAGACAAACTATGCAGGCTTTTCTCAACGCAAATGAAACCGCACACAGTTTTTTTTTTGTTTTTGTTTTTTTGTTTTTTTTTTCTTACGACATGCTCCTATAAGCCCTTTAACGCTGAAGAACCTTCCATTTAGAAAAGAGAAAAGAAGAAAAACAACAGGTGCACTGGGATTTTCTTTGACTTTTTTTCCTACTTAATTTTCATGAAAGGTCAAATTTACAAGGGACACATTGAAGCTGATTACCCATCAATAAAAAAAGGAAAAAAAAGTATCTACAAAAAACTGACCTGCTAATTCTAAACATCGTACACCTCATATAACTCCGCCCCCAACTGCTAGTGCCCGCCTCCCTCCGACATAAGTGAGTCTATTTGAATTCTGAATGGTTCTCTGATTTAAACTACATAATCCGGTGATCCCGTAATATTCCGTTTGCGGGGGTCTCTTCCACGTCAGTTTTACCCATCAACTTCTTCAACTTTCTATTTTTGTCGTTTTGGTTGATTTTATTTGCAAAAAAGGAAATAGAGTCCATAGAAAATCCATTACTTGGGAGGGCACACGAAGGACTGTAGCTGGTCAGAACCGGGAATACGGCTTCTCTCTGTACACTCCTTTGTTAGTCCTTGCTGGTGGCGCCTTGTTGCGGTTGTTTGCCCATTCCTCCGGGCCTGAAGAGGGAGACAAAGAGCAGAGGTCAGAAAGTTAGAGCAGAGGTCTCGTGTTAGAAATTCGAGCATTCACACTGAACAGAATTTGAAAGATAAGTTTCTTTCTGTGTTACAGACTAACACAGACATGTTTGAGTGCATGCACAAATGTATTTTGGTGAATTAAATAAGTTTGTGCGATGATTGTCTACGTAAACGTACAATGAAACGTGTGCAGAAAGAAGACGTGATAACACACATCAAAAGTCACATATAAAACAACAATGATTTACAGTCATTTCAATGGACTACTTTGAATTTCCAACTACTGACGTGAAAATAAGCTTTAAAGAAAAAACGAGACTTTTAAATGAGGTGAAAATATTACCAGTGTTATGAAAAATGGGCAACGTGTCAAGAACATGCCCCGGTTTTATTTTTATATGTTAATGTTTACTCAGTTTTATTACTTTTTCAACTCCCCCATCAGAACTTATGAACACTGCTGTTTTGTTGTGATTGTTTTGTTGAAATAATAAAAATATACATATGAAGCTGGATCATATTTCACCCCAAAATAAAAACGAAAAGAAATTATATTCTGCATTAGGAAAATTAAGCATAATTTACAACATAAGAATTATTGTGATTATTATTGTAATTATTATTAGAATTATTGTATTGTAATGTGATGCATTTTATTGTAATATTAAATTACAGTATTACTTGACTTATTGTAGCATATATATATATATATATATATATATATATATATATATATATATATTTATTAGGGCTGGGAAACAATTAATCGCGATTAATCGCATTCAAAATAAAAGTTTGTGTTTGCATAATGTATGTGTGTGTAGTGTGTATAATTATTTTGTGTATATAAATACACACACATGCATGTAAACATTTAAGAAATATTTGCATGTATATACTTTATATATATATATTTATACAAAATTAATATTATACATAAATATTTGATATATTAATAACATATTTTTTCTTAAATATATACATGCATCTGTGTGTATTTATATATACAAAATAGTTATACACAATACACACATATATTATGTAAACACAAACATTTATTTTGGATGCGATTAATTGAGATTAATTGTTTCCCAGTCCTAATATATATATATATATATATATATATATATATATATATATATATATATATATGTAAATAAAAATAAATAAATAAAAATATATAACAAAATAATAATTTATGGATTCATTGACATGTGAAGGGGGGGAAATGTGGTTAATTTGTCAACATTTAATAAAAATGATCAAATATAATACTTACTAAATTTCTCTAAGGAGCATATCTTATACTTTTTTTTAAAATATACAATGCATTTTTGGGGTAAGATGTGACCTTGGGCATGCTTCGACGCCAGTAAAGTGTAATTTCCTTGTAAGTTTGTGTTAAACAGGAACCGACTGGGACCCTGGCAGTGATTTGTAGTTGTGGAACATGTAGCAATCCAAACCACCTTCAAATGCGACTTTTACAGCACAACACCAATCTTTAAAGTAACAAATCCCCAGAGTCACGACACCATCCACTGTCTTCCTCTCTGTGCTCATGGGATCTCTGATCATTTAGCCCAACTAACACTGACAATCAAAGACAAACGTCCCCAAACCATCCTCCTTTTGTCCTTCACCTCAGAAAGAACAAAACAACTTTAATTGCACCAGAGGATCAAATAGCCACTTGAAAGGGGTTTAGCGGAGTGCCCTCAGGCGAGAGGTTACCGCCGCCATTAGCGTAACAGCACAGCTCATTCACCGGCGTCCGCGTCGATGATCGCGAGCGCTATCGACGGCAGCTTTTGTGTGATCTTGCTCGTTTTCAGTTCTTTTTAGGGACAGAAAGGCACAAAGGCCGTTTCTCTTAAATCACTCGTTTTTCAGAATGGGAGCCATAGCCAATAATCTTTAATTAGAGAACTGTCAATCTCAGGTTAGCCCACGCTAACTTCAAGAAAAGGGTTCATGCGCACTGTCCTTGCGTTTAGAGAGAATAAGGATGTGTATCAGCCGGATAATAGGAAGTTCTTCTTTGAACTGTCAAGCTGTCTGTGTTTTGTACCACCTGGAAAGTGTTAACCTGACTGTTATGGATTGTGTGTGTGTAGAATTGTGTTTCAAATGTGGTTGCAAAGTGAAAACTGACAAGAAAATGACAAATAACTAACTATATAGGGGCAAGTGGGCAACATTGTGTTTGTTGTGAACTGGAAAATGGTATCTATCTATCTATCTATCTATCTATCTATCTATCTATCTATCTATCTATCTATCTATCTATCTATCTATCTATCTATCTATCTATCTATCTATCTATCTATCTATCTATCTATCTATCTATCTATCCATCCATCCATCCATCCATCCATCCATCCATCCATCCATCCATCCATCCATCCATCCATCCATCCATCCATCTATCCATCCATCCATCCATCCATCCATCCAATCTATCCATCCATCCATCCATCCATCCATCCAATCTATCCATCCATCCATCCATCCATCCATCCATCCATCCATCCATCCATCCATCCATCCATCCATCCATCCATCCATCCATCCATCCATCCATCCATCCATCCATCCATCCAGCCAATCTATCTATCTATCTATCTATCTATCTATCTATCTATCTATCTATCTATCTATCTATCTATCTATCTATCTATCTATCTATCTATCTATCTATCTATCTATCTATCTATCTATCTATCTGCCTTGACGCATATTAGCACGCATTATCTGATTTCATCGTACGAAATGATTTCCAGGCATTGCGTAGAGTGGAGCTTAACTCTAATCTACATTGATAGGCGGAGAAGTGGGAGTGGCCTGCAGAGCTGAGCACTGCAATGCACTATGGGGATTGTTGTCTACAATCCACAAGCACTAAAAAGTCATTTTCAGCCTTTTATCAGCCAAGAAGGACCCAAATTAGAAATTTATGATGCTATTCTACTACATATACAGTATGACCAACCCGATCTCACTACCAAGTCGTACGAATTCGACGAATGATTAAAAAGTGGCCAATTCGTAACAATTCATATGACCTCACTCGTACGAATTAATACGATTTTGTTAAATCGTACATAT
Organism: Cyprinella venusta; assembly: GCA_038021265.1. NCBI lineage: Eukaryota > Metazoa > Chordata > Actinopteri > Cypriniformes > Leuciscidae > Cyprinella > Cyprinella venusta. The sequence continues at coordinate 28,133,502 of CM075878.1, read as the reverse complement.
TTTACGAATTGGCCAATTCGTATGAATTCGTACGAATGACCTACCCCTGACCCCGCCCCTAAACCTAACCATCACGTGGGTTTAGACAAATTGTACAAATTCGTACGAGTGAGGTCGTACGAATTAGACACTTTTTAATCATTCGTTGAATTCGTACGAATTGGGCGTGAGATAGTGTTGGTATGACCCACTTTTAATACATATTCATGTCTCCGCCGGTGGAATTGCCCTTTAAGAAATTTGGAAAGTAGCAAAAACAATTATGATATGCGATTATGCGGTTCAATTATGATACGCACGTATGTGCACACACACTAATCATTTTAAAGGAAAATCGGTACCGCTTCCTTTTACAGTACAGTACTTACAGTGTACTTACAGTGTACTTACCTAGAAAGTACTGGAGCTATAAGGTAAGTACATGGAACAGGGTTAGGTTTAGGGGTAGGTTCAGGGTTAGTACTAGTTTTACTAGTACTATTTACATGGGTAACTGGACTGTAAAAGGAAGCGTTACCGGAAAATCAACTATTGCCCAAAATAAAAAAAAAAAATGAAGTTTGAAAACTATATGGTAAACAAAACTAGCAGTTGATTCTGTTACAATATCATTTATAATTTCTACAAAAATTCACACAAACGCTTCAGTCTGCACAAAAAGCACACACACATTAATATTCTAGCCGCTGAGAAATATAATGGCACATCTAATCTTTTTTTGGCGGGGACAATGAGCTTACAACAGCAACATCAGCAATTCCAGAGCATTGCAATTCTTTTCTAGATATCTCTGCCATATTTATGCTCTTCTGTACCGACATTGTTCATAACCGCAAACTTATTTGGCTTCCAAGGAGCGCTCGTCCGACAGCATTTTGATTCTTTCGCCGCATCCAAACCCGTCTCCTGTTTACATCCATTGTAACTGTCTGTTCAAGTAAATTCAATGCCGTTGTATAGATACCGCCAATGCCAGCAGCATTTATAACAACAGTACAGCAGGAGCCGAGCGTGCTACAGGCAAAAGAAGACAGCGACAGACTCAAGGTTCCTCTTATTTTAAAATAGACAGCATTGTTTCATTGCATTAGAGTGGAAATCAAGCAAGACATGCTGGCAAACTACAGCAGTAATTTCATGCGATTATAAAACTGCATTGAGAAGAAGTAAAAGACACTTACCGTAAGAGTCATATGATTCTGCACTGATACCATGGCTGTATTCGTAATAATCTTCTGAGCTGTGGAAAGAAACGAGAGACAATTATTGAGCAAAATAAAATGAATGCTCGCTGACTGGCTGATCCATTTAATTGATCCATTGTCAAGAAAAAACCAAAGATATTTCTTTTGACGCTGTGTGTTTGTACGTGCATTTATTTAAAGGCAAAGAACGAAAGTGAAAGGTGTGTGTATGCGTAGATTTTGAATTCTGTGTGCATTATAAGTTACCTACATATGATGTTTGATAATGTGTCATGTTTGACTGATTTGAGCTTGGTCTGCTAAAGTAACTGTTCTATTTTTGTGTGATGCAATGACACATTTCGACTAACTAAAGACAGAGAGGACCAAAGTGAGAGAAAGATGGTGAAAGTTCAAGGTATGCGTCTGCTTTTATGACACTAGTTGCTCCCTATTTAAATTGACAAAGCAACATCTCAGCAGGCACATGAAGCAGAATAACCCATCGGAGAAGCTATTTTCCGAACAGATTTGCGCTGCGCCTGCCTTTTATTGCTGCATCTCAGAAGTTTTGCTCCTGGGTCTCTGTTCCCTTTCTGCCTCCAAATTGAGTTTTTCTCCCATAGGCCCCTCAGCTGAGCTGTCCAGTGCCAATCACAGCTGACTGCTAACCATATCCTGACGTTCATGCTCCCATAATTCCACTGGCCTCCCATCAGTATGGATGGTGCTACAAGAAATAGAAGCATTACTGGAAAAAGAAATGATCTCACCTTCCACCAGGGAGTATTCTTCAGATTTAGACCTTGTGTTACATTGGCAGAATTACGTATTATTCCTGCCATTATTTCTATAGAAACTACATATTTTATATTTGGTTCCTTAATTTCAATAACTCCTCATATCATTTCTATAGTAACTCCTTTCAAATCTATTGTAATTCAGTGCTTTTCATTAATTACTGTACGTAGACTATGGCGGCCCGCCGGCCTATTCTTTCCGACTGCAGTTTCACAATGTACAGAAGATATTTTTGACCTTGTCATAATAACATAAAAGTTCTTTGACATTTTGGGATCAAAAATATCTTCATTTGTGTTCCGAAGATGATCGAAGGTCTTACGGGGTTGGTACAGCATGGGGGTGAGTAGCCTAATTAATGACTTAATTTTCATTTTTGGGTGAACTAACCCTTTAAAGGGGCTGTATGCAAGATTGAGGCCAAAATTGGTACTGCTTATGCAGGTTATACATTATTTATTGTTGTTGCTATTTATTTTATTTTTTTACACAAATCTGCCTCATTATGGTACGGTCCTGTTTTATCTAAAAATCTGAGTTTTTATTCTTTTTTTTTATTTTTATATTATTTATTTATTTTATTTTTGGGGCGTGGTTGATGTTTTGTTATATTTGTATTATATGAAAATTCAATAAAAAAAATTAAAAAAAAAAAAATTGGTACTGCAATCACTTTCAAATTAGGGTGTTCCCCCTTGACTCGAGGTTGCCAGATATGCTGCAGGATCCAGCAGGAACGTAGGCTGCTACAATGAGCTTCCAACGGCAAGTGACGAGTCCTGCACAGCAAGTTTTTTTCTGTTAATTATTTATTTCGGACAAAGTATTTCGGATTTTTCAAGTTTTTCGGGGTTTCGCAACTTTAGAATTTTTTTTATCCGATTCCGACATGTTTGTATCTGCAGCTGTGGTAACTAGAGAAGAGCTGGCAACCCGAATGACGCAACACTACTGACTCCGTGATTGGTAGATCGGCGGAGGGTGACGCATCAGAACAAAACACAACTTGACAACATCAACATCTAGACCGATCTCACGGGAATTCGTACGAATTTTAACGAGGTAGCTAATTCGTAACAATTCGCACGACCTCACTCATACGAATTTTGCTAAATCATATTGGCCAATTCGTATGAATTCGTAGGAATGACCTACCCCTGACTCCGCCCCTAAACCTACCCATCACGTGGGTTTAGACAAATCGTACAAATTCGTAAGAGTGAGGTCGTATGAATTAGTACGAATTAGCCACTTTTTAATCACTCATACGAATTCGTACGAATTGGTCGTGAGATAGCGTTGCAACATTAGTCAAGGGCTGCGACTTCACTTTTTAAATGACAATATCCCGGCTGGACTACTGTTGTCAGTGAAGTATTTGAAATGAACATGATTTCTTATTGTCTAGAGACATATCTAACACAGTCTCATCCCAAAAAGTCATATAACTGACGTCTTGGGACGTCTTTTGACCACACGTCAATATCCGCCTTTTTAGGGCCCCCTTAAAAGTCGGTAGATGGCGATCCCGGGCCGTCATACAACTGACGCTTTACCTTTAACGTCAGTTAGGTGACGGGTTAGGTTTAGGGTTAGGTTTAGGTCTGGGGTAGGGTTAGGATCCCATAACCTCATCTACCGACGTTTAAGGGGGCCCTAAAAAGGCGAATATTGACGTATGGTCAAAAGACGTCCCAAGACGTCAGTTATATGACGTTTTAGGATGAGACTGCGTTGACGTATCAGGGAAAATTTAGGATTAATTGAAATATATAACTTGCATACAGCTCATTTAAATATAAAAAAAATAGTGCACCATTGACTTTAGACCAGGTTTTTTGTTGGTCAATGGCACAGTCTATTTCAGTTGCCTCAAAATAGCAACATGCCCAGCAATGTGCCTGAACACAACTCGTTTTTTAGCAGCCCATGGGCGCAAATACATTTGTTATTTAAGCAACGTGGACGTGAAAATGATAACTGCGTCAGGCTGAAACTAGCAAAAAACAGCACCACATTGCACCGGGTGTACGATAGGGCCATTAGTCTTGTGGATGGCACATGGACATTGAGGACAGCATGAGTTTGGGTCCCAGCTAAAGATACTGTTCTCTTACAGTCCTGAGACAGTCCTGACCAAAAAAAACCAAAATATCATGAAAAAAAGCTACCTCTGAAAATCTGAAAATATGTCTTGAAAGAGATCATAGCAAGACAATAAAAAAATATTCCCATGTTTCTCATTTTTGGACTCTCAGAACTTTCTCATATCTCAGTTGTGTCTATTCTTATTTCTCCTAAGTTTTAGGAAGAGTATACTATAGCAATACATGTTTCCTCTGAGTAGTCTCTCAAAATCCTGTGGGAATTACGGGGAACTCTTCCTCCTTCCTATCATAACCACTTATTCAAATCACACTGTCAAAACCCCTCCCCTTATTCCAATCATAATATTATTGACTCCTCCCCTCATTCGCAAGAGATACTCACATATATGACAATCAACTTTCAGAGGCTGAGAAAAGAGTGTTTTTGATTTTCCTAAACTGTTATGCAGAGAGGAAATCCCGCGTCAAAGCTCACACAGAGGCGCCGATCGCTAGCCTGCTGTTACTGTTAGTTTCACGCTCAAAATGTGTCTGCACACCAGGGAGAAGAAGATATGAGGATGAGAGAGAGGGTTCTGCTGGGATTGCATGTATGGAGCACAACTAGGGTCACTATTCTCCTCGTATTCCAACACACAAGCTCAGGAACCTCGTGAGGGCTGGGAGGACTGGCTTTATATCATATGTGTGATGAAATTACCCATCTCCACCGCGCATGAAGGTGAAATTGAAGAGACCTGAAGCTTTTGTGTTCAGTAATGCATCAGTCAACTTCACAACCTGCTGCCAGATGCATCTCTCTCTGCTGTTTCACACCACAAAGAACCTCTTCTCACCAATCTGAACACCAGCTTGGAGTTCAAACCTAGTTAGACACCTTTAATTTCGTCTCTGACACATCGTCAATATTCCTTCCTTCCTTAATTCGTCTCTCTCCCTCTCCTCCAGAGCCGAGTTTGTTCTGTTCTACTCAATTACCCTGTTCAGCTTGCCCCAGTCGAGGTAGAGTGTTAACAGAAATGATTATGCATTAAAGTCACACACAGTCCAATTCCTCCAATTAGCAACACACACGTGTAAACACTGCAAACACGCTGTCGGATGAACTACAATCACCCAGAGCAACATTTCACTCCTCTGAGGAGATTTAATGGAGTTATCAGGTACGCTGCATTTTTGTGTTACCTATATCAAACATGCTTTGGAGTAAATACAAGTTGAATTTTTAGGAAACAAAGAAAAGTGCAGAATTATAAATATATTATTTCAATCATCATTTAAAAGAATATCTTAAACAAAGGACTTCAATTGGAAGTCAATTAAAACATAAATGCATACATACAATTAAAAAAATGGGGGGTATTTTAAAAGATAAGTCTATGTGCAGGTAAATGTAAATAAATAAATTAAATTAATTGAATACAATAAAAATAAAATTAAATTAAAATTAAATTAAATTAGAATAAAAATAGGGGGTATTTTAAAACATAAGTATATATGCAGGTAAAAAAAATAAATAAAATTAAATAAAAAATAAATAAATAAAATTTAATCAAATAAAATTAAATCAAATAAAATAAAAATTAGAATAAAAAATTGGGAGTTATTTTAAAACATAAGTATATGTGAAGGTAAAATAAAAAAAAATTAAATTAAATTAAATTAAAAAAAAAAATGGGGGGTATTTTAAAACATAAGTATATGTGCAGGTAAAATAAAATAAAATAAATAAAATGAAATTAAATTAGAATAAAAAATTGGAGGTTATTTTAAAACATAAGTATATGTGCAGGTAAAATAGAAATAAAATAAAATTAAATAAAATTAAATTAAAAATTAGGGGGGGGGGATTTTAAAACATAAGTATATGAGCGGGTAAAATAAAAATAATTAAATTAAATTAAAAATGGGGGGGTATTTTGAAACATAAGTATATGTGCAAGTAAAAAAATAATAATAAAAAAATAAAAATAAAACAAAAAGCAGATCCCAGATGTTCCCAAAAGCATGATCACAAAGTGTTTGCGTTTCCTCAGGACGGGCGCTCGCTGACTTGACATTCATAAAGGCCTTGCTCGCTCACCCTCTCTCTCTCTCTCGTGTGGTTAAACAGATGGCAGGGTTAAATCTGAATGATGTACTACATGTCCCAGGTGATCTCTGCGTTTCCTCGTTCTCTCGTCTTGTTTTCACAGCTGGTAAATCAGCAGTGGGGCGTCTGTGACGAGTCTCGCTGGTCTAATCTACTGAGAGAGGCTTATCACTAATCACTAATTACTGCTTCAGTGTCTCGCACTCAAACAGAAAGAGTTTGGAAGAGGTTTGGAGGGCAGAGAGGTGGATAAACATCACACAGCGATAATTATGTTTTCCATACATAGGTCACAAAGTTTACTTAAAGGAACAGTTCAGCCAAAACTGGGAATAGAATGCTACTTTAAGCATGTTTTAAAAGCTCATTCATTAAGGTTGTTCAGTCAAGATAAGACTAAAATGAAACCTATTTATAGAGTCTAAAAACAGACAATGGAAAACCACAGGCCTTTGTGCTCTAGTGAGTCTCCTGCACCAATTCAAAACTGAACTAGAGCATTCAATGTGCATTTATTATAGTTAGCATGTTGTGTACACACCATAAGCCATGTGCAAATATGTATGCGTGTGTCCCATTTTACTGTATGGTCTCCTCATACAAATGGAAAAATCTGTCTATTCAAACAAGCTACAGGCAAAATCATGGTTTGCATATGCTTGTGGAATTTGAAACGGAAACAGAAACGGAAGCTCTTTTCTCAGATGTAAATGAATCTATAATTAGATTGTGACAGTCTTCTTGTCTTGCTAACAGAACAGAACAGAACCAAAGGTCCACAGAGACGAGAGCGAAGACACCGAACCGCGAAAATAGAGCTGAAATAAGATAAAAATATCAGCACGTCTGTCTCGGAGAAAGTGGGACAGAGGACAGAACGTGTGAGAGGAAGACAGGTGCAGAAGAGAGAGAAACCTGCCGAGTCTGATGCTTTGAACGGAGGAGTAATCAATCGTGATAATCGTGACCTGCAGAGCCCAACTCTGTAACGGTCCTCTTCATCAGGTGTTGAACAGATTTTTTTCTCCTACATATTTACAGGATCAAAAGAACCGGAAAAAAAAAAAAAAAATTAACAGAGTTACTCCACTGATAAAAGAGCCTGTCATTATGGAGAACTAGAAGAATTAAGTATTAAATTATCAATTGAGTCATTAAAAAATCTATAACACTCTAAAAAATGCTGGGTTGTTTCAACCCAACTCTGGGTCAAACATGGACAAATCCAGCCGTTGGGTTAAATTTTAAAATAACTTTTTAACCCAATGTTTGGGTTTGTCCATATTTGACCCAAAATTGGGTTAAAACACACCCAGCATTTTATAGAGTGTAGAATAATAATTCAAACTATGAAATGAATCAAATGTATCGTGATAAATGTATTCATTAAAAAAAGCGATATTTATGTGCGATACCTGCACTCTGAAAAATGCTGGGTTATTTCCACACAAAGTTGGGTCAAATATGGACAAACCCAAATGTTGGGTTAAAAATGAAATTAAAAACTGTACAGTTGAAAGTAAAAGTTGAAGTTGGGTTAAAATTTGAAATGACATTTTTAACCAAACATTTAGGTTTGTCCATATTTTACCCAATTTTGGATTAAAACAACCCAGCATTGTTTAGCGTGTAGAATAATAATTCAAATTACAAAATGAATCAAATGTATCGTCATAAATGTATTCATTAAAAAAAAAAGCGATATTTATGTGCGATACCTACACTCTAAAAAATGCTGGGTTATTTCAACACAAATTTGGGTCAAATATGGACAAACCCAAATGTTGGGTTAAAAATGAAATGAAAAACTGTACAGTTGAAAGTGAAAGTTGAAGTTGGGTTAAAAACAAAAACCCCAACATTTGGGTTTGTCCATATTTTACCCAATTTTGGATTAAAACAACCCAGCATTGTTTAGCGTGTAGAATAATAATTCAAATTACAAAATGAATCAAATGTATTGTGATAAATGTATTCATTAAAAAAAGCGATATTTATGTGCGATACCTGCACTCTAAAAAATGCTGGGTTATTTCAACATAAATTTGGGTCAAATATGGACAAACCCAAATGTTGAGTTAAAAATGAAATTAAAAACTGTACAGTTGAAAGTGAAATTTGAAGTTGGGTTAAAATTTGAAATGACATTTTTAACCAAACATTTAGGTTTGTCCATATTTTACCCAATTTTGGATTAAAACAACCCAGCATTGTTTAGCGTGTAGAATAATAATTCAAATTACAAAATGAATCAAATGTATCGTGATAAATGTATTCATTAAAAAAAAGCGATATTTATGTGCGATACCTACACTCTAAAAAATGCTGGGTTATTTCAACACAAATTTGGGTCAAATATGGACAAACCCAAATGTTGGGTTAAAAATAAAATGAAAAACTGTACAGTTGAAAGTGAAAGTTGAAGTTGGGTTAAAAACAAAAACCCCAACATTTGGGTTTGTCCATATTTTACCCAATTTTGGGTTAAAACAACCCAGCATTGTTTAGAGTGTGTGTATACATGAAGAAACTGACCTGTAATAATTATTTGTTTTTTCTTGTCGTGGTAAGAACAAAAAAATATGAAAATAAACAGTTGATAAAAAATGTATTTATTATTTTTAAAAATTAAATATTCAAAAATATTTACAAAAAAATCATTAGAAAAAAAAAAAAAACATTGATATTTCAATAAATTGAAAAAGACTATTATATATTTTGTCATTTATTTTACCAGGATAGTCCCATAAAATGATTCACATACATTGGTTGCTCCCATCTGATTAACTCTCAAATTAAACTTTTTGCAAATAGAAAATCAAAACATATTTAAAAAAGTTATATTTTTTGGTAAAATTACACTTTTTAAGGTGTTCGTGTATTTTAACATTTGTAATAACCCTTAATCGCTGTTAAAAAACTACGACACTTTAGGGGTTTGGGGTCATTTTGACCCCAAACAGCTTAAATGGTAAAGTTTTTTTTACACACCTTTAGAACAACCAAATCAAGCCCAGTTTTTTTGTGCATGTTTAGATAGATTATTTAGGAAAAGTCACCGAGTTTCATGTCCCTGAGATGAAGGGAACATTTTTAAATTTTCAAGGAAAAGTCCAGCGGGGTCAGAATGACCCCAAACAGCGATTAACAGATAATAATACACTCTAAAAAATGCTGGGTTCTTTTAACCCAATTTTGGGTCAAATATGGACAAACCCAAATGTTGGGTTATAAATGTAATGGGCTCTATGCACAACTGCACTACTTCCTGAACTTCAGCCAGCTCCTTGTTTCCTGTCTGCCATTATTGGACAATTTGATTAATTCAGGTGTGCTTGACCTCAGTAGTCAAGGCAACAATAATCAAACACACCTGAATTAATCAATGTGTCCAATAATGACAGACAGGAAACAAGGAGCTGGCTGAAGTTCAGGAAGTAGTGGAGCTGTGCATAAAGCCAATTAAAAAAATTTAACCCATTGGCTGGGTTTGTCCATATTTGACCCAAAATTGAGGTGAAACAACCCAGCATTTTTTTGAGAGTAAGCAACATGCCTATAGGCAGAGGTGGGTAGAGTATCCAAAAACTGTACTTGAAGATGAAGATGAGGAATACAGCACCCAAGACTCATTAGCATAATCCAAGCAGCCATCATGCAAAACAGCCTGCAGACATGAACAATACTGAATGAGAACACAAGAGGAACTTAAACACACAGTGATGATGAGACAATGACGAACAGCTGTGGTGATTATGAAGGTGTCCATGGTGACTGATCAGAGGCGGCAAATTAAAACCAGAACACATGTGACTAACGAAAACAAACAGAAGGTATAAGTGTATAGTCAACACTGTTCTGTGATTTATCAATAAAACAGCTTAGAAACTGAAACGTTCCAGCATATATGTCTTCACTATCAATAGAGACTAATTAATTCACACGCAATCGCTCTCTATAATGCATTCACATGTAACCTTTATTGTGCTATTTAACTTTATCTGATTCAGAACAAGCAGAAATCTGTGAGAAATACGACGACCCAAAGACAAAAGAACTGATAAAATACGCTGTTATGCAGGAACGCCATAACTGTGCACAAGGCGACCCGCGCTCCAGTCTCGGATCGAGGTTCAGGCTTTTTTGTTCATTAATGACATCATCAGCGACTAGTCAAAATCGACTCAACTTTAATCACATAAATGTCGTTCAACCCCTAGCTGTGATCTGGGGATTGTCAGCATCTGTCTGTGCAGTGTGAAGAACTGACCTTTAGAAGATCGATGATTCTTTGGTCTTTTTCAAAGTAACATTTTCTTTTATTAATTATTATTTGTATGAATACAAACTAGAAGCCTGCCCTCAAGACGTATTCACTTTATAGCCCTTAATCTTGTAATTGTGGACAAATGTGGGCAATTTTTATTTATTATAAATGTTATATCACTGTCTTCGATAAAGTTTTGTCTATCCATTTATGGTGTTTTTTTTTAATTTTGAGGGTATTTTTTAATTTTATTTACTTTAAAAAGTACCATTTTTTTCTATGTAAATTATGCTATTTTTACGTTTAATTTTTTAATTTTTTTAACTACATTAAAATATCATTCCAATAAGTTCTTAGAGCTAAAACCTAAAGATGAAGTGACTTTGGTGTCTTATTTTGGCTTATTTTATGATGCTCTAAATTACAGTTTTTCCCATTCATTTCTATGGGTGCCCATTTTTGACCCAAATACAAGATTAAGGAGTTTTTTTTACCCACTTAACATTGTAGAATTGAGTCAAAAAAAAAATATTGTGTGTGTTCAGGAGGCAAACTTAGGAAAAGTAGCCGAGTCTTGTACCGCTCAGATCAATGGAAGTATTTTTTTTTTCAACAATGTTTTTTATTGATTTTCCAATAAAACAAACAGTAACCAAATAATAAAAAAATATGTCACAAAAAAAGTTTAAAAAAACATTCCAAATATGTTAATCAGAACAGCAGCAATTAAATAAAACAAATTCGAACAAATGGAAGTATTTTTTAAAAAATAAATCAAAACTATTTTGCCCACATTTGTCCAGAATACAATTTTAAGGTTAAACTCAAGGTCGAAGAATGAGTTGCCAATATAATGTCCTCAAATGCACTATAAAAAGTTGAAAATAAAAACAACAAAACATTTGGTAGATTTTCAAACTTGCAAAAGTGTGACAAAAAACATAATTAATGCACGATGCTAATCCTCTTAAAGTGGTCCGATTCTTGCCAAGCTGAATGAAATGAAATTAAATGTTTGCAAACATCAATTATTGAATTCGTTTGTAAAGCAAAAACCATTCCAACATATCTTCCTAAGAACAGTGGCCTTATAAACCCCTCCGAGATCAAGCCAGAGGCGATAGTGGCGAGGAAATCAATCAATCAATCTCCTAAGAGGGAATTTCTAATCAGTTCCCGCTATAATTGCTCTTTTCCCCTCTAAATCTCAACTCTCAGAGTCGTGTCTCCTGAAGCAGTGCTAACCTTTGAAAAGCAGCCGTTTCTGAACTCACTGCACTGACATTTCCCACAACAAACTGCTCTGCGGAGGCCTATAGCCGCTCTGACATTCAGTGTGTGTGTGTGTGTGTGTGTTATGTGGGCCATATGGCGCTCTATAGCACTCTGAAGGAGACGACGAGCTGTTTAAATGCTGTCAGACACACTCACGCACCCCTGAGCACTTCCCACGTGTGGAGTATCCGGACCGCTACACAAGAAGGTGACACGCCTGGGAGAATCACACAGCGAAGGCTTTTTCATCAAAGTCGTAACATTTGACCTCTGACCCTTTTAATGCTCCTGTGAGATAAACCCGCCACCTCTGCCAACATTTAATCTCTGAGCTCTCCTCTTCCTCTAACACGGGTAACGCCGGCCTATTATAGCATCGGAATGCCACGGTGAAGACACGTCCGACAAATTTCAAGTCATGTCACTTTCGAAAAAAAATAAAAAAATAAATAGAAATTAGCATATTCTATGGCTCAGTTTCTCACCCGTCATATTTGAGATATACTACCCTAACGAAAGCCATCTTTAAAGGGATAGTTCACTTTGAAATGAGTTTTTAGGTATGTTTTAGCTTACCTCAAGAGCATCCAAGATGTAGGTGTGTTTGTTTCTGCAGTAGTTTCAATTTTGATATATTTTTAGGTCAAACCGTTCTTGTCTGTCATATAATGCAGGTCACAATAATGGTTACAAGAGGTAAAACGATATAAATACTGTTCGTTTTCTCACACAAACCGCTTGTTTGGTGTCTTAGGCCATCAATGTGTGCTTACATTTACGAGTCATGGAATCATGTTTAATTTGGACTTCTCTGTGCATGCTCTTTGAGGTGGTGACCATAGACCTCCATTATATGACTGATAAAGAACGGTTTGACCTAAAAGTGAACAATCCCTTTAATAATTCCATACTCTCATTTTTCTTCATAATAAAATGGTAGTGACATACAAAGGAAATCCCATGCATGGGATTTTTTTTTTTTTTTTTTTTTGCGTGCTCATCCGTTACAATCGAACCACTTTACTTTTTGTTTATCGACAATTTTTCTTTTACTAAAGAGGCTATAGTTTCTCGCCAGCATGCAAAATGTGTCTTTAAAGTTTCTAAAAGTTTTTAAAACAAAAGAAATTGGAAAAATACTTTTGATAAAAAATTAAGCTATAAACGGAAAACGGAAAACTCAAACTTAAAACTGTAAATGTAAATTAGAAATGTTGCTTACATTAGTAAGTAAAATAATACAGAAGTGTATTGCATTCACTTGAGGAAACAAAATCTACTCTGTTAACGTGTTTTTTCTTGAAAAAAAATTCACTCTGTTTTTCTGAATTAATGAGTGAATGAATTAATGAAATCCTAATTTTTGAGATAATCAAGTCATTAATTCAGAAAAACAGAGCAAAACTTTTTTCCATGAAAAATTCTCGTAATTCTGAGATAATTAACTCGTTAATTCAGAAAAACAGAGCAAAACCTTTTTTCCATGAAAAATGATCTCATAATTCTGAGATAATTAACTTGTTAATTCAGAAAAACAGAGTAGATTTTTTTTCTTCAAGTGAATGCAATACGCTTCCGTACAATAACTAATGTACGTCACAAAGTGTAACTATAAAGCCTATAAACTACTTAAAAACAACAGAACAAAACACAATTGCTAAAAAAAAATAAAAACCGTAACCATAAAAATTAAATTTTATTGCATAAAATACAATGAAATTGGATCATTTTCTGACTGATTCAGTGTTTTGAATCAATCACTTAACTGATAGATTCAAAGACTCACTCATAAAGAGAGTCACTTGTTTTGTTCGTGAATGAATCAGTGTCTTGAACAAATTGGATGATTGAAAGATTTTATGACTCTTAAAAACCGTAACCATAAGAATAAAAGCAAATTGAAAATATGAATAAATACTTAGCCTGTTGTTGCTTTGACATTATATTATATTTGATAGTTATAGTATACACATTGTAATTCACCTCTGGATCTCTGTATATTCTTATGATTAAAAGAAACGCTGGTTTACATATCCCTGGATTACATATTACAAGATCAAAGACGCACCAGGATGAGGTATGAGGAAATCCACCACAGCTCAGAAACGCTCAGGCGATGTTTTATGAATCAAAGAACACAGAAACCTGCCGTGTAATGAAGTACATGTAGGCTTGTCGAAAGACTCCTCATTAATTAGTCAATGTCGTTTGAGCTCTTAAAGCATTTGAGCGCAGGAAGAAGCCTCAACTGACATTAATCTTAAATGAGTATGTTCCAAACACTGATCTGAGACCTGGCCTGTGTGTCTTTGATATAGTTAAGTATACACATGGATAAATCTCTGGAGACAGGACAGTGTGATGAAGTCCACCTGATGATTACTGTGACATGTCAACACTGCCATAAATCCAGCATCACGTCTTTTTCGCTCTGTTCACACCGCAAGTCAAGTGCCAATGCTCATTTTCTGCTCAAATTCTATTCAATTGTTTTTTTTTTTGTGAAGTTGTTCATGTGGTTTTTAAAATGTGACTCATGTTAAAAACAGTGGTCAAAACTAAAGACACTAAAAATACGTACTTCAAATCATATAGCTCAATTTTTGCAATATGTAAATGCTAAAATCAATGAAAAATAAACCAAAAAGTGTATTAAAATGTATTATATTGCCATTAAATTAAACCTAGTACTCATTCATTATTGTATAATTCATTCTTCCTGAGTATACAGTATATAATGATTTAAAAATAAACAATTTAAAGGGATAGTTCACTTTAAAATTTATTTTTGATATGTTTTAGCTTCCCCAAGATGTAGGTGTCTTCATTTCCGCAGTAGTTTCAATTTTGATATTTTTAGGTCAAACCGTTCTTGTCTGTCAGTCATATAATGGAGGTCTATGGTCACCACCTCAAGAGCATGCACAGAGAAGTCCAAATTAAACATGATTTAATGACTCGTAAATTTAAGTACACATTGATGGCCTAAGACACCAAACAAGCGTCCAAGTGATCTGAGGGCACGGGCGATTCGGTTTGCGCAAGCGCCGGAAGTGATTTATCGCATGGTTGCGGAAAAAAATGCAACGTTGTCTGTTAATAAATCCAAATCGTCTTCCATTGTGATTTCCTGTATATCTAAATATGTTTAGATATTCAAAGTGAAAGATAATGCTTCCGTGACGTACAATGAGTAACGTACACGCATGAGAGATCACTTCCGGCGCTTGCGCAGACCAAAGCGACCGCGCTCTCAGGTCACTTGGATGTGACTGTGGTTACAAGAGTTAAAAACAATATAAATACTATTTGTTTTCTCACAAAAAACGCTCGTTTCGTGTCTTAGGCCATCAATGTGTACTTACATTTACGAGTCATTAAATCATGTTTAATTTGGACTTCTCTGTGCATGCTCTTTGAGGTGGTGACCATAGACCTCCATTATATGACTGACAGACAAGAACGGTTTGACCTAAAAATATCAAAATCGAAACTACTGCGGAAACATAGACACCTACATCTTGGATGCCCTTGAGGTTAGCTAAAACATCCAAAAAATTATTTAAAAGTGAACTATCCCTTTAAAATTAAAAAACTGTAGTTATGCAGTGTATATATACTTTTAAATACATTCTAAATTGGCTGTTTCAAAAAACATGAACATGTTGTATGTTGTACAAAATGTCCTTCACAAGACTGTGGTGTTCTGCTACACACTGACAACTGACCCTGCCATACAACATTAAATGTTTCCTTGCAGGGAATATTGCGAGATCAAGGAGTGATTCATTAGCGAGAAGGCCCGCTTCTCTCTTTTGGGCTTTCAAAGCTGCCCCCTACATTAGCCTGAACGATTTCCAATGCAGCAAATCTCCAAGTCCAGCTCATGCGGACCTACACAAACTCTTTGGTTCGATACAGAGAGGTGAGCACTGACCTACATTGTGAATAAGCTCTCGCGTTCAGATACACACACAAAGGCACTGTGAGATGCCCTTTACACTGACAGCAGACAAAACACACACAAACTTACTTCAGCGCCTGATTGCTGTAGTTGTTGTCGTACGAGTCATATCCCTGGTCATCGTAGGCCGTTCCATATCCATCATCGTATTCCTACAGGAAAGAAAATATATGCTGTAAATATCCAGGTAATTATTATTATTTTATTTTTTTGCAATATAAGTTTTCTTTTAAACAACAGAACAAAATTTGAGGTGTTTTGTTCTAGATTTCTTTTTGTGAATAATTCTGTTTTAGTTTTAGTTGAATAACTTATTCAATGATTCATTCAGAAACACAGTAACTTGTTTTGATCTTAAATCAATCAGATTTTTTAAAAGGAAATGGTCGACTGAATTATTCAAAGACTTTGTTTATTTATTAATCAGAGTTTTGAACTAATTGGTCGATTAAAATAGTCCATGACTCACCCATAAAGAGAGTCACCGGTTTTGTTCATGAATGAATCAGTTGACTGTGAGATTCATCCTTTTTCGATGATGAATAAATACGTTTCGAAGCAACCGGTTGACTCACTCATAAAGACAGTAAATAGCTTCATTCAAATTTATTCCTTTTTTATTGCAATTGCATAAAATACAATGAAATCGGTTCATTTTCTGAATGAATCACTGTTTTGAATCAATCGCTTTAGAGATTTTATTTTTATTTTATTTATTTACTGTTTATTTGAATAGGGACAGATACAAAAACATAGATTATTACATAAAGAACAATCCGATGCCTGTATCATAGTGTTTATAGCCAAGGCTAATTCGCAACACCTGTCCCTAGAAGGGCTTTTAACAATCCAGAAAAACAAAAAGATAAAAAACAAAAAACAAAAAAAATAACAGTAAATACAATAAAATGTCAAGAAACCAGTTAGCACCAATAAAAAATGAGTAAATAAACACATTCACTCAAACTCACACAGCTACACACCTCACATACACAACAATGTACAATTTCATATGGCATGATCACACTGCTGCTGCTGTATAAACCAGGCTTTTGTTAATTTTTTGATGGAGGACAGTTTAGTTAAAGTCTTTATATTTGTTGGAAGACAGTTCCACAGATTGGCTCCTTTCACAGAAAAAACATTTTGAGCAAAAGAAGTTTTAAAAAATGGAACTTTGCAGTCTCCATGTACAGCAGCTCTTGTTGATCTGGAGGTTTCAAGCCTGTTTACAAATTTACAGAGTGACTCAGGTGCCAGTCCAGTTAAACATTTACTAAACAAATTAATATGTCTGAAATTAATAAAATTGACAAAATTTAAGATTTTATATTTACTTAAAATATAGCAGTGATGGATTGATGATTGATTCAAAGACTCTCTCATATGGAGAGTCACTTGTTTTGTTTATGAATGAATCTGTTTTGAACAAATAGGCTTTATGCACAACTTACTTCCGCATTCTCTGTAAAACGGGTCTCATCGCTTCCGGTCCAGATCTTTTGTATGTGCTTCATGAAATTTTTTGCGGTTTTAATCAAGATAACTCAAAAGGAGCGATAAAGATTAGCATAACCAATATCCCTCACATGTGCAGATTGATATTTAAACGTTTAATATTTTTTATTCTTCACAGTAATGTTTAGATATTTAAATGGAATAAAACGCCAATAACAAAGTGAAATAGGTAGGTTAGCTGATTACCTTACAAATCCATAGATATCGTAGTCAGTTCTTACGGCCGTTAACGCTTTCTCTGACAAGCGGATGCGTTGAGACCCGTTTTCCGGTTTGGTCACGTGACGCTCGACATAAAGCCTATTGGTGGATTGAAAGATTTTATGACTCACTCTTAAAGAGAGTAAACAGTTTAATTCCTGAATGAATCAGTGCTTTGAACGAATTGGTTGAATGAATGATTCAATGACTTTTATAAAGACACTAGTAAATAGTTTCACAATAGTTTTAGTCAGTATTTCTCAAAAACTTTTAAGACTTAATTTCTGTGGAGATTCAGTTCAGAAATGGTGTTTAAAAGAGCGAGATATGATTTTGCTTGATATGAACACTTGAAGAGATAAATGCATGTATAATGCAGCGCCGCAGGCCGGAGTCTGGAGCGGCGAACGGTCTCCACAGCACATGCTGCATTTCATGAGGGTCAAAAGATCTGCTCTAATGATGAAACATTTCGAGCCGTCCTGGATCCACACACACTCACTCGCGCACTCCCAAACTCTGCTTAGAGGTTAATCTACTCTGCTGAACCCCAGTCGACATTAATACTCCATATCTAGAGCAGAAATAGCAGAGAGCCACGCATGAAAACTGAAAAGCAGCTCTTCAGTTAAAATGAAAGGTTGTGAAAGTGCTTCATTAAGTCGAGGGGCTGATATGGTTTTGACACTGTAATTAACATCGCATAATAACCATTTAAGAGTTGATAATGAAACTTCATGGGGGTTAATATGTAATGCAGCTATTATTGTGACATATCGCAGATTGCTTTGTGGCCTGTTGTCAGATGTGGCAAAGCCCTGTTTGAAATGTTTATGAAGACGAATGAAGTGTCAGGAGAGGTCATAAGAACAAGCTGGAAATGTTGTCACAGACTTTGCACTTTTTTTCCCCATTTTTGCCATGTTTATTGAGGGGGAAAACTTGCTAAGATTGAAATATTGTCAAATATGTTAAAGAGAGCTGAGAGAACCCCATTATTAAGTGTTTACATACAGTAGTAGACGATCATACACAATTAAGCTTAAAGTCATGTAAATGCATGCAAAAATTATCAGATAAATTAAAAATATAAAATTATTAGATACATTAATAATATATATATATACATATATAGGGCTGTCAAATGATTAATCACGATTAATCGCGATTATTAATCACACCCAAAATAAAAGTTTGTGCTTACATAATATATGTGGGTACACTGTGTATAATTATTTTATTTATTTTATAACACATTTATAAAATTTAATTATTTTATAACACATTTTCTTAAATATATACATGCATGTGTGTGTATTTATATAGACAAAATAATTATATACAGCACGCACAAATATATCATGTAAACACAGACTTTTATTTTGGATGCGATAAATCACAATTAATTTTTGCACAGCCCTAATATATATATATATATAAATACACACATGCTTGTATATATTTAAGAAATATTTTCATGTATATACTGTATATAGATTTATAAATAATTTATATTATATACAAATATTTTTATATAAATGATATTTTTTTCTTAAATTTTTCTTAAAACTTTTATTTTTGGATGCGATTAATGGTAATTAATCGTTTGACAGCCCTAATATATATATTTATATGAAGATTTTAGTCTCTTAAACTCACCTAGGCTTTTATTTGATTAAAAAAAAACTGTAATAATGTGAAATACTATTACAATTTAAAATAACTGAATAAAATAAAATGAATTTTCAGCATCATTACTCCAGTCTTCACTCTTCAGTGTCACATGATCCTTCAGAAATCATTATAATATGATGATTTGCGGCTCAGGAAATATTTCAGGCTCAGAATATATTTCATATATCTTTTCAGGAAATCTGTTTCTTTAAAAACTTCTGAATGGTATAGCGTACATGTAACTGGTCTAATTGTGAACAATATTTTGCATGTTTTCGTAAGTTTTCATGAATAACTTCCGCATCTGAAACAAGTTAGCTTTGCAGATGATGTCTTCAAGCCCCTCCCCTCTAAACACCTGCAGTTTTCACCATCCAATCAACTTCCTGATGCCTAAAATCAACTTTGCGTTAAATTTCGTTTGAGTACTACGTTTCATTCAGAAATATTCCACATAGCAGATTACGTATGTTGACCTCAAGCACAACTCAACGCACCTACATTGTCAAAATATTCTCACAGAAGTTAAACATCAAAGCCTAGTCCTGCTCTTCTCCCGCTAATTTAGGATAAACGTCCTCCGCAAAAAGGCTCCGACCCTTTGTGACTGCTCCAACACATCCGGTCCCAGCTCAGTTCCAAATCCATCTGCCCTCAATTCACATTCGTAAAATCCTCCTCAACTCCGAAAACAAAGACAAAACCGCTCTCATCACACACCCCGCAGTCTTAGAGAGGCATTACTGTCCGATCAGAGGCCCGCCGCTGCCAAAGCACACTATTCACAGTTTCATCTTTAATCCACAAGCAAAGTGACATTTAAACAGACTTTTATAATGAAGTTTACTTGCACAAAATAAAGAGAGAAGTTTTGCTTCTGATGGCATTAGCATTGGCAAACAGACCGCATTATCATAATAATTTAGATTTATTATTTAGGGAGACACTTTTAAATTTAATGCAGAGTACATTTAAGAAGGGGGTTCTCAGTTAAACCAGTCTAAAAGACTGGTTTAACCGAGAAACACATTTTAACACAGTCATTTAGCTGCGACCTAATTTATTTTAAGGAATTTAAATATATGTATATGTGTGCATATATATATATATATATATATATGTATATATGCATATATGTAATAATTTATATATATATATATATATATATATATATATATATATATATATTATTATTATTATTATTATTATTTATTTATAAAAAATAATAATTTGCCCATAAAATTATAATATTTTTGCTTTAAAAAAACGAAGCAATATTGGATGCACAGGGTGACATTTGACCAATAAACAGTATAAGGTAATGCTACTAAGTCCCATACTATTTTTTGTTTATCAATAAAGTTGGCAAGTTGGTATGAGCCACCATAGTCATTTAATGCTCCTAATTTCTTTTGTGTAATATTTATAATGATTATTATATGAGTACAGGTGAAACTCGAAAAAATTGAATTTATTTCA
The DNA here is from genome assembly GCA_038021265.1 of Cyprinella venusta. NCBI lineage: Eukaryota > Metazoa > Chordata > Actinopteri > Cypriniformes > Leuciscidae > Cyprinella > Cyprinella venusta. Next base: position 28,112,939 of record CM075878.1, on the reverse strand, counting down.
GTAATTCGACTGAAAAGGTGAAACTAATATATTATAGACTCATTACATGCAAAGTGAGATATTTCAAGCCTTTATTTGTTATAGTTTTGATGATTATGTCTTACAACTTATGAAAACCCCAAATTCAAAATTAGAATATTGAGAAAAGGTTTTCATAGTTGGACAGTTGAAGACTATAAAAAAGACATTCAGATGCTAGAGTCAGAATTTGGCGTAAACAGAATGAGAACATGGATCCATCATCCCTTGTTACCACTGTGCAGGCTGGTGGTGGTGGTGTAATGGTGTGGGGGATGTTTTCTTGGCACACTTTAGGCCCCTTAGTGCCAATTGGGCATCGCTTAAATGCCACGGCCTACCTGAGCTTTGTTTCTGACCATGACCATCCCTTCATGGCCACCATGTCCCCATCCTCTGATGGCCACTTCCAGCAGGATAATGCACCATGTCACAAAGCTCCAATCATTTCAAATTGGTTTCTTGAACATGACAATGAGTTCACTGTACTAAAATGACCCCCACAGTCACCAGATCTCAACCCAATAGAGCATCTTTGGGATGTGCTGGAACGGGAGCTTCGTGCCCTGGATGTGCATCCCACAAATCTCCATCAACTGCAAGATGCCATCCTATCAATATGGGTCAACATTTCTGAAGAATGCTTTCAGCACCTTGTTGAATCAATGCCACGTAGAATTAAGGCAGTTCTGAAGGCGAAAGGGGGTCAAACAAAGTATTAGTACGGTGTTCCTAATAATCCTTTAGGTGAGTGTAGACTTAATACCGTATCCTATTGAAATGTGGTGACCCGTGCTTAAAACAATGTTATCGCAGATTGGCAGGACCAAGAAAAGAGGCAAGCTACAGTAAGGGCTTAAATACACAAGGGAGATCATTAACAGAGCAGGAAACCAGTGTAAAATTACAATGGAGACAAACTAGCAGACACTAAACACAACCCGGACACGCCCTTCTCCTTCAACTAATCATTTCTTGTCTATCAATAAAAACGGCCTCAACCAGCCTCTTCTGAAAATGAATTTGATGAAAGGATAGGAATTGATCCCCCTGGAAAACCTGGAGCTCCACAATGTTTCAGAGGGATTTCAGTGCCTCTCCATAGGTCACCTCTGCCAGGCTGAAGTCTAGAGACCTACTACTCGCTTACTGGCAAATAACAGCAGCTCAGATATTTGATGAGAAGCCAAACACTTTAATTCCCTTCTTTATCCAAAAGGAAAAGGGTCGAAATCAATGCAAAACGGAGGTATTCGGCATTAGAACCTTTAAATAAAAACGCTCAACGGTGAGCAACTCATCTTCCTTCCAAGCTGAAACAAGACTAGACTCCCTCAGCTATTTATAACCGAAGATATTTCCATTGTGCCATCTCGGCTGACAGTGATCTCTATCTGCGGCACTATGAATATATCATAAGGTAAAAAAAAAACGTATTCTGGAGAGCGAAACTCTGTTACCTCGGCAGATTAGTTATGCACGGCTTTGCGCGCTGATCAAATAAATTAGTCTCGTGGAACGTGAAAACAAAACCAGGTCATGTGTGTGAGAGAGAAAGAGAGACAGAAAAATTAGACTTTCCTTGAAGAACGGAAAAAATCTCATTTCCAAGTTGCTGTAAAGAAGTTGAAAGCCGCTGACAGTCCCTGTGCCATTTTGATCGGCTCACGTTTGATCAGATCCGTCTACGTCGCGCGAGCCGCTGGAATTAGACGTGTACACATCACACGCCAAGCAGGGAGAAACTGAAAACTCTGTTTGCTCGGCATGTCAGATGTTTTCAAATTTGGTTGTACTTACAATGTCTCGGCTTTGTATGAATGAGGAGAGCAGATCTCTGTTGTTGTAGTCGCGACGAGAGACTTATGGCAGATTGTTTGGTAAACTCGCTAAGATGAAGCCGTCATTAGCGAGTCGAGAGCATTTGATGACGTTTACGACATCTCTTTCACGATGGATCAAGCTCACGCCGCATGTGAAGCGAACACTCTTTCAGGTTTGGGGTTTATTAGAAAATAAAATCTCCCTACAATGTCATTGACAGTGAAGAATGGCTGATTTATACTTTGTAACCAATTCAACAAGCATAATGACAAACCGAAACACCATTTCCAATGCCTTTAACGTGACTTAAAGCTACACTGTGTAACTCTTTTAGTTTATTCTTAGCTAAAAACACTTAGTTCTTCCAAAAATATATATGCTCGTTAATGTATATTTACTTCGTTCAAGTAATAAAGTATTCTCTTGAGTGTATAATATGGCATTGAAAATACATACGGGTAAGGGGTTCTAATGTCGGTCGCCATGTTGCCCCTCCATCTTGAAAGTACATTAGCCAAAGAGGGACATACTCGTTAATTCAAGCTTCGCCTTTCGCGTTTACGTTTGAGTTAACACTCACGGACGAAGTCGAACTGTAAGCCATGTTAATCTTGGACTACATTGGCCACCGTAGGAGTTAAAACGAAGTCGGAATTGAGAGGAACAGAAACTAATATTCACTGGATGGTCATATACCGTTCCACCACTAGGATGGGGGTAAAAATCACACAGTGTAGCTTTAAGTAACGCTATTTAGCAATTATAAGCAAATGAACAAATAAAAAAAGTATATTGCATATGTCTAAGTGAATAAAAAGATCTATACGGAATCAAAAGCTGTTTCAAATAAAAAGGACAATCAAAATAAACACATTTACAAATAAACAGAAACTAATTAAATTGTCTTCTATATTTAGGATGCAACCAGTTAAGTAATTTATACATATGATTATGATGAGTACGCTATGGACACCTTGACACAGATCTGCGCAAATAAATATAAACACCATTAGGAGGCTTAAAACAAATGTCAAGGGTAATCTGATACACAATACTGGCATAATCAACAAGAGGCTATATTAACTGAGAAACAATTATTTTCATGACTTGAAATGTAAGAGAATTAATTAAGCGATAAATTAAACCCAAACAACATTTTCTATTATTAATGTAATCAATATAAGGCTTAAAAGTAAGTTCAGGGTCAATCCAAAGACTAATGTGTTTAAATGAATCAACATTATCAAGAGATAAACCATCATCAAACATAATAATCTAATCAAAAGGATAGCAATGTCAACGGGGGATACCAAACATCATACAACAAGAGGACTTCTAATTCAATATATTATTAAATTATATATTATATTATTATGAAGCCATTTTTGAACAAATTTAAAATCAGACTTGTAACATCTGCATACCGATGTACATTAATATTCACAAGCTTTTCTGTGGCATCGCAAGTCTCCATATCTGTCCACCCCAGAACAGTTTTTGTTAAACAAAGTGAAGCTCTTGAGTTGGTTGATATACGTTTACCCGGTTGTTGCATCAGCAGAAGAGGTTTCAAAGGTTTCTGTAACGGCAGCGGATGACCCGTTTTCAATCTCACCTGCGCACGCTCTAATTTTGAGTACGCGATTGACATTGCGGCCGCGATCCGTGGCCTGTGAGAGTATGGATCTTTATTCAAGCTGCCAGCTGGGGTCTCAGTGGTGAGTCTATCAGAGCGCTGTTGGCCGGAGCTCAGGTAAGCGGTGTTCTGGAGAGAGCTCTATTAGAGCTGAGTAAAGCCATGTAATCACATTACATTTGCCTCCTTCAGCCCGGTGCCAGAAACGCAAAGCCACATTAGAGACACGGAGAGACCCAGACAAACTCAATCATGTTTAGCCTCTCTCTTGCGCACACACAGACTTGTTTGTACTTATCTCAATGAGGATACAGACTTCTATTTTTTTATATATCAAAGATAATTATTATAACTATAGACTAACCCAAAATAATGTATTTTTTCACAATAAAAAAATGCTATCTCACGACCAATTTGTACGAATTCGTACGAGTGATTAAAAAGTGGCTAATTTGTACTAATTCATACGACCTCACTCGTACGAATTCGTACGATTTGTCTAAACCCACGTGATGGGTAGGTTTAGGGGCAGGGTCAGGTGTAGTTCATTCTTACGAATTCATATAAATTTGCCAATTCGTAAAATATGTACGATTTAGCAAAATTCATACTAATACAGACGAGTGAGCGAATTGTTACGAATTAGCCACCTCGTAAAATTTGTACGAATTCCCGTGAAATCGGGTTGAAAAACACATTGTTAGTGGTGCGTAACTTTTACTTGCATTTCAGTATTTAAAGTCCCTGTGAACCTGAAGTTGCAAACGATTTTTCTTCAGTGCTGTGACGTATTTCCAAGTGAAACGGAATATTGAACAGAGGGCAGGGTTTTACTCTAACGCTCCTCCTCTCCATCTCTCGCTCATAGCAAACTAACGGTTTGAGGGGAGTGGTTAAGCGTTTCCCCACCCAAGTTGTGAAACCTACGTCATCAGAAAAAGAAACCATTCCAGAACGGAAGTAACTTTTCAAATTTTGATTAAAGATTACCAAGGTAAAACATTTTTTTAATATATATTTACTTGCACGGATTAATTGTTCACTACAAGACTAGTAATATGCGCTAACAAAGTAAATAGGTTCAATTTTGATTTCACGGGGACTTTAATGCAGTCACTCCCATTAGCCACTGTGGCGGGTTGAATTTGATATATAATATATCAATTTTTCAATTGTCTTCTTTTTAAAAGGCATCTGAAATAATAAACTAAGTGCAATGTAGTGATGTTTCGAAACATATGTATATATATATATATATATATATATATATATATATACACAAAAATATCTGATACATTTCCAATACATTTCTGATACCAGCTGCGCGTTCTCTCTCTTTCATCTTCCCGACAACGCAACATGGCATCATGACTTTGCGTAAACCTACAAGCCACTTTCAAGGCAAGTGTTATCTATATGCATTTTGAGCTGTCCGCGTGTATGTCCACGCCGAAACGAACCGTCATATTTTGCGTGTATGTCTACACCGTTAAATGTCCAAGTGATTCAGTGTGTAAGTACACGGCGTTAAATATCCGAGTGATTCCGCGTGTATGTAGACGCTGTTAAATGTCCGAGCAAACAAAGCAAAATGTAGATCTACATCTCGGGAGCGATATTTTTTTTTCCTAGGATGGTAGGGGAAGACTCATAAATGGTATTAACCCCAATTTATATTTACATTAATGTAACGTTAAGTCAACGGCATTCATAAACACACTGAAAAGCGATTATGCGTGTTAATAGCATGCCAAAAATGGAAATACGAATTGGCGTGTAATACACACCCAATTTAATGAGATCAGTCAGGACAGCGAGTTGACACAAACCCGCCTCCACTCACTCACTCGTTTCATTTGCTCCAGATGAATATTGTTGGTATTACAGGGATTGAGTTTCGCTGAAGGACAGGACTCATTCTCTCAGATTTTGTGCTCACACCCAAAGTGCGCATACATAAAGCCACCTCTCAGTACTAAACTGAGGTCTTTTTCGCTGCTTATTGCACTTAAACAGTCACAGTTAGAATTCACATAACAGTTATGTTTTAGGTGAACATAAACAGTTGAGAAAGAAAACGAACGTGTAGCAGTAATGTATCCGTGCTTTTGGTCTTAAAGTGACAGCAGCCTAATATGTCTGCTGCCAAATGAGATAATATTAAAAATATCTCAATGGCAGTTTTCCCCATGGTATCAATGTCAAAATCCTGAGTGGCTAGTAACTTTGGAAAACCACTAGCTGCAGTGGCTATATACACAAATATACACAAAATAAATATCTAAAGGCCAGAACATGTAGTACAGTCTTCAGGATGGACTCATTTGACTTGGTCCAGTAGGCAAACATACAGAACAGCAACAGTGTTTGTGGGTCACGAGAACACACACGTTACATCAGACATAACGAGAACATCGTCACACACATGCACTCCAGCCTGAATGAGAGACAGGCAGCTCCCTAGGTGAGTGTTCTGGTAGAACAGACACAATCGGCTGAGAGACAGGTTGTTAGAAGATAAGACCTGCCCTTAGAGGCCACAAGACCTCAGCACATACTTTAACACGTTAACTACATGAGGACCTACTATAGACCTTTCCTGCTTAAAATACAGCTAAACTAACACAAAAAAGTGGCGAAATGAAGGCTTTGAGAGTTTTTGTACTACACACAAACATACCACAACACACATTACCTGATAAAGATCTAAAAACACACAAACTGACACTCACGCACGGCTTATCTGGCTAACTCCATCACACTTTTTTTCGGAATATTTCATAGTTTCACAGATCAAAAAAAGAGCTTCGCGTCTGCCAAGATGTCCAGAGCGGCTTCACTCTCTCGGAATACTGAACACCTAAAACATGTTACGAAGGGATATTTTTTTGCATTGTTGCCATTTTTATCCATAGTATTGTCAGAGAGAAGTAAATCACTGGGAGAAGAAAAAAGAGAATGGATTAGGGAAGTGACAAGAGCCGAATTTCAACTTACACAGAGAAAGTAAGACATGTTCGTAGGTCAACATATTTTCTTGATCCTGGAACAACATTCCCGTCTGAAAATTTAGGCCAAACCAACATTGGAACAACAACAGCACTAATGAACTCAAAGATTGATGAGCGCTTTTCACTCTATCCGTCTCACTTTTAAAACCATTCATAAAACACAAACCATTCAGCTCATGAAGTCGACATATTCTGAAGAACCCAAGAACATCTTCTGCTGGACTAATAACCTTGCTTTAGTCACACAGAACTAAACTACACTACTGTCAACTGCAATTACCACAAGGCTTCTGCCATGGTGTTCAAACCGAGAGAGGATGGAAGCCATAAACGCCGAGCTATCATGGGGCTCTGGTCATATTTGCATAAATAGAACTGATTTATGGGTATTCGGGTAGTCAGACTGAAACTATGAGGTGGAAGTATGCATGACATTATCCGTTTAATGGAATTTCATGCTCTGTCTCGCGCTTGTTATGTGATAAGAAATGTTGCTCTCATTAGATATAATACTCACTATGAACATTTCGAAAAGTTTATTGCAAAAGTGCCAATCGCACCAAACTGCACAATAGTTCACAAATAAATGTGAGCCATTTACACGTCTCAAAAGTATCGACATGCAACATGGCACTTACAATTTATTCAGTACACACATCATTTCAAGGCAAACCATTCGGAATTTATTTGCACAGTCAATTAAAAGATACAAAATGACCTGTGTGATTCACAACTCTCCTAATTCACTGTTTCTGAGAGAAAAATCATATAAAGAAGCCTTAAACTCCAATAATCTTTTGGAAAAGGGGTGTTTTAACCACGAACGGCCCTGTGGGCTCAGTTTAACAAAGCACCCACAGAATACAGCTCCTTCAGGGGTGCAAACCAAATCCCACCCCAATTGTGTAAAGCAAAACGTGATTACTTGTAGCGAGAACGTGCTACGATTGGTAGCAATTTGGCCCTTATTTGATTGGCTTGAATAAATGGTGAGTCCACTTAAGCCTAGTTCACACATGAGTTTAAGCCCAATTTAAGCCCAATTTGGACAGGTCAGGGTGTTATCGCGTGCAAATCGTGGGGGAATAGGGGGACGCTGAACGCTCGCCAATCTGTTAGTATGAAAGAGCCAACAACGCATCAAAGATGCTCGTCTGCGAGGCGATAAAAATGCGATAAAAATATCTAGCAGGCTAGACATCCAGAGTGGTTGCGCGACTCAACCTCAGTGATCTCATGAGCTACAGCCAATCAGAGCAAGGCATGGGTTAGGTCAGAATTCTTCATTGGGTATTGGCGCGCGTGCTGTTTTGCGACATTTCCGGTTCGTTTTATCGCGTGATTTTTCGCGACGAAACGTGGTTTGTAGACAAGATAGAATCGTTGGGTGACAGAGTTGTTGTCAGCTCGTGTAGTGCGTTCCCTCCTGCTGCGGATCAATCACGTTGTATCGTGTGGTGTGAACAGCTCAACAACTTGAACACTCCTGATTTCACTGTGTGTGAACCGCACAGTTCAGCCCGACGTTTTAAAATCATGTAGTGTGAACAAGGTTTTATTTGTGGATTTTTCTGTTTTCAGAATGTTTCCAAATCCACAAATGAATGTTATGTTGTGTTTGTGATTTTTGATATTTTATTTTAAATTATATCAAGAAAGCCTTAAAACATCAAAAACAAAAGGCATGAAAATACAATCGAGGATTAAAACACAATAAAGTTCAGGACTTATTTCCATTGTGGTCCTCTTACACATAACGTCAAGACAAGACAATTACATATTCACAGTGAAAAAAAAAAAAAGGTATAAGACAATTACATATTCACAGTGACATAATGCCTGGTTCAGATTACACGATTTTAGCCCGATTTTGGCACGATCCGTTTGACGTAGGGTGTCGTGGGGATTCGTAAACGACAACGCAAGATTCGATCGTATCATCTCGTATAGTGTGTCACAGTGGGCGACAACCTATGTCGCGTCTGCGATGCTTCACGACATCACGACAAAAACACTAGCATGTTTAATTTTTTTAACGGTCGTCCACGACGGTTCCGTCACATGTATCAGGTTGACCAATAGGAGCACAAGCTTTTCCGTACACAACTTTCAAAAATGGCGAAACGAAAGAGAGACGATGGTCCTAACGTTAAAAGTAAAAATATATAAGAAGAAAATAGTTCTCTTTGGAGGACTGACTCATACTGTCCTCGTCGAGCAATCCAGGAACGTGTCCATTGTCGAGTTTTCTTTCATTTTTTACTTTTTTCTGAACACAGGGCAGCCAATACAACACTCACCACTTCATGCATTGTTTGTTTACGTTCGTTTCCGGAAGTCACTCGCTACTAGTTTCGCCTTCTCGATGACATCACGTGTCTCGTTAAAGACGGCATGCGATGACTGGTCAGGAAGCAATGTGTAGTCTGACATGTGACACGAGAAGATTTAGGAGTCGAAATCGTGTAATCGTAAGAGACAAAAGAAATCGTGTAATCTGAACCAGACATAAAATAAATTTGTATGTATATTTTTTATTTGAAATTTTTTTTTTATTTATTTGTGAATTTCATAATTTTTTAAAACTCTTTACATTTATTTGTGGATCTTAACCTATTTATTTGCAATAACGCAACAATTCTAACCCCAAGTCCTCCTCTAGCATTACCTTGTCAAAGAAGATTTGTGTTTTTACACTGCAGCTTAAAAACTAAAGATGCGTCAAGAATCAGATTGTCACTCTGATTCAAAACCTGAAACTTTCTTTTCACACTACCACACTTTCAACAAAAAGTGTCAAACACCTACTGAAAACAGACTTTTTTAAAGACCCGAGGCTTAGGAATATGATTTGAAGTGTCGTCACTTACTCAATAGCAACCCTCACATTGGTCTGCATGTCACCAAAGTACTAAAGCGTGATACAAAACGGCGTGGACAGAATGAAACGGCTCAAATCCGAGGAGCCCAGAGGCGAACGCATATGTCTCGCCATGTTGTTATGAAACAAACCCATGATTTGTGTTGGTTCGAGAAACATCATGCTGGACACAGGCATTCATAACACAACACTGGTGACAATGGAAGTAATTTCAGCACTCGACCAAAGCAGAGATGGTATCGCAACCGGCTCAGTAATTATGAGGCTAAACCAAAGTGACAAGTGGTTTTGATTGTGGAAACAGAGGTTCTGAGATACAGACTGCGTAATGGTATTATTGCAACCCTCCGCAGAGAGTGACTCAGGTATCAGAGCGGCCCTCGCGAGGAAACAAACAGCCGATGAAATTACTTCATATTAATGACTCACACAGATGCACCTGATCAAAATGTTTTCAAATCGCATAAGAGACGTGTTCATGCTGACCTCGGATCATTCCCAGAGCTTGATAGAGATAAAGATATGTCACCACGTTTGGGTCAGATGGATTAATCATGCAGGCGTTTGATATGATGTATCTTTTCTTTCCAGACTTTGGAAAGCAAATGTGATTAGATGATTCGTGTAAACCCAGATGCTGAGAGCGGATATGACTGGGTAATCCCTGTAAATATGAATGGTAAGATTAGATGTGATTGGCTGATGGGATAGCACAGGGGGTGGAGATGAAAACACAAACTGCAAGGTACGTAGGAAGTAAAAAAAAATATTTTCATGATTTGTAATCACAACATTTTTTTCTTTTGTCAAATCAACTTAGATAATTTATGTAGTTCAGATAACATCATATTTTGAGTTTCTGGTGATTAAATTAATCTCCTTCATTGTATTAACTCAATTTTTCAATATTTCAATGAACTTAGGGGGGTTTGAATTTTAAGGCAACCAGGTTACTTATTTTTTTTAAGTTAAACCAACAATATTTTTTTACAGTGTAAAAGTAAAAAATAAAAAATAAAAAATAAAAAACATTTGGGAAAAATGAAAAGAAAAGAGATAAAATAAATGTGTCACTCAATAATCAATAGAGAAATAAATAAATCAGTTGAGAAAATAAAAATTAATCAAATAATCAATTAATAAATGGGGGTTAAGAGTTTAGTAATTAGTAAGAAATAAGAATCGGAATTTATTTCTAATAAGTATTACTTATTTCTTCCGGTATTACAACAGAACCGGAAGACAATACAATGCTGGATAAAGTCGTAGTTTTTGTTATTTTTGGACCAAAATGTATTTTCGATGCTTCAAAACATTCGAACTAACCCACTGATGTCACATGGACTATTTTGATGATGTTTTTATTTCCTTTCTGGACAAGGACAATATACCATACATACATTTTCAATGGAGGGACAGAAATCTCTCGGACTGTGTTCGAAGATGAACGAAGGTCTTACGGGCTTGGAACGACATGAGGGTGAGTCATTAATGACATAATTCTCTTTTTTGGGTGAACTAACCCTTTAAGCATTTGCCAATTTAAATCCAAACAGTGGCCAGGCAGTGTATCTTTTATTATATACTGAATAAACTTAATATATTTCCTTCTCAAATTATTATTAACTGGCATAAATAGGCCTGAATTTGGAAATGCAAGAGACGAAGAATGAATTCTGAAAAATAAATAGTCTAAAGTGGCATTTTGAAAGCCAACAAAAATTGCATCATATTGTATATTGTATCTTCAAGACACACTTTTCTGTTCAACCCCGAAACACTGATGTAATTTCCAACAATATGGGTGCAAAAGAAACTCTTGAGTCTAAAGCTGTCACAATAGATACATGAAAACCAATGACAACACCAAAGTGATCAACACAGCCAAAGCTTAGCCTTACATAAAAACATGGAGGCTTCTCAATACAGTCTTCTTAAAGGGATAGTTATTTTGTTCCAAACCCCATTCCCATGGAACATATTTTGCATTTATTTTATATTCAATGACAGTTCATCCTGAACACGTCTATCAAGCAACAAAAAGGACAAACTCGCACTTTAAAAATAGTCCATACAACTATCTCATTGTAAAAATATACTCGCCTTTAACGTCTTCTTTTCTATTCCACTAAAAATATAGGACCATAATTGATTGGAATGGCACGAAGGTGAAAGAACAATGACAGCCTCTTCATTTATCCATCACTATTCCTCTACTTGTTAAATTCTCATGACTTGTCAAAACTCTCGGGACAGTCAAAAGGTCTTTTTTTTCCAGTTCGCTCCTGACGAGGAACATCTAAACACTGATTCAGAGCGACAGCTTCAGATTCATCATCCCACAGATGTTTGAATCGTTCCCGGTGTTTCGGGCTCCTGCACAGACGCGTGTTTCGGGGCCGTCGAAACGATGGAGAACAGCTGGCGACTGAGTCGTTTCCTCTGACCCCGGCGCATTCAAACGGCGCCCCCTAAATAAACCTGTCAGATGCGGTTAGATACGGGCACTGCGGGGCAGCGTGCCAAATCCACCCACCTCTCCGGGCCCACCATCTGTTAAATATGCCACACGCGAGCCAGGAGACCTCTGAGACGTGCAACATCAAGAGAGGCTGGTGAAAGCCCCGATGTATTTGAACTGGTTATTTTGCAAATCTCTCTGATAAATTAAAACTCGAAGCAGAGGAAATCTACAATGGTGTCAGGAGCAGGCGGGCAAATACCGTATGACCATTTTTTTCCCCACATAATCGCAAACAAAAACAAGTAAATCAAGCAGATGAAATGATTTAGGATGTCTCCGGTAGACGACCGCATCATGAACTGTTCTATTACGACTGACAAATTAGATCAGTGTCGGAAAACATTCATTTCTGGGATAGCTTTGGCGAGCAGTTGAGTTTTATATAATTTATCCATATGAGAAATGTCAACAATAAAACACGAACTATTGTAGGCATATAGATAACCCTTTCTGTCTAGACAGAGGACTAAAATGACTGTAAAGGCACAAATAGAGTAAGAACACAATTCCATGTTACATACCAGTATATAAAAATTGCAGATACTGTTCATAAAAAAACAATTACAAATCACTTTTAATTTAAATACATCAGAAATAAAATAAAACATAAATACCAGATGACAAACTTAAAAATTAAAAACTGTAAATGTTACATTGGCAACTAACCCTAAATAAAATGTTAAATAAAAAGTACTAAAATTACAAAAAGTAAACTGAAATAAAATAAATTCAACTTATATATAGGCTACATTTTTTTATATATACATATATATATATGACAAAGACACATACCAAAATTAGTAAAACTTAAAATTGAAATGAAAATGCTCAAATGTATTACTAAATACAATAATACTATAAAAATTATAATAAAATAAATAAAAGTGCGTGGATCTGCACAGTTGCTGGTAAAGTACACAATTACGTCTGAATTACACTGTAAAAAAATATGATCAATAAGTTATGACATGTTTTTACATTGCTTATCAAAACTCATCAAAATAAGTTTTTACTTTCTCATAAGTTATACACTGTAAAAAAAAATATTTTCATGATTTGTAATCACATTTTTTTTTGTCAAATCAACTTAAATACTTTATGTAGTTCAGATAACACAATATTTTGAGTTTCTGATGATTAAATCAATCTCCTTCATTGTATTGACTCAATTTTTCCATTTCAATGAACTTAAAAATTTAAGACAACCAGGTTACTTAATTTTTTAAGCTAAACCAACAATATTTTTTTTACAGTGTCCAAGATTTAACTCCTTTAAGTCAGTTTAATGTAATTTAAGTTGAAATGACTTAAAGAACCAAGTCTATTGTACTTTTTTTACAGTGTAATAAAAATCACACTGCAAAAAAATATTGTTGGTTTGACTTAAAAAAATAAGTAACCCGGTTGCCTCAAAATTTTAAGTTCATTGAAATGGAAAAATTGAGCTAATACAATGAAGGAGATTGATTTAATCATCAGAAACTCAAAATATTATGTTATATGAACTACATAAATTATCTAAGTTACAAATCATGAAAATATTTTTTTACAGTGCGGAAATTCAATTGCATGGTAAAACGTGTAGCTTTAAAATAAGCATACATCAATGCATATTTCAAAAGTCCAGCAGAAATAGTACCACCGTTCTGACCGTGCATACTATATACCCTTTGTTAGAGTCCCTGAGGAGAGTGACGTGGATGGTACTTACGTATTCACCGTAGGTCTCCTGCACGGCTGGAGGAGGAGGTCTGTACCCAGGTGGGGGCGGAGCTCCTCGTGCTCTCGGTGAGGGAACCCCCCTCCCTCTGCTGGACGGGACCCTGCTGGGCGGAGCTCCTCTGGGCGCCACCCCCCGGGGAACTGCAGCCTGAGGCGGAGGAACACCCCCTCTACTCCTGCAGGACAAACACCTCAGCTCAATATACATCAATGGAATTTCAATCAATTCTTTTTTTTGCAAGAATTATTAGTCTATGTGCAACATTACAACAGGAACAATAATGAACATAATAGTGTTAAAAAAAAAGCCTAAAAAAATTCACATACATTTGACTTTTTTTTTTTTTTTTACAAAAATTTACTTGAACTGCTTAAATGTTTGAATTAGTTTTATCGACAAACCTAAGTAAAACATAAAAGTATAAGCCATTTGTAATTCCCATAATTCCACAGTTTTGACGACTGTCTAAATTTTTGACTATAGTGCACACTACCGTTCAATAGTTTGGGGACTTAATTTTGTTGAAGTTTTTAAAAAGGAATTAACACTTTTATTCAGTAAGGATGTGTTAAATTGATCAAACGTGACAGTTAAGCCTTTGGCAGTGTTGCAAAAAAAGAAATAAATAACATTTCAAATAAATGCCGAGTTGAACTTTCTGTGACTCTGAAGACTAGAGCTTTGCCATCACTGGAATAAATTACATTTAAAAATAATATTAAAATATTATACAGAAAGCCATTATTTTAAAATGGCATTAATATTTCCCAATATTGCTGCTTTTACTAATCAAATATTTATTTTTGATCAAATAAATGCAGCTTTGGTGAGCATAAAACGATAATATATTTATATATATATATATTTTTTTTTTTTGCTACATTACTGTTGTTCTCGACAATGTACATTTGTGAGAATTTAGCACTTGCATGAAGAACACATTTAGTGCATAGAGATCGATTTTAGACTTTGGTATAAAACATACCCTGTGTGAGTTTTTGTTTTTAACGTTGATGATATACGCGCAAAAATGCAATTCTTTCCAGTTCAACGAGCAAAAAAGTCATATTAAATGATGTGCAATTTAAACACAGTATTGTCAATATTGAATGAACGAATAAATGAATGAATGAGGCATTTTTATCATATTGTTTGCTCTATTTTGCAACGAAGTAATAATCCCAACGAAAGCCACAGCTGAACTGTTGTGCATATCCAAATAGCACATTAACATAAATTGAATTAATCAAATGATTCAATGATCCATTCATAAATACAACAACTTGCTTCATTAATGAATGAATGACATTAAGACTTTTCACCAATCACTTACAGGTTTAGTTTAATATTTAAAAGTATCACTGCGTTTGACCATCACTTAATGTCTCTATCGAACATTTTTTTATTTAAAACATTATCTCAAAACATTATTTATGTCGTTGTAATTGCATTCACACCACCACCCAGTATGCATGGACATTTTACTCGTTTATGAGACAACGCTTCACCACCATGAACGGATTTTTCTGGCTTTCCGTGTTTTCCCTGTTAAAATGTAGGGGGCGCTGTTATGCATCTTCTGAAAGAGTACAGAATCAAAACACAGGCGAAGAAGAAGCAGAAACAAGTGATAGCATATGTAAAATAACGTGAACGCCAACATTAAACAGCATATAAATCAAATCTGCTTAACGTTAGTGAATGATGTCGACCCAGAACGAGCTGTAGGACTGTGAAGCGTTAGGGGTGTTGATGAACTCGATCTACTCCATCTGTGTTTTGATCGTTTGATCCAGATGTAGTCTTTGACAAAAACTGGGTTTTGCTGAAAATGTTGCCTTTTTTATGAAACTTACCCACATTCAAGTGTTAATAAAAACCGAATGCATGAAGCTAGAATAAAACAGTTTTTTTTTGTTTAAAAGCAGTGTCTCGGTTCTTTCTATTGATGTATTGCATGTTCAGATATTCATGACACAAAATATTGTGGGGGCCATGAAACTTTTGTGAAAAGGATCAAAAATGGGCAACTTTTTAAAAATACACTGGAGGAGAAATACTAAAAAAAACACCTGAAAATCAATTTAAAGGGGCAAATATGGTCCCTTAATGAAAAGGTGTGAGTGCGGTGTAAGAGGAAAAGAGGAGGTGCGCAGAAGGTTGTTAAACGCCTCAGGAGGTTTGGAAAGTTTGGAAACCACTGCTCTAATGGAAGATTGCTTTAATGGTTTTATTGAATTTTCCTCTCCAACTATGATGAAAATGAGAATGATTTGAGGTAATGACATTAGTGTCAGTCCGTGTGAGAATAAATCTGCCAGTTATGCCGCATTAAACTCTCAGTGGAGTTTTAAATTCTTTGCTCAATAAACAGCAGAGAAAATTCGAATGAACAGAGACGTAGGGATGCACCGATATGAAAATTTTGCTGATACCGATAACCGATAATTCTTTACATTTGAAAGCCGATATATCAACCGATAAACTTAAATCCAAATTTTTATCTAATTTTGAGAGCCTGATTACAAAAACGAAAGTCTCACAATTAAATCCACGTCCCAAGCGCACAATTATAATGATGTTCTCATTAAAGTGTTGTATAACCGATATGACAGATTTGCGCTGCAAGTGTTGTACCGTGAGATTTCAATCATATTTCAAGAAATTCAAAAACATAAACAGTGCTCAACAAGTGTCTCAGCTGAAGGGAATAATACATTATTTATCGGCTTCAATATATCGGCCACGTTTTCTTACCCGGCCGATAACGATAACATTAAAAATGAACATATATCGGCCGATACCGATATGCTAGCCGATATATCATGCATCCCTACAGAGAAGATGATATTAAGGAGTTAATTCGCCTTATTTACATGTTTTTTCTTCCGTTTCACAGTTGTGTATGGCGTAATTGTCTTCAGTAGCCATGTTTTCATCCAAACTTATGTGCAGAATTGGAATATTGCATCAAACATTTGCAAATAAAGCGCCATTTCCATCCAATGTGTTCAAGAGAACAGAATTGGAAATTGGCGCAAAAAATCTAGCCTGGCCATGTATCATTGAGAATGAGACGTGGTCTGGAAACCACGTTCATTTTCTCGTATTTGAGGCGTGGTTTACGAACGCCCAGAGCCGTGTTATTGGGTGCGACGAATGTCTATCAAATTCGCCTGTAGCTCATAGCCAATCGGTTCAATGATACCAGACAACGTTTGTAGAGCGACGGAAAATTAGACGATGAAGACAAAAGATTTAGGAGATTTATGTATATGTTTTTATGTGTACCTGTGCGGTCCCGGCGCTGGTGTTCCTCTTGCTCGTGTGCTGGATTTGCCTCTCGCAGCCGGGACTTTGGCGTCCTCCGAGCCGCCGTTCAGATACGTCAGCTCCTGTAGCTGAGCCTGTCTGATCTCATCATTATAGTCCTGTACGACACACACACATATGGGCACTAGTTAATGAGCTGGAACGTGCAATAATGGTCCACTTGATTTTCAAGGGGAAATATACGCCCCCTGCGACCCCAAACATGAACCAACATGTGTTTTTCCCCAAGAGGAAGAATTCTGCACATAAATAGTAACATTTAATATAGCTTTTCATTAGCATAACAGATGCTACTGTGGGATGTTATATACATAAAGTCAATACTGCGCACAGACGTGTACATGCAGTATGCATAGTAACTAAAATAGGATTTTCAGCAAAAAAACAAACGGTCCTGTGGATACTAGGCCTCTCTAGACAAAATGTACCTGGTAAAAATGAAACATTGTAAACCAGTGAATATGTATTTTTGCAATTAGCAGTGTGTATTATCTAGGGCTGGGAAACGATTAATCGCGATTAATCGCATCCAAAATAAAAGTTCGTGTTTACATAATATATAAGTGTGTGTAGTGTGTATAATTATTTTGTATATATAAACACACACACATGCATGTCAACATTTAAGAAATATTTGCATGTATATACTTTATATATATTTATACAAAGTTAATATTATACATAAATATAAATATTTGATATATTAATAACACATTTTTCTTAAATATATACATGCATATGTGTGTATTTAATATATACAAAATAGGTATACACACTACACACACATATATTGTGTAAACACAAACTTTTATTTTGGATGCGATTAATCGCGATTAATCGTTTCCCAGCCCTAGTATTATCTTTTCATCTGTGTAAATGTGCAAACGTACCGGGATTAGGAATTTTTTGATCTCCTCCAGAGCGTGACCCATTCTCGCATACGCTTCGGCGGGGGGAGCGAACACCTCGATCAGCACGTGGAGATCTTCGTTAAGGTGATTATACTTCGCCTCTCCGCTCTTTCGCAGTTCTTCTTCCTGTTAATGCAAGAGTACGAAAAAAGAAACATTTCTGCATTTGTACACTTTTGCCAGCACCGTCATCTGCTTCGGGAACTAAAAATTGTGTAAATTACCTGTCGATTTGTTACTCATTAAAAAAGTGAAATGTACATATTTTTTTAAGTACAGTAGCAAAAACATCCTGTTCAAACAGTTTATCTTCAAAATTATTTAATTTTTTGTGTTTTTGTATAAAAATTTGTATTATTTTTTGTATTTAAAGAAATGTATGTTTTTCAGCAAGGACGTATTAAATTGATCAAAAGTGACAGTAAATGCATTTATTATGTTACGAAATATTTCTATTTTAAATAAATGAACCAAAAATCCATAAAAAAAAATGTTAAAATAGAGGATGCAGGAAGGAAAGACTCTTCTTCCACCTTTGAAATTCCACGTTCTGGATATTAAGGGATGCAAATAAATAAACGAGCAAAATTAATAAACTGCAGTAATTATGCCATGCATATTAAATTCAATTAAAATGGAAATTCCATATGCAAATCCATTAACACTGGGAAGAGAGTGTGTGTGTGTGTGTGTGTGTGTGTGTGTGTGTGTGTGTGTGTGTGTGTGTGTGTGCGTGGTGGGGGTTGTATCCAGAACTTTGCAAAGTAAAAGAGCAATTTAACAGGGACACAAAACTAAGCAAAGAATTACATCAGCCCACCCATCAGATGCACAGATGAAGCAAGGTGAGATTCCTTCATCCAAAATGTTTTTTTTTTCATTGGAGAGCAAAAACGTGCTGTTAAGTGTGTGTGTGTGTGTCTCCTGTGCTTCCTCTGATGTAATGCAGTTAATCTGATCTCTTTAAGACAGTCGCTTTTATGCAAATGAGATGCTAATTTCATCTGCTGTTTACTGAAAGAGTTTAGTGGAGATATGGTGAGGTATCAGAGTGTGTGTGTGCGTGTAACGGCAGTAGGAATGAAACACTGTTTTTTCTGTTTCCCAGAACCAAGACTGTAATGTTATTGTAATGTTAGCTATACTAACATGTCAATTTTGAGTGTCATTGTTTGTCTGGAGTTTCTGACGACTAAAACAAACTCTTGCTTGTATATACTGTACTAAATGCTCTGGTTCATTCAACATCTTCACTTTATTTTTCGCGAAGCATTACTTTGATATGATAAAGGCCACGTCCACATGAAGCCGGTGCGTTCCCTATCCGTTTTTTTCGTCGTTCTAAAAAAAAAAATCAGTAAACACGGCGACGTCTCAAGAAATATCTGAAATATCTCAAGAAATACCACAGAAACCGACTGAAAACGGTGTAGTATATATCCCAGACCAGTATGGGGCGCTGTAAATCTGCCACAGAGATACACTATACACAGAGAAGAAGACTTTGAACATGCAAATAAACTTGCGTGCTGTATACGAACCAAGATGGCGAGTGACGCAACCGACACGTGATGTGATGACATCATCGTTTCACAAAATATACGGATTGGCTGTACACACAAAATCGCAAGGGTGACGTTTTTTAGATTTATCCACTTTGGGACCCGGTTTCAAAAAATAGCGGTTTCACTCTCCCAAAACGCCGGATCCGTGTGGACGAAACGCCAATACGATAAAAAATTATACGTATACACCGTGTGCACGGGCCCAAAGAGACATCCACTCTTGCATTGTGTGTTTGCGCATTTTGGGGGCGGAGCAACGAACGGAGGGATGTGTTCGTGTGGCTTAATTTTTCAGAAATCGCTTACTGCACCTTTAAGGACGTCAAAATAATTGTGTTATATTTGTATGGTCTACAGCAGTGGTTCTCAATCTTTTTCAGGAGGAGGCCCCCTTGTGTAGGGTGAATCCTTTTGGGGCCCCCCAAAAGAAAACTCATAACGAAAACATCCTCAAATATACAATTTTACTTACAAATTTTAGATTTTTTTTTAGAAGTATTGAATATTGAACATTAATTTGTGATGTTCATAGTCAGTCCCTCCAGGATTTCACGATTTTTTTGTGTGATTTTTGCGATCAAAATGACTGATTTTGTGGTGGTAATTTCCAAAAATTTGTGAAAAAATTTGCGATTTAAATATAGCATTTACCATATTTTTTTCAGTCCTTGAAAAAGGCAGAGTTTTTTGTGATTGTTGCGGGCAAAAATTGATTGATTACGCGGCCCGTTTTCTTTAAAAATGCGATGGAATATGCGGGATATTTATGCAATTTTATGCGATGAAATTGCAGGAATTTGCAAAAATTGAAGGAAGTTCCAAAAATTGCAGTTTGGTTTGGTTTGCAATTTTGAACAGCAATCTGTTTTTTCAGCAATCTTTTTTTTCACAGTGTGCTCTGTGATCTGCCGTCACTATTTCCCATAAAGCCATATTTTACGTACGAGTCGTCAAATTTACGCAAATTTTCTTTTTTTTTCACGCTGGGCTCTTCTGTTGTGACCTTAGCCGAGACACTGCATCCTCTATCTAAAAACTTGGCCATTTTAAATAGTCTTGGCATTTATCAGCATGTTCATGTCGTTTTGTTCACTACTAGGCAACCTCAACGGTTTGGTGACGTTTCAGCGTAATATGATATGTATAATTGATAATATTTTAAAAATACATATTTAAAAAAAAAAAAAAAAAAAAAAACATAGTTCACATAGGACAATCCAAACTTACATACAGGTAAAATAATTTTTTTAAATAATTTCATATTGTAGAATTTCTTTGCGGCCCCCCTAGCACCATCTAGTGGCCCCCCAGGGGGCCGCGGCCCCCAGTTTGAGAACCGCTGGTCTACAGCTCTGAGAAAAGTGCTTGCAAGAGCATATTTTTCATATTTATCGGTGAACACGCACATACATATCAAGTTTTCTAAACTGCTTCCAAAAAAAACAACCTCTTGGGCGTGTATGTTTACTATCAACATCGTTTGGGTAAATTCTGTGAAATTCGTTTCTGCGAATTCTAGAACATCAAAGAGAGTTATGAGCTTTAAGCAAATCTCTCCTCTCTGCAGTGGGACGGCACTGCAGGAGAATCTCCAAACGGCTTAAAACCGCGCAGGTGAGCGTTCCAGATCCACACCGTCCAATTTGCGGCGCACAATTCTCCCTCTCTCGCTTTTCTCCGTGGAGAGCTTGTTCACCAAAATCTGACAGGACCGGAGGAGAGCAGCAGTCAATAACAACACGCCCAATTAGTAGATAAAACCTTCCAGAACACCCTGAGCTCTGTAACAGCTGTCTGAAGGGAGAAGATTGCTTGTGTGAACAGGGGATATAATTGCGAGCACGCTTATACATGCACACATCAAAATCACCTGCAGTCGAGCTACTCGGAAATGGCCCGAAATCAACATCACACACACAGATCTGTGAGAAATACGCTGGAGGGAAGTGTCAATCACTTAAAGGACACGTATCATGGAATTTCCTGACTCTTTTGAATACATTTTGCACACAAAAAAAGTTAACCAATTATAGCGTAGGTCATTTAGAACCGTCTTAAAAGTACAGCCTGTTCTAAAAGTTTATGGAGTGAAAGACTTACAAAACATAATACTTTTTTGAGTATTTCAAATGCACATATTAGAATGACTATCGTGTGACTCTGAAGATTGGAGTAATGATGCTGAAAATGCAGCTTTAATCACAGTTGTGTACTAATATAGAAAACAGTTATGATCATATTTCACAATATGAATGTTTTAGTGCATTTTTGTTAAAAAATGTTAACATTTGAAAACATATTTTGTTAAAATTTGTTAAAAAAAAAAAAAAACTTTTGCTGATAATTTACTCTCCATGTTGTCCAAGATGTCCATGTCTTTATTTCTTCAGTCGAAAAGAAATTAAGGTTTTTGATGAAAACTTTCCAGGATTTTTCTCCATATAATGGACTTCAATGGGAACCAAACGGTTCAAGGTCCAAAATACACTTTCAGTACAAACTGCAAACTGTTCAAAGGGCTTAAAACGATTCCAGACGATGAATAAGGGTCTTATCAAGCGAAACGATCGCTCATTTAATAAATACATAACAAAGTTTAAGTTTTATAAGCTCATGGTCGCCTTGCTCTGTTCTGTGATGCGCGTTCGTGACTCTCCTGTTCGAACTCGGTCATCAAAATGAACAAATCTTTTCCCGAGTCAACTCGTTCATTTCGTTCGTTGAATGAACCAAATGACATGAAAAAAAGATTTGTTCATTGATAAACGAGTTCGAACAGGAGAGTCACACAGAACAGAGCAAGGCGACCATTTGAGCTTATAAAACTTAAACTTTGTTATTTATTTATTAAATGTGCGATCGTTTCGCTTGATAAGACTCTTTTCATCGTCTAGAATCGTTTAAAGCCCTTTGAAAAGTTTGCAGTTTGCACTGAAACTGTCTTTTGGACCTTGAGCCGTTTGGTTCCCATTGAAGTCCATTATATGGAGGAAAATCCATCAAAAACCTTAATTTCTTTTCGACTGAAGAAAGAAAGACATGGACATCTTGGATGACATGGGGGCGAGTAAATTATCAGCAAAAGTTTTTTCAAAAGTGAACTACTCCTTTAACTTTATTCTTTATGGGAGCTGGGAGTGAGGGGATTGTGGGATTGAAAAACCTTCATGCAAACGAGAATTGCAAAAATGCTGTACGGCAGCCAATCACTGTGGGGCGAAAGCAGTGATTTTCATTATCTGCCAACAGTTTCTGCTACTGAAATCATTACTATTTCATTTAATTCAGATTGAAAGTGTTTTAAGCCATACAAATGTTACAAGTAAATGAAATCAGCACAAATGTCAAAACACCACCAGTGCCCAGAAAACACCTCAAACCCCACAGGGTTAAAATATATACTATTTTCCAATTGTATCTACGCAGGTAGATTGAGCTTGCAAACAATTATAGACCTGAACTGGGCTGATTTTGGTCCAAGAAACCTTGGCTTGCATAAAAAGAGAAACCACTAAATCGAACAAAACGACCACTTTAAATAGAAAAACGCCTCTGAATTGCTTGAACAGCCGAAGTGAGTTGAATGAAACGCTTGAAGAACTAATCTGTTGTTTGCCAATAACCCCCAACCTGTCAGACAATATATCTCTGTCCCTTTGTCTCTTGTGTTCTTTCTCTCTCTGACAGGATGCTGAGCTTAGCATTTCTTTATGACATTGTATCCCTTTTTCCAGGTGAGGTGTGTGTGTGTGTGTGTGTGTGAGGGGGGGCATCAGCAACTATCGATCGATTCAATCAGCGTCGCAGCACGTAGAAAAACGACAGGCGTAGTCGAGATCGTTCAGCGCGCTTCTCACCCGTGACAGCGGAGACAATGAGACGAAGCGGTGAAAGACGGGACACTCTGCCTCCTACACTCTGATTAACGGCCCAAAGGAAAAAACACTGATAATAAGGGAGAAGAGAATACCTTTTCTTTGTCTCTCATGGATCCCTTGCCGAGGATGGACATCTTGGTCAGCGTGTCCTCTTGTAGTCTCTTTAATGAGTTCCCTCGAGGGCCCAGGAGTTTACCCACAAAATTAAACTAATAAAGAGGGGAAAAAACAGAGGGTTTTACTAACACTGCTTTGTACTGTCTAATAACTATTCCTTACTATATCGGTTATGCAGAATAACATGATAAGTATTTCCTCTGCAAAAGTAGTTAAACGTTTATCAAACCCACACACTGGCATATTAAACATTGTGTTTTTCTTGCCCACATCCACAAATTAAACAGCAGCACTTTCCTTTCCGTTACCATTGATCCCCACTTTTTTACTGGTTATGTATGATTTAATGATCAAATATTTATGCACGACGACACGGTTTGCTTCTTTGTTCAAAATTCGTATTAATATTTTACAAACTATGTTTTTTTGTTTTATAATTAGCTAGTTATTATATATATATATATATATATATATATAAATACAAACATATAAAAATATATATATATATATATATATAAATACAAACATAAAAATATATATATATATATTATATACATACACATACTGTAAATGTATACATATATATATATATATACATATATATAATATATATATATATATATACACATATATATACATACATATACACATATATATATATATATATATATATATATATATATATATATATATAATTTATATATATTAATACATACATACACAAACACACACACACATATATATATATATATATATATATATATAACTAGCTAATTATAAAAACAAAAAAACATAGTTTGTAAAATATTAATACGAATTTTGAACAAAGAAGCAAACCGTGTCATCGTGCATAAATATTTTATATATATACATATATATATATACATTTATTTATATCTGTATATATATATATATATATACAGTTGTGACCAGAATTAATCATACCCCTGGTAAATATGATATAAAATAGCTGTAAAAAATAAATCTGCATTGTTTATCCTTTTGATCTTTCATTCAAAAAAATGGCAAAATTCTAACCTTTTGTTTAAGTAAAAGAATTGAAAGTGTGGGGGGGGGGGAAATCACATTATAAAATAGATGTTTTTTTTTTCAAAACAAGTTGGACAATTATTCATACCCCTACAATTTTTTATGAATAAAATGTCTATAAAGTATATTCCCATTAATATTTACCTTTTTTAGCACACCAGGGTGACTAGGAACATGAAATTTTCCAGCTATGACTTCTTGTTTCACAAGAGTTTATATATGAGGAAGCATACACTCTTAGAAGAAAAGGTTCTATCAGCGCTACGTATTTGGAACCCCTAAAAGGTTCACTCTTAAAAAAAGGGTTCCTCTTGGTTCTATATAGAACCCTGGGTTCCATACTTGGCCAATAGAACCTATTACCAAAAAATAGCATAACCATTTTGGAGTTCCATATATGAAGCGGGGGATGGAACCATGTCTGGTTCTAAATAGAACCATTTCTTCTAAGAGTGTAAAGGCCAAATTCCCTGAATCAACCATCACAATGAATAAAACCAATGAGCATCAAAAGATTGTTGAGCTTCACAAAATAGAAAGTGGATGTAAGAAAAATAGCTAAAGAATTGAAAATTCCCATTTTGACCATCCCAGTTATAATCAACTAAAGATGTTATGATTCTGACATTTCTTTTTTATAATTAATAGTTTTAAATTACCGTGAGGGGACAAAACCCACAAAGTTTCTCTTGACAGAACTGCATCTGTAAAAGATGCTCTACTGAATCAAAAGAGACTCGAGATCTAAAACACACACCGGTGTTGTGTCACTTTCAGATGGATACCGGTGGCGAGGATCAAAGAAACAAGAGAGAGAATAAAGAGAAAGAAAGGAAGGAGAAACATCCCAGAGAGACCAAAGGATGACAAAAGAAAGAGGAAGCGTATAGGCTGAGGAGGCGAGACGGCTTCGCGGATGTTCTTGTTAAACCACTTCATCTGCGCCTGCTGTCTAGGCTTGTTAGCGATCTCAGTGCTGAACCTGGAGCGGGAGATCAAATCCTGCCACCCATGAAGACCTCAGACAAAGTCTAGTGACAACCCACAGCAACACAAAGGCTTGGCTGAATCTGCTGGTTAAATGCGATTCCCAGAATTAGCAAAAAGAGCGGAGTGGCTGCACTCTACATACTAAAAGCATGCACTTCACTAAACACTTATGAGTTCATACGCATGTAAACGTAAGCATTCTACTACTTTCATTAAAATGCATTGATGAATAGAATGCATACTTTGACATTTCCAACAGACAAAGACATTTCTATCCGAGCATCTCTGGCATACGACATTCAACTTTTACTGCTTTGAAGAGTTTATCTAAAGAGATATTGTTGACATACTGTGCAGTAGAGAACTATAGACCATTTTGCAAGATGTAAACAACACTGGTCCAGAAGCACTTCCTGTTTCAGTTTTTTAACACTACATAAAAGCTGGGATAAAATACAACCAACAGAACATATAAAACTGAATCAAAAAGTTAAACAAACATCTTTAAGATGTTTTCTTTACATGTGAAATAAAGAAAACACTTACAAACTGAAACAGGAAGTGTTTCTGGACCAGTGTTGTTTACATCTTGTAAAATGGTCTATACAATAAATATATACAGACATCTCGCCTTGCTCTGTTCTGTAATGGGCGTTTGTGACTCCTTTTTGAACTCGTTCATCAAAATGAACGAATCTTTTTCCGAGTCAATTTGTTCGTTTCGTTCGTTGAATGAACCAAATGACTCAGAAAAAGATTCTTTCATTTTGATGAACTAGTCGAACAGTAGTCACAAACGTGCATCACAGAACAGATTAAGGTGAGCATTTGAGCTTATAAAACTTAAACTTTGTTATTTATTTATTAAATGAGCGATCGCTTCGCTTGATAAGACCCTTATTCATCGTCTGGTCTCGTTTAAAGCCCTTTGAACAGTTTGCAGTTTGCACTGAAACTGTCTTTTGGACCTTGAACCGTTTGGTTCCCAATGAAATGCATTATATGGAGAAAATCCTGGAATGTTGTCATCAAAAACCTTAATTTCTTTTCGACTGAAGAAAGAAAGACATGGACATCTTGGATGACATGGGGGTGAGTAATTTAACAGCAAAAGTTTTTGTTTTTTTAAAGTGAACTATTAC
The DNA here is from genome assembly GCA_038021265.1 of Cyprinella venusta. Taxonomy (NCBI): domain Eukaryota; kingdom Metazoa; phylum Chordata; class Actinopteri; order Cypriniformes; family Leuciscidae; genus Cyprinella; species Cyprinella venusta. The sequence goes on along the minus strand of CM075878.1, from coordinate 28,086,336 downwards.
TTTAAATGTTTAACCAGGAAGTAGTTATGTTAAATGCTTCTATTTTGTACAAAATGTCGCACTTGTGGCGTTCCCATTGAAATGCTCAAAAATGAAAAGCCTATACAAACAAAATAGCTTATAAATCTGTCATTATGCTATATTATCACCTAATATTGGGTCCAATCTTTTTGTCAACTTGTTTTTCAGTTGGGACACGTTTTATATTTATTTTTTACACTGATCAATAGTAATTTTGAGAAGTAGTTATAACCCTGTTTGAGTCCAAGTCAGTACGTTTTTGTCCGATGAGATAACATTAACATTTTGACCGCATGGGTCAAAATGACCCGAACGCAACAGGAGTTTATCACTGTCCTATAAATGTAGACTTTGGTATCTTGCCAAGTCTTTGCATAAGACACAGTTGAGATCTCTTCTGAAACTCTAAAGGAGAAGCGTTCAAACTTCCATTTTCTATAAATATAATCTCATTGCTTTCTGGAAGAAACAACTGAGGTGTTAAAAAGGCCTTTTTTTCATTGCATTGGGAACAAACTTTGATTTGAGATGCACTAATCCTCATACTTTGGGACATAATAATCTCACACACTTTTTGTAGTTCTGATAGTATGTATGCAAATTAGGATAGAGCTGATGACGATGTCACTAGGGACGCTGTAAAGAGGTCATGACCTTTGATTCAAACCACTACTGAATCTATGACGACAGCAAGATCGTTTGCATATGCCACATATCCATGTACTTTATAAGAAACATTAAATGTAACCAGCAGCGTATCAAATATACCGTATATTTCTGCTTTATGCTACCATTTAGTGTCAGTAAGTGGGTGTGGGATTTTAAGAGCGCGGTTTGTTCAGCTGCTGACGGCTGTTTGTGTCGATGCTTTCATTAGATGCCTGTTATTTACGGAGGCTTTTGTTTAGCTGCTCTTTAATGGTGTAATCTGATGATATTAAGGCTTGTAAATGACAGCGTGGGCCTTAATCTGGACATTAAACACAACACTGAGCTGCGTGAGGATTTACGGAAAGCTCTAAATCTCCTAAACGCACCCCAACACACACACTCAAATTAAAACACACCTTTCTTCAAAATGCACAAATATAGAAATGCTCAAATTGGCATGTTGAGTGTGTTTGCCCCTGAGAATGTACAACACATTCTCATCCTTTGGCGTCATATAGGTGACGCCATATGACATTTCGTCGAAATACTACGCACATGGCACCCTTTAGCGTCACTGTTATGTGTAGGTTTAAGTCTGGGGTAGGGTCTGCGTCAAATATTGACGCTAAAGGATGCCAGTCACCTGTATGACGCCTTGATTTCTGTGTTATATTGATGCTAAAAGGTGCCATGTGCGTAGTATTTCGACGAAATGTCATATGGCGTCACCTGTATGTAGGGTTTGGTATCGAGAATCGAGTATCGATTGGAACCGGGACTAGCTTTTCGTTTTTCCCGGAATCGTTCAAAAGTTAAAATTTCAATTCCTAGTTTTGATATTGACAGTCCGCCGACCAGAAGAAGAAACCGCTGAACAACACCAACAAAGAAGCGTCTACCGGAAGTGTTGGCATAACTGCGCGAGTCGAACATGAGTAACTTGCGTCGGCGGTCCAAAGTGGGCTTTCTAAAAATAACAAAATCTCGGCAAAATTTGTGACAAAAGGAATATTTCCCTTTAGAAAGGAGTATTTCCTTCAGAAAGACCGTTGGTTAGCAAGGTTAGCTAAACTTTTTTGACCCTGCCTCTTAAAAGAATCGGTATCGAGAATCGTTGGGAATCGGAATCAAAACAAGGAATCTGAATCAGAATCGTTCAAATTCAAACGATACACAACCCTACCTAAATGACGCCAAAGGATGAGAATGGGCTCGAATGTACCATAAATTCTCTCAATCGATCGCTTAAATGATCAATTGATCGATATGACCTTAACCTCTTAAATCCTAAACGGAAGTTATCACGTTACAATAACCACTTGCTTAACTAACATAAAAAAGTGTCGTTTTAAAGCGTAGACGCTTTGAATATAGGGAATATGACAATTACTTAACAAGTGTTTATAAATTTGCTGACATACGTGGGCATTTTTACACGACAGCATTTTCAAATAGAAACGTAAAAAAATTTTAAATGTTTTGGACGTTCGTTTACATGCCAACTGTGTTTTGGGTGCCTGAAAACGCGAAGTTTTGAAAACGGGTTTCAAAGTGCAAAATTTTGAATCTCTGAAGAATATGATGTCACGCACATGTGTATTACGTGTTCATCACCTATACGTCTATAGTGTTTCATCGCCATCTAGAGGCCTGGCAGCAAAATGCAAGGGTTTTTAATCGTTTTCCCTATATAGTAGGTTGAAAAACAGTATGTGACAAAAAAGTATGTCCGAATTCACAGTACTCATAAAAGAGCAGGCAAAAAGTACAAGTCTTTTTTTTTTCTTTTCAATCTGCAGCGCTTCCTTAAAAAAAAACACTAGGGGAGGATAATAACTGTTATCTGATGGACAAAATGTGTGCGGCTTTATAGGAAAATGTGTGTTGGCTTATAGGAAAGGCACGGGCAAATTGGGGTAATAGCTCACAGGCAAAATTTTGATATCCCACCATGACATTCATTATGAATTCATTTTAATTGCAGATTACATCAGGTAATGAGGGCAATTTACCGATCGTTCAGCTGATAGTGTCCTGACGCAGATGCTAAATCACATACAGAGATCCATGTGTCACTTATTAAGCTTGGTTTACTTTTGATGAAAATTTCTGCTCAGTGTGTGTGAAAAACACAACGTTTGTGGCTGAGAAGAAAGCTGCATTCTCTGTTTCTTTGGGTCTGACGACACAGCCTTCACAACGAGACTGACCTCACAGACAAGCAGCCAGAGACACGTTTCCATTAGACACTTTAATTTAAAGGAATAATTAACCTAAAATTGAGGATAACGTCCTTATTTACTCACCATCATGTCATTCTGAACCCGTACGGTGTTATTTTATCCATATTGAAAGGATTTCTGAAGAAACCATGCAGGTCTTTTTATACAAAGTTACATAAAATGACTAAAATGATAAAATGAAGTCTTCTAAAGTCATAGATTTGTGTGAGAAATAAATCAACATTTAGCTTGTTTTTTCCACTGAAAATCTTCCCTTTTTCTGTAGCTCTCAATCCTGAATCTGAATCGGACTCAAAAGAGATGGGATTGTCAGTAATTAACCTGCTGTTCACAAAAATAGCAATAGACGATTTGGAATATGTGAAGAAAAGACTAAATTAAATCTGTTTGTCATACAGTAAAAAAGTGAATATATTTGTACTAAACCTCTCAACTCATATGGATTACTTTTACAATCTCTATAAGAATGTTTTGAAGCAATTTCATCAAAATGATCTTCATTTGAGTTCTGAAGATGAACGAAAGTCTTACGGGTTTGGAACGAGGTGAGGGTGAGTAATTATGACAGAAATTACATTTTTGTAAACTATTCCTTTAAAAATCCCAACCAGACGTACATTGCAGCTCGGACTATTATGTGCGACTACATAAGTAGGACTATTTGTTTGACTCACCAATGGCAGAATTTGAGAAAACCGGTGGCACAGAAAAGACATGCTTCATTTTACAGGGATACTCCACTTTTTTTGGAAACAGGCTCATTTTACAACTCCCCCCGAGTTAAACAGTTGGGTTTTACCGTTTTCGAATCCATTCCGAATCCATCGAAGCCGATTTTTTGATATTTAGAAGAATATCAGTAACCAGACAGTTTCTGGTCTTATTGACTTCCATAGTAGGAAAGAAATATACTATGGAAGTCAATAAGACCAGAAACTTTCTAGTTACTGATATTCTTCTAAATATCAGAAAATTGGCTGAATGGATTTGAAAACGGTAAAACCCAACTGTTTAACTCTGGGAGAGTTGTAAAATGAGCCTATTTCCTAAAAAAGTGGAGTATCCCTTTAACAAACACTTAACATGCATATTTCTTGATTCTTCTTGAATCCCAATAACCAGCTCCCCTGACCTCACGAGATGAAATTAGCCCAGAAAGTGTCCCCGTCTTGTAAACACGTGCCGCATAAATGAGGCTAGAGGTGACGTCTGGAGGAAAACCGTTCCAATCAGATTCATCACACTCACCCTTCAAGCGCTCTCTCTTTCTCTACATCCACCTGTCAGACTGGACAAATTGAATTTGTCTTCCTCCAGTAGCTCTCTGAAGCTCTAAACAGCGCATTAGTGTCTGCAGTCATCAGAGCTGTCAAAGGCAATCTGTTTAGTGTGACGCGGGCGACGTGAATAGCCGCGCCGTGTGACATTACACTGGCGCTCTCGCTCCGTCGCTGATAATTGCTTTATTTGAAGAGGCCGATCATTACTGCTGTAACGCTGAGGGCTCACGTACCCCAGACATTCCTTTTAGCTGTGAGATGAAGTTTCATTTACAGGACCTGACATCCAGATCTTTTTTCTACCCAACAGTCGTCCAATAATGCATCGCTATGACAAAGTCCACAGTAACTGGAGCTCAGGTTTGAGTTTGGCCCATGTACTATGGTTTTACTCCAAGTTACTTCAAGAATACCATAGTTTTAAATGTCTGAAAACCATGGTGGTATACAGTATGGTAATTTTTGATAAATGTACTAAATTAGTATTAATATGTATGGTACTTCCATAGTTTGGACATGTGAATTTCAGTACCACAGTGTATCTAAAATGACTACATATTAAAGGGATACTCCACTTTTTTTGGAAATAGGCTCATTTTACCACTCCCCCAGAGTTAAACAGTTGGGTTTTACCGTTTTCGAATCCATTCAGCCGATTTTCTGATATTTAGAAGAATATCTGTACTAAACGGACAGTTTCTGGTCTCATTGACTTCCATAGTAGGAAAAATATATACTATGGAAGTCAATGAGACCAGAAACTGTCTGTTTACTGATATTCTTCTAAATATCAAAAAATCGGCTGAATACATTAGAAAACGGCAAAACCCAACTGTTTAACTCTGGGGGAGTGGTAATATGAGCCTATTTCCAAAAAAAGTGGAGTATTCCTTTAACATATGATACCATGGTGTTACTGCCACTGTACTTTTTGAAAAGGTAATCATACATTCAGTACATATGGCACACGTCTAAACACCACGGCAAATGTACTGAACGATTACACTTACAAAAAGTATGGTCCAACCAGGTTTCTTGGACATTGTACCATGGTATTTTGGGAGGGTAGGGCCTACCATACACTCTTAAACAATGCTGGGTTGTTTTAACCCCAATTTGGGTCAAATGTGGACAAACCCAGCCATTGGGTTACATTTTTAAATTACATTTTTAACCCAATGTTTGAGTTTGTCCATATTTGACCCAAAATTGGGTTAAAACAACCCAGTGTTTTTTAGAGTGTAGTAGTTTGGACATATGCCATTGTAGTAGCATATAAAAACCATGGTAAATGAATTTCGGAAATACACTGAAATTAGGTATATTGGACATACAAAACTATGGGATGTATTATATTTCAAAGCACCACAGTTTTACCATCTGATACCATGGTACGTAATATTTTCCTACCACAGTACTTTTTTTAAAGATAATCATATTCAAATGGTATTTATATGGTACCCTAAGAAACCATGGTACATGTCTAAAAACCATTTGGTAATACTATGGTACTTTTGGGTAAATGTGCTGAATTATTACACTTAGAAAGAGTATGGTACTACCACAGTTTTTCGGAAATGGTACCATGGTATTTTGGACTTAAACCATGGTAGTACCACATAAAACCATGTATATAGAATAATTGAAAGTACCACGGTATTGCCATCTGATTCCATGTTGTTATTGTACTTATGAGGTACGGATATTTGGGTAACGCTTCCTTTTACAGTCCAGTTACCCATGTAAATACTATGTACTTATTTTAGTAACTACAATTACTGGGTAATAACTAGTACTAACCCTGAACCTACCCCTAAACCCACCCCTGTTCCATGTACTTACCTTATATAAGCCAGTACTTTCTAGGTAAGTACACTGTAAGTATACTATAAGTACAGTACTGTAAAAGGAAGCGTTACCGATATTTGAATAACACGATTTTACCATGGTGTAGCAAATGTAAATGTTCTTGTTAGCACGAATGCAAACATAATTATGCTAACGCTCCTTCTTTCCCCTATTAGATGAAGTGTTAAATGGGTTCAGGATGGAAATGTTGAGTTCTGGACTCAAACCGGCCTCATCCATGTGAGCACCACCGCTCCAACGTGCTGATACCAAGACACTAGATGACACTACAAGTAAAGATGCCAATGAATCCCTCACGATCTAAAGCAGCAAACCGCTTCTGTGCACATGATGGACAGTGGGAAGAGTTTGTTTGAGTTTGGTAGGCACACACACACTCATAGACTGTGATTAAAGCAATCGGCTGATCATCCAGTGAAAGCGAGAGGCTGCGGAACAGACGACAATTATATTCATGACACTGCATCGTGGAAACGCATCATACAACTAGATCATTCGACTCACTGCACTGTGACAAATTTCATACTGAATAGATAATAATCTCATTATAAGGTCCAGCTCTAACGGAACCAAAGAGACAACATGCTCCATGATCCACAAACATCTCTGGGCGACTGGGGACTCCGATGGGTGGAGGAGTCGCAAGAAAAGCTGGAGTGGTGTTTAATAACACAAGCTGACATTTGTGTTTGATTAACATTTAGACAGTGTAGAAGTCTGGATGGGAACTCTATTGAAGCACAATGCTGCAGGAAATAAAACCCTGTGACCTGACAAACGCCCCCCCAAAAAACAAACATAATAAAATAATAAAATGAATATAGGCTTGTAGATGACAGTGTGCGTAATTTGTGCGTTAAAATAATAATAAAAAATGTAGTAAAAAAATAATAAAATAAAATAAAATAGGCTTAGGATTGGTGATTTGAACAAGACTTCAAGGTAAATTGACACTTGTTCTGCTTCGGACCAATTAGACCACCTAGCAACACCCTAGCAACCACACGATAAGTTTGATTAGATTTTCTTCAAACAAATATAAAAACAAAGCAAGCCTAGACACAAACTGAGCTCTGTCTTAGGCATAAAGAAGTCTGTTAGTGCATAAATGAGCAAAAGGAGTTGCATAAATTAAAATGTAAAATAAGAAGACCAACCAATATTTTTTTTTTCCATTACAAATGCAGTCATGATTGAAACGTCTTTTTGGCTCAAGGTTAGGCACCAGACGAAGAAAAAAAAAAGAAAGAAAGACAGTACTGTGTGTGTTTGTGGTTTTGTGTTCATGTTTTCATGTCTTTTATTTTGTAGTTTGGTTCCTGTTTCTATGTATTGCTCTTGCCATGGGCTCTCCCTTTTTAAGTGTCACATGACCGCTGTCTGTGGGTCAAGTTTACGTTTTTGTTCATGTCATGTTTCAAATCATGTTTTTGTTTTAGTTCACTTTTGGATTTAAATAAACTGCACTTGGGATCTTCAAATTGCCTTTAGCGGACTAATTTGCCTTTACACTGTGTGTGTGTGTGTGAGAGAGAGAGGGATGTGTTAACCTTCACAGCACACTCCCTCTGGGATCCCAGAGCCCATTTACAAACCCTCTTCAAAAAATAGCTCACACACATTATCACTCTCCGAATGTGTGTGCACACACATGGCTGCTTGAATACCATGTGTTTAAATATGTGCACAAATGTATGTAGCTGCCAAAAGTCCCTCTGCTCTCATGTAAGAAGCACAAGTTGTTCATCTGTCCAGGGTCCATTTGTCATAAAAAGAGGCCAATTCGTCATTTTGTCATGCCAATTCACTTGTTGAAGTAGGTTTTGATTGCTTGCATTTTAAACCAGCTACATATACTAGTCCAGTCAAATCATTCTAAAATGCTTCTTTTTTTTGTAAGGATGCATTTAGTTGATCAAAATAAGACATTTATCGTGTTACAAAAGATTTATATTTCAAGTAAATGCTGTTCGTTTGAACTTTCTATTCATCAAAAAGAATAACAAATGTATTACACTAAGTAGCACAACTGTTTTCAACATTAATAATAATCAGAAATGTTTCTTGAGCAGCAAATCAGCATATTAGAATGACTGCTGAAGGATCATTTGACACTGAAGACTCGAGTAGACTAACTATGCTGAAAAGCTTTGATCACAGGAATAAATTACATTGTAATATATATATATATATATATATATATATATATATATATATATATACACTGAACAATATTATAAACGCAACACTTGTTTTTGCCCCCATTTTTCATGAGCTGAACTCAAAGATCTAAGACTTTTTCTCTCACATATTGTTCACAAATGTGTCTAAATCTGTTAGTGAGCACTTCTCCTTTGCCGAGATAATCCATTTACCTCACAGGTGTGGCATATCAAGATGCTGAGATGCAAGATGCATATCAAGATATATATATACACACACACTCACCTAAAGGATTATTAGGAGCACCTGTTCAATTTCTCATTAATGCAATTATCTGACCAACCAATCACATGGCCGTTGCTTAATGCATTTAGGGGTGTGGTCCTGGTCAAGACAATCTCCTGAACTCCAAACTAAATGTCAAAATGGGAAAGAAAGGTGATTTGAGCAATTTTGAGCGTGGCATGGTTGTTGGTGCCAGACGGGCCAGTCTGAGTATTTCACACTCTGCTCAGTTACTGGGATTTTCACCCACAACCATTTCTAGGGTTTACAAAGAATGGTCTGAAAAGACTAACACATCCAGTATGCGGCAGTCCTGTGGGCGAAAATGCCTTGTTGATGCTAGAGGTCAGAGGAGAATGGTTCAACTGATTGAAGCTGACAGAGCAACTTTGACTGAAATAACCACTCGTTACAACCGAGGTATGCCGCAAAGCATTTGTGAAGCCACAACACACACAACCTTGAGGCGGATGGGCTACAACAGCAGAAGACCCCACCGGGTACCACTTATCTCTACTACAAATAGGAAAAAGAGGCTACAATTTGCAAGAGCTCACCAAAATTGGACAGTTGAAGACTGGAAAAATGTCGATTTCTGTTCATTCAGATGCTAGAGTCAGAATTTGGTGTAAACAGAATGAGAACATGGATCCATCATGCCTTGTTACCACTGTGCAGGCTGGTGGTGGTGGTGTAATGGTGTGCGGGATGTTTTCTTAGCACACTTTAGGCCCCTTAGTGCCAATTGGGCATCGCTTAAATGCCACGGCCTACCTGAGCTTTGTTTCTGACCATGACCATCCCTTCATGGCCACCATGTCCCCATCCTCTGATGGCTACTTCCAGCAGGATAATGCACCATGTCACAAAGCTTGAATCATTTCAGATTGGTTTCTTGAACATGACAATGAGTTCACTGTACTAAAATGGCCCCCACAGTCACCAGATCTCAACCCAATAGAGCATCTTTGGGATGTGCTGGAATGGAAGCTTCGTGTCCTGGATGTGCATCCCACAAATCTCCATCAACTGCAAGATGCCATCCTATCAATATGGGCCAACATTTCTGAAGAATGCTTTCAGCACCTTGTTGAATCAATGCCATGTGGAATTAAGGCAGTTCTGAGGCGAAAGGGGGTCAAACACAGGATTAGTATGGTGTTCCTAATAATCCTCTAAGTGAGTGTGTATATAATCTTTATAATTGTAATAATATTTCATATTATTACTGTTTCTACTGTACTTTCAGAAAAAAATATGAATTATTCTTAACTAACACATATATATGTATTGCTTATTCAGAAAATATCAGTAGCTCAGTCTAAAAATAAAAGTGAATAGAAAATGGTGACTATAATATTCGAAGAAAAGTGAGCACATGCTATTCTCCCTCCACATGTCCTGTTCATTTATTCCTCTCTTTCTTCCCTAAAACGCCTCCTCAAACCCTCACATAAACATGCTTTTCTAATTATCATCTGTTTAAAACCCTTTCAATGCCCTAAAAGAGACAGTCAGACATCTACACCTGCTGCTTCAATCTCTCTACAGTAGTTCTCTCTCTTTCTGTGTGTCACCTATTCACCCTCTCAAGATGGAGCGGTGTGAATTAAAAACCAGGCAAACAAAGAAGCCCATTAAATTATGTTTGGAGAACTACGAAAGCACATACTAAATGACGTACAGAAAGGATTGGTCCTTGTGTGAGAGTCTTTGGGGAATACAGCTGGAATATATGCACACATCACACGAACACACACACACTGAGTAGTATGATAATGTGGTAGTCAGCCGTCAAGGTCAAACTCACCTCTATCTCTGCGAAGGAGAGAAAAAAAAATCTTCAAATAACACACTCAACAGCAACAACATGGAAATTGGGACCATTTGCTGGAATCTCCCCATGCATGCTTCATTATCAAACTCATGTTCATATTAACAAGTGCTTTGCATTCTTTGAAATGACTGTGGTCTGTAGAGAAGTGCTGCCACGCCGTGTGATAGATAAGATGTTAAACAAATGAAAGGTTATCAGCTACGAAAAACGCATGCCGAACCAATGAATTTAAACACATCTAATTATTCTACACCACAATAATAACATTATTGTATAAAGTGCCTTTACAAAGCACAGAAAAACATCAAAAATAACCACAAATAAAATAAAGCGTCCATAATACCAAAGTCACCAAAGTCAATTAAAAGCCATCCTGAAAGAAAAGTTAAGTTAAGATGGGATTTAAAAATACCCTGGGATCTGGCCTCCCTAATGTCAGCTGGAAGACAATTCTACTACTGTCGAAGTCATGTTTAGGGACAGCCAAGAGACCACTCTGAGACCAACGCAAATTACGCCTGGGCATATAAGGAATTAAAAGGTCCGCTAAATACTGTGAAGCTAAATCGTACAGTCCTTCATAGGTTAACATGAGGATTTTAAAAATCGACCATGTGATCACCTACAGTACCTGAGTGGCTGCTGAGTTTTGCATACCGTATACTGTCATTTATTGAGAGTTGATTTCAAAACACCAACTAGTAGTGCATTACAAAAGTCAACAACGGAAATTAATAAATCTTTCAGGAGTAGTAAAGAACAATACTGGACATAAACATGTAATATTTCTGAGATGAAAGTGGGATGTCTTAACAAAACTGTACATAGGGTTCGAACACTAAACATGAGACAAAAATGACTCCAAAATTCTCCAAAAAAGAACCATCAATAGACAAAGAGACAGTGCTAGCACTATGGAAATATATAAAATCATTTAGATTTATAGAAAATCACCAATGGATATTTATAAAATATTATGATAAAGCAATAATTTAGCCAGCACTGCAAAAATATCAAATGTGAAATTCAGCAATATTTAGCAGTCAAGTGAGCACAGGACCTATTGTCTTCTATATTGGTGCTATGTGCAAATTTAACAATAATGTTAACGTTTTGAGTACATATAATATTAGATAGTTACATAATAGCTTTAATATACATTTTAAAACACATTAGCATTCTGATTCAACAACTTGTAGATGATCCTGTATACTTCACTCTTCCTCTACTTCTTCTGAATCAGTTTACACATTTAATTTATCAAAAGGGGCAGTAAAGACTTTTATAATGTTTCAAAAGATTTCTATCTCAAATAAATGTTGTTCTGTTGAACTTTCTATTTATCAAAAAATAAAAAAAACAATCTATTTCCCTATTTATATTCACACAAAGTAAAGTATTACATAAATATTGAGCAGCACAACTGTTTTAAACATTGATAATAATCAAAAATGTTTCTTGAGCATCAAATCATCATATTAGAGTGATTTCTGAAGGATCCACTGACAGAAGACTGGAGTAATGATGATGAAAATTCAGCTTTGATCACAGGAATAAATTACATTTTAAAATATAATAACTTTCAAACCAGTTATTTTAAATTGTGATACTTTTTCACACTATTACTGTTTTTACAGTATTTTTGATCACATAAATGCAGGCTCAGTTAGCAGAAGAGACTTCTTTCAAAAAATCTGTGACCAGTTTTTGTGTTGGGTGTAACCTCTTATATGATACGACACAATTAAAAAAATAAAAACTTTTAGTTGTACTCACTTTGGGAAACTGTTTTACAGGGATCAAAATCTTCTGTCCCAGTTTCATGTTCTTGTTGATCACCACATCGATGAACTTCTCATCCTCTTTGTCTTCATCTTTCTGAATCTTTTCAATTTCTGTTGAGAGAGAAAGACAGGCAGAGTTAGTCAAATCGTTATCTAGGTAAAATGAATGTTTATCAGAGTGAATCTCAGGTTCAGATATAAGCCCAGATAAAAGTCTTGCCATTTGCCCGATGTCATTTGTACGAAGCGTATTTTGACTGATCAGTGGACTGTGAAATAGCTTCCATTGGCCATGCTGTAATTCGATTGGATGTGCTTATAATCATATCTGATAGAAATTTCTCTGTGATTGGAGGATATTTCTGTCTTTGTGGCAAGTGACGTCTGATTAGACATTAAAGTGTGTAAATGAGTTCTTCGAGGATGCACAGAAGTCTTTGTTGTGGGACACAGTGGGGTTCTAATATATTAGTCACATTAATGAGTTATTGTGTGTGTGGGTCGTTGTATCACTGTGTATCACTGATACATTGCATTGAGACATTGAGGTACTTCGCAAAAAACAAAAAGGAAAATGTTAGATGGCGACAAGCAGATTGGAAAATCAAAATGTCCATCAAACATAAAACATCAGACTTTAAATTTGAGTTCACATGATCAGGACAGTACAATGATTAAAACTGCAAGATTTATCTTGTGCAAACAAACAGCCAGAAACAATTTTGCTCATCCAATTTTTAACCATGATTTCACATTGAATTTGACAGTACAGTTTTAATGTTTAAGTGGAAATACTCTATGGCTGACCTGATTTATGGATCAGAACATAATGATTTCAGTTATTGTGTGCTCACAAATATTAATCAAAAAAGTAAAAAAGTATTTAAGCAAACCTTAAAAAGTTCCTCTCAAGTTGGCACAATACAACTTAATTCTTATCCCATTACCAGTGTTTCTATATCAAAAGCTTGGCTTATGAATATTAATATGTTTCTGTAACAATTACTAATTAACAATGAGAAAAGAATTCAACAGTGCCCATCCACTGTATCATTGGCTTTGGTTCTGGAAGGTTTTTTTTCATGAAAATAAGTCATAAAAAGGGATAGTTACTTTGAAAGTAAACTTTGATTTGAAGCAAAAAAAAAAGTATTTGAAAACTTTACAAAAGTCAAAGGTACAAGACTATGTACGAACAATGAAGTATTTCAGCGGAATTAGCATTACAGAATTACATAATCAAATTAAACACAGTGGAGAATTTCAAAACTATTGATTTTAAGAAAATGTAGTTTAAACCAAAAAGAAATATATAAGTATAAGACTTGTGGTTATTCTTTTTTACCATATTTACTAAACAGAGCAAAATAGTGTGTGAGTGCAATTCCAAAAAACTTGGATGGGAGTGGAAGGTTCTGCACGTGATTTACTGACGACACACAAATAAAAGAACACAGAAACAGCCGGATCATTTCCATAATGACCAAGAGCAGCCCCAATTTGCGTCTGGTTTAAGACATGCTTTTTAAAAAATAATGGGGTACATAATGCCGCAAATACCAGTAAATTGCCTAGCGCAAAACCTTAGTAAATTCATTTAAATACTGTCCCATAAATTTAGCATAAATGCATATGCAATAAGGCCAGCTTGAAAAATATCTGTCCACACCTTTTCAGCGCAAATTTTTCACTGTGTTTAGTAAATCCTGACAGTATTTTTATTAACACCAAAAGAGGGTTTGCACTGGCGCCAAGCTGTTGGAAAATCTAGTATAGAAGTCTTAAGTCAAGTCTCACAGGAGGCACACCAAGTAACATGGTGCCCCACGTTGGGCGCCATGTTACTGGGTGAGATTTTATTGTTTAGGCTAGATTTGACTATCCTTATCCTACCTGAATATTTGTTTGGTTTAGATAAAAGGGTGTAAGATAAAAAAGACACACCAAGAAACAATATAGGGAGCCACTTTTAATGACTGACAGAATTGAGTCAAAATCGGTTTCTTCCCAAAACGTATCCAGTAAACCCTGACCATTAACTCTTAATGATATTTAGAGCACTTTAAAAACGTTTAAATTATGAAAAGCATTTTTAATGTTCTTTTCTACTATCTGTCATCTTGTGACGGTTATTGCGCTTTAATATTCAACCCTCTTTTCCATTATTTGTGCTTTGGTGTGGATAGTTTATGCAAAATTAAGACAACCTCCAATCCCTCGACTAATCAGGAAAGCATTTCTATTCAAACTGTTATAGAGTCATCAAAAATAAAACCATTAAGGATTCATTTTAGACCATCAATCTGAGGCCCATATGTGGCCATTATTGAAAGAGTAGTTCACTTTTAAAAAAACTTTTGCTGATAATTCACTCACTCCCATGTCATCCAAGATGTCCATGTCTTTTCTTTCTTTAGTCAAAAAGAAAAGAAGGTTTTTGATGAAAACATTCCAGGATTTTCTCCATATAATGGACTTCATTGGGAACCAAATCCACTTGCGCTTTGGTCGACGAATCAACAAAACGTCCTAGCTGCCGCAAGACATTGAAATGAATGGGTTTCATAGCGCCGCGCCATGCATGCCGCGTCTTGTTGCAAAAGCATGTGAAAAAAAATACAAAGTTTGCTAGGCCAAAAAGACTGTTAATCAAACAATAAAGAAATGACGCTGTTAAAATGGGTTTGCGTTAACGCCGTTAATAACACGTTTAAGTGACAGCCCAAATAAATATGCATGAGGAATATTAATCTATATCTTTTCAAGATTACTATTTTCATATTTATGAATAAAACTTCATAAATATTAATCAGTGAATATACATGCTAGCATTGCATAGCATTATTCTTTACAATTTGGTTTCTAGAAGACTTTGATGTCAATCAAACAACTGTAAAGCTAATAATCAACTCTTTAATTTAACATTTTCTCTTTAAGTTAGGACAGAACAACTACTTTACGCTGGAAATTGACACTGCCTATAGTTAGAGTATGTTTTCATGTCTCATCTGGATCTGTGTTTCATACTTTATCATAAAACATCAAATTAGTGTATATGTATAGCTACGCCCAGAGCTGGTAAGAGAACAAATGCTGCCTTCTTCAGTCAGGTCCACAGAGACAGAGGATTCAGTGAGCTGTGGTTCATCTCATTGTTTCATGTCATTATTCCTGTAGTCGTGGGGCACAAAACACACCCGAGAGAATACTTGAAAAATATAAATTTCCCTCCTTAAATAACCAGCAGCCTTTACCGCAGAATCATCTCCATTCAGAAGAGTGTGACCTACTAACCAATCTAAGCTCTGAAACAATAACATAGGATCATAGACCATACTGTAGCACTTAGTATATTGGAAAATTATTGAACTCATATATATAAATAAAAAAAATTTAGTGCACCTGTTTAAATTAGATTGCGGGTGGTTGGTGGATAAGATTCTGGGGTTTGTGCTGAAATCCAAAGTTATGAAGTGGTGCAACTGTTTATTGTTTTGAGAAAACCTTTTGTCTTTAGCATGTCAGGATAATCTAATTTCTGTCCAAAGCTTCCAGTCTTTTGAAATACAGGGCAGTGTCAATCGGAGCTCAAAATCAATAGGACGAAAAAAAGAAATTTGGGCATTGCAATTTAAAATTCATAAACTGGTATGATTTGTGGGATTACGGAGGACTCCCTCTTAAGACTCCAACAGAGGACAGCCAGAAAACGCTCCATTAAATCCTCAAATTACACTTCCTGCTTACAAGAAGGGGCAGAAAGAGGAGACTGGCAAACACATTTCAAAGAGAAGCTCTTGGAGATTTGAAAAAGCTCAGGAATCCATGAATTTAAGCAAGAAGAATTAAGAAATTAATAATGAAGACAATAAATGATTATACTCTTCTAAAGGTAGCATATGTTGCATATAAATTACAAAAATGTATGTGTTAAAATTATTTTACACATAATATATAGCATGTGGAAATTAAAGGTACAATATGCAAGATTGTTTCGCCACCAGGGGTCGCGTCTCTAATTCGAAGTTAGTCGCGGACGTGGAGCTCTCGGCATCTCGAAAGATGTTGATCTTCGTTTTAGTCCTCTTTTTGTCTCAAAGTCTGCTTGCCATGGTCCATAATGTTTGAACAAAACCCTGCTAGGGAACCTCACGCTGTAACCGACCCAGTTGTCCACGTCTGTCGCCATGGTTACTGTTGCAGTACGAGGTCAAACCTGGCGGAAACCGGGGGTAACGTGGATATGACGTCATTGACTGGCGACTGCTCACACGCCCCGTTTCCTTGGTTAAAAATCGCAATTTTCTCATGATTTACAAATAGTTGGAAACATTTGGGATATTGTAAGTAATCAACTAAACAAAATATATAACATTGGCTTGATGGCTTTTGGATATTTTACTGCAAAAATCCTGCATATTGTACCTTTAATTCGCTGTTCTATCAATTATTGAAACGAAGGCGTCTTTTTAAAAAAGGCCCAAAAACAACCTCACTGGTTACTGTGAAAAAAGCTTGAACAAACCTTTTCAGAGGTTTGGAGTGCAAAGCTATACTTCTCATGACGAAAGATGTGTCAAACATCCAAACTAATACTGGTCATACTTGACAGAACAGCTGACAAATGTTGAACATTACACGCTCAAGTACAAACATTTCTCCACCCTTCTCTCTTCTCTGTGCTTTCTTTTCCATTCATTTACGGGTTTTGTAGTCTTGCCCTGAAGAAAACCAAACAGAGCACGAACCAAATGTGAACCTTTGTGATGGCAAACAATGTCAAAGTGCATAGAATTTGGTGTCAAACTGTGGCATTCAGCTGGTGAATTCAGTCCGTGTTGCTTTAAAGCTCACAAACAAAGTCTTGTGCTTCTTGAAATTGAAACCAACCACAGAGTGCTTTCGGATTTAACCAGACGAAACAAAAAAGGCTGCTTCTTTAAGAGTTATAAGCCATAAGGTGGTTCCACCTACTCTGGTGAGGACTATTCTGGTTTCTAAATAGAGATGTGGGCTCAAATCCCATATCTAAAAATTGGCACAGAGTGGTGGTTAAAGAGCTTGGCTTGTAACAAAGAAAACTTTAGATTAAAACCCTGCAAGGGGCAAGCTATAGACTCACATCATTATATGAATTCGTTTAGAAGTTTTTATTCAAAGACTCATACAAATGAGAATAATGTCTAAATATGCTAAAATCTAATTCAAAACAAAAAAAACTACTATATATTTATATGATCAATGTAAGTAAAAAGTTTGGTCTTCAACCCACTTTAAGTGGCTTTAAGTGCAATGTACTTACATTGAAATTACTAATTTGACACAATACTTTAAACAAATATTTTCATGATTTGTAATCACGACATTTTTTCTTTTGTCAAATCAACTTAGAAAATTTATGTAGTTGAGATAACATGATATTTTGAGTTTCTGGTGATTAAATCAATCTCCAAACTCAATTTTTCCATTTCATTGACCTTAAAATTAAGGCAACCAGGTTACTTATTTTTTTTAAGTTAAACCAACAATATTTTTTACAGTGAATGAACTTATTGTGTAAATACCTGCATGTAATTACAGATGTAATTAATTTACATGTATAATTACACTGTTGACCTCTCCCTTACACCTTTTACCCATACCAACACACCTATCTCAATAGCAGCAAAATTGCTTTACAATACAAAATGAACACAATAAGTACATTTCTACTTATTTTTCGATGTAAACTCATTATACTTAAAGCCACTTAATATAAAGTGGAACCAAAAGTGTTTTTTTTTTCCTTGTAAAATGACACCAACTGCACCATGTACAAGATGAGTCAGTCAAACAGAGAAAGACGGAGTCATACATTTGCTTACATTTTCATTTTGGTGGCAAGGATATTGAATATATTAGAATATATAAGAATATATTCTCAAAGAAAAACAAAAAACTATAGCCATCCAAGAGAAACGGTAGGTTCCCTGAGGTAAAAATTGGTAGAATACAAATGACCATTTATTGCCACGCCATGTATTATGTTGCAATTATTAACTCATATTTAGCATTTTTTTTAAGTTGCCAGCCACCACCAGCATTTTTGATAATTAAAAAAAATAAAAATCATTTCCCCCAGAATATTTTGTTGTATGAGTATCTGAACATGCACTATATCAAAATAAACATGCATTCTTTTTTTATCAACACTTCAACACTTGTGGGTAAGTTTCATTAAAAAAATAATATAAAAAAAAAAAACATTTTGAGTAACAAGTTGAGTAAATCGCATTTTTGTCAAAGACTACATCCAGATCGCATTCAGAACGATGGTCAAACACACAGAAGGAGTACTGTAGATCGAGTCCATCAACACCGCAAAAGCTTGCACAGTCCTACAGGTCGACATTTCATTCAGTAACATTAATTTATATGCAGTTTAATGTTGATGTTCGAGTTATATTACACATGCATGCTTAAATATCACTTGTCTCTTCTTCTTCTTCATATGTCCTTTGATTAGGAGATTCAGCAGATGCCTAATAGCACCCCCCATATATAACAGTATATATATAACCATAAATAAACCCATATATATATAATGAAGATGCAGAAAGCCATACATTTCTGTAAACAGAAAGAAAGCATTGTCTCATAAATGACAGAAATTTCCGGCAATGGCCGAAAAGAGTCAAAACCAACTGGCGAGTAACGCCATCCGTTTTTTATGTGCAATTGGTGCTTTGCGAGAATGCCAGTATCTCATGCCGGTGACCAGCATCTAAAAGATAACACATTCAAGCCACAACTCGGCTCTGAGAGGAGCGGAAGGCACCTTTAAAAGGGCAAAATGTACCTCTAAATCAAAGAGACAAAGCTTCCATGTTGATATCTATCGGCTGAAAGAACTTTAGCTATTGATTTCCATATTCCGAAGCCTTCAGTTCCTCTGTTTTTACGGTTGCATGCAGTCAAATTCTTCAAATTCCCGCGGAGCGCCCGCGTAACAGACTAGTAGCTGAAAATGAAAAATAAGATACGTGTTGTGAAACACTTTAGTGCGCTTTTTCAAGAGTGGGCTGCCGTGACAGATCACAGATCAATACCAGCGGCTGCCCGCTGTCATCGCCCCGTGTCACCCTGCCCACATCTCATTCCTGCAACCCTCCCTCTGGACTCAGACCCGCTCAATGCTGAGAGAGAAAGAAAAATGGCTATAGATTTCCATGACAACCAACACATTTCTTTTTTTCCCCCCACGGGAAAAGCATGTTGAGATGTGATGTGTTAAAGCTGCAGACTGGAGTGACAGAGAGTGTGCCCTCCGAGGCTCACACACACACGCTTTCTCGGCGCGCTTTTCCTGTGCCACTATTTCAGCGGGGCCCGACGAACATGAATATCTATCTGTCTGCATTTTTAACTAACTCGAAGCAATCTTCAGGGCGTTTTTTTTGTGTCACAATCTCTGGTGTCTCTCTCGCACCGCATCGCATTCCCAAAACGCGCTCGGATTGTAAAGCAAATGAACATGAGGCAGAGGGAAAATGTATTTCTTCATTATGAAACAATTCTGTCTACAGGCAAAGCAGTAATGAAAAGCAGATAAGTCACAGGGAGATGGTGATGGCGGCGCGGCGGGGGGTCTCACTCGCCAGCGCATACCATGAATTTAGACATATCTGCTCTGCTTTCTAATAAATCATGAATCATTTTGCACAAAAAACAATCCATCCTAAATAATAAGACAATGGATGGATGGGACCGACCATATTCTTTTATCACAGCCATACTGCATTAAATGTACATAACAACGTGGTTATTTTTGCTGGAAAAATCAATCCAAGAAATAGCTTTTACATTAAACATACAGTACATGTTTTGAGGGGTAACAAACTAAATTTGATGGTAAATGAGACGTACTTGCTTTCATTTCAGAAATCCAAATCAAAAATATTTTAATGCTCACAAGAAACTAAAGAAACTGTTTTGGGTTTAACATTATAACTGGGCTTCAAGGAAGATAATATATTTAAAAAAATGACATGTCCCCTTTAAGACCAACACCATCAAATATATGCATACGCAAATCAGTACAATGGCAAATGATTGCAATGGCAAATAAATGACTCGTAAATGTAAGTACACATTGATGGCCTAAGACACGAAACGAGCGGTACAGTATTTATATTGTTTTTAACTCTTGTAAATCACAGCCACGTCCAAGTGATCTGAGGGCGCTTCGGTCTGCGCAAAGTTGCCTGTTGATATATCGAAATTGTCTTCCATCGCAATTTCCTGTATCCAAATATGTTTCGTAAATGTGTACTTAAATTTACGAGTCATTAAAACATGTATAATTTGGACTTCTCTGTGCATGCTCTTTGAGGTGGTGACCATAGACCTCCATTATATGACTGAACGGTTTGACCTAAAAACATCAAAATTGAAACTACTGCGGAAACAAAGACACCTACGTCTTGGATGCCCTTGAGGTAAGCTAAAACATATCGAAAATTACTTTCAAAGTGAACTATCCCTTTAAAGGCATTGAAAGAAACTTCAATAACCTGAGATTTCTGCTTAGTGAAAGTTCTTCAGGAATCAAAAATCCTTTAGCGTGCTGTGCAACCACATTAAAATTCCCGGCTCGTGCGGACCACTGGGATGTCATTAAGTGGGGTCAGGCTGCCCTTTTATACTAACCACTTAATGGGTTGGTACAGTAGTGTACTCTACATGATAAATGAACTCAGCTGTAAAGATTACTGAGGAATGTTGAGGGAAATCCTGGAGCTGTGAACAGCTGTTCTGTATGTTTACGCTTCTACTGTAGAATTATTTAGCATTAGCATCTTAAAGACAAAGAGTTCAACAATTCTTCATCATTAACATTAAATATGGATGTCGAAAATTTTTCATTTTTTAAATGAACTGTCTTATATGCCCAGGGGGTTAATTAATTGGATCATTAGTGTACCAGACAAGAAAATCACTGAGTAGACTTTATGTTCACTAAACATATGCTCATCACTGACCGACATTCCATAGCCATTTATTAAGACTACCGATCTGTCCGATGTAGAATTAGGATCTGTTCACACAGGCCTTGTGTTTTCGAAAAACCACATGCAATAATATTTATTAGGGCTGTCAAACGATTAATCGCGATTAATCGCATCCAAAATAAAAGTTTGTGATTACATAATATATGTGTGTGCACTGTGAATAATTATTATATATATATATATATATATATATATATATATATATGTAAATACACACACACATACGTGTATATTTAAGAAAAAAAATATTTATGTATAAAATATTTATATATAATATAAATTATATATAAATCTATATACAGTATATACATGAAAATATTTCTTAAATATATACAAGCATGTGTATATATATATATATATATATATATATATATACATAGAAAAATAATTATACACAGTGCACCTACATATATTATGTAAACACAAACTTTTTATTTTGGATGCGATTAATCGCGATTAATCGTTTGACAGCCCTAATATTTATATAATCAATATTAGTAATATTAATAAATCAATATGTAAATAATATTCGGAAACAAATTAAAGTCCCCCTGTAGTCAATAATTATATCCCTTAAAACTCATCTTTGATCACCGAAATTACATATGTAAATGTTTTTCAAACGTTATTTTATTATGAATTGACAAGTTATTAACCGTAAACATGATAATGCATCATCCAGACGACCCCAGCTGATCATTTCATATATGGGTAGGTTGGTACACTTTCCATAAAACTACACTATATACACACACAACTCTTTGGTTGTACCACCTGACATTAAAAGAGTACAAAAAATAAATAAAAAATAACGTGTTTAAACACATTGTTCACGAGTAAAAAGATTTTACAAAAAAAAAACATTTTTTTAAGCTTTAGCCTGTCAATGACCCAATTTTGTTGTGAAATTTACTAAAATCATACACAAGTGTATTATTTAATTTTTACAACTTAATAATCCTAATCATTGAGATGTCAAAAGGTTGAGAGTATGCCACATTACCCAAAAGAACCAAGAGAAAATGTAGTTGAAAAAGCCAACGTTTTATCCATTGAAAACCTTCTCATTTGACATCGTGATTGACCTATGTGAACTCCTAATGGTGTACGTCTCTGTCAACAAATACATATTTTACAACATATACAATTTATTTAGATCTAATTTCTTTTCAAGCCGTCCTGTCCGGCTTCTCTCCATGAACGATTAGAGTGCAACATATTTGCTTTGACCTTGTGCAACTTGCATTAGTGTGATCTTCAGCCTTGGAAAGATTAAGCCCCGCGTCTTTAGCGTCTGACAGACGTCCCATTCAGAGCCCGAAAAAATAGGCCAAGGGAGAAGTCTGAGACGCGCGGGCCGTAATCTCGCCTTCCCACCGCTTCCCGGATCAGCACAGCTCATCAGAACAGAACTGAGGGAAAAACTCGGTCGGCCAAAAGCTCGTCTGTTCTATGAAGGTTATTTACGCCACAGAAGAATCTGCCAAACAATTCCACCCGTGACTCTTAAGAGATGACAGGAATCTGACGTGTTAATAAGATTGAATGTGAGACAATGTCCTCTGTAGGAATATGAGAAATGCTAATTATTTGGAACACAAACATTAACACGCCATTCGCTCATGAATATTATCATGCCATAGGCATTCAGTTGCAAAAAAAAAATTATCCGGCATTATAATAGATTTTCAGAAGGGGAAACATTCGCTTCTTTATGCTGTGGGGGGGAAAAAGCTCTTATTATTTGATGCTTTCTGGTTTATCATTAAGGGCTTAAGTTCTTTCAAAGGCTGCTGAAATTTATAATATGCATCTCAACAAAACAACAGGGGACCCCAACTTTTATGGCTAATAATATTCTTTTATCCCTTCTTTGAAGTGATTCATGAAATGTTAATCAAAACGAATGTGCGAAAAGTCACATTTAATCACAGTAATTGCATTCGGTGTAATACAGAAACACGCTGCAAAAAATATTGTCTTATTTTCCAGTAAATATATGTATATAAATATATATTTAGCCCTAAAAAAATACCCTAAACCCACATTAAACTAAAACAAGTTACATTTGTTTACTAGACTCACAATTTTCAGAGAATATATATTGTATTAATTTTATTTGTCATAAACCACTGCATATTTTTAATCTTGTTTTAGATGTCCCACTACATTTTTGTACAAATTTACTTTTAAAGAAGTAGAAGAAAACAAGTGTTCATACAATTTAGGGCCGTGAATCGATTAATCGCGATTAATCGCGTCCAAAATAAAAGTTTGTGTTTACATAATATATGTGGGTGTAGTGTGTATAATTATTTTGTATATATAAATACACACATGCATGTATGTACTTTATATATATTTATACAAAATTAATATTATACATAAATATAAATATTTGATATATTAATAACACATTTTTTCTTAAATATATACATGCATGTGTGTGTATTTATATATACAAAATAATTATACACACTACACACACATAATAAGTAAACACAAACTTTTATTTTGGATGTGATTAATCGTGATCAATCGTGATTAATCGTTTCACAGCCCTAATACAATTAAAAATAGCCATACTATCCGGCACATTTTTGCTCATAAAGTAAATGCATCTTTTAAGTAGCCTATGTTTAAGGTCACTGTACTGAAAAAAAGTGATTAAAGCGTTAGTTCACCAAAAATGATAATTAAGTCATAATTTACTCACCCTGGTGTTTTTCTAATGCCATATGCCCTTCTTACTTTTTCAGACCACAAAAGGAAAATGAAAAAAAAAAATCCATATAATTGCAATGAATAACTACCAGAATCAATCATACGGCATTAGAACAACACCAGGGTGAGTAAATGATGACTTTGTTTTCATTTTAGGGTGAACTATTCCTTTTTAAAAAGTCTAGGAAATTAAATAAGCATTACATTTCTTTAAAAATCACAAAAAACAACCGTCAGAGCTGAAAGAATGACATTGGTTTGCATTACATTAATTATCATGAAAGTCACACCGTAATACAAACAAAAAAACCTTAATGTTCCTAGGTTGCAATAAAAGCTGCACATTTCATCATGATATTCACCAATCAAGCTTTACAGACAATTAGACATGTTACCGTGCTTTTTAATCAGCAGTTTATTAAAAATATCTTCAAAGAATTATTTGCATATTTAAAATTGCCTTTAATAAGGTATCCTTATCACAAGTGTGTGTGTCTGTGTACACACATGAGGCGTTATATAAGCAAAAGAGAATTCCCTATGTATTATTAAAGTCTTTCTCTTTGTCAAATATTCCCTTTTCTGCAACAAAACATAACATGAGCAAGGACAGACACACAATCCCACAGGCGTACACACTATATACACACTTAGTACTTCATTACTGACCTGGGCTTTATGTACTGTATATACAGTATGTGTGTTTAAATGTTAAACTGGGGTTTAATATCTATCGTGGTTACTTCTCATTTCCATTTGACCTGCCCCGTCTATGTGCGCGCTTGTTAAAAATGCAGGTGGAGAGACAGACGGAGAGAGAGAGAGAGAGAGAGAGAGACAGATCCAGATGAGTTAGGGCATCTGTTCTGCTCTCCACCAGACGTCGGCCTCTTCTGTCTGTCATATCATATTTCATAACTCTTATCTTTTGGGAGGCTTGCAAAAAAAACACACATTTTGCATCAGCATCTCTGTCTCTTTTTCTAATTATCTTTAGAGGTGGATTGTGTATAACAGATCTGAGCAAACAAACGGCCCAATCTAAAGACTTTCGTATAATGTAGCTTGAATGTCATTGTCAATTTCGAATGGCCGTCAATGGGGGAAAAAAAATCCTTTTTCCCCACCCGATTATGATACGGTTATTGTGTATGTCAGCAAGATCTAACCAGTCAAACCTTGACCCCGTCACCTACCAACGTCAGCCTTTCAGCAAATCAGTTAGAGCAAAACTCGCATTACGCAATTAATATTCATGACCTACAGCGCGTCTGGCCCAGTTTGAGTTGACAGAAAGTAAACATCCTGAGGAGAGACGAGAAAAACAGTGAAAAGAGAAGTCATCTTAGACATATTTGTGCCTTTTATATTCATATAGTTGTCAACAATTTTTTTCAGGCCCAATTATTAAACATTTATGGTCGCCGTTTCTGAAAGTTGCGTTTGTAAGCTTACAAAAGGTCTGTCATCGGAGATTGTCAGTGGCAATTAGACATTGAAAACCATGTCATGGTTGTGAAGAGAAGCTTATGGGAATCCATCTACCTACTTTTCAAATCAGAAACCTCAAAAAAATATATCTGGTTTTGGAGCGCACAAAATTTTCAACATCGCTTCATGCTAATCGAAGTGTCGCAAACTCGTGGAAGGCTTTACATGAATATAAAGTTCATCGCCTCAAGTGACCCCTAAAAGTACTTGGAAATGAAAATGTTTAACCAAATTGCATCTTCAAACAAATGCTGTGTCATCTTTTCTGAAAACGAACTTCATTTTGCACGTTAATCTTAGCATTTAAAGGAGAACTCCGGCGAACAATGAACCTTTGGTCTAATAAAACATCGGTACCTCGTTAATCGTTCTCTGAGGATTGTTTTCATGATAATCGAATGTAAAGAGTTTTATCTCTAAAAACTGTTTAGCGTATAATGCTAGTACTGGGGGCATTGACCAACTAAAATGAAATCGCTAGTTTATACCACTAACAAAGCTCAAAATAGCCCCGCATTAACGCAGTAACATAACAAGACTCCATACATGCAAAACGAAGCATTGACAACTTTGTAAGTGTACAGACCGTTTATTAAGAACATAAGTTATACAGACCGTTTACTTCGTGTATACATTCAGAAGCCATCTTAGGAAATAGTCTCGATAAGTCGATCCCCGAACGTCGTTCATACAGTTCAGAAGTTCGTTGAACTTCATACAGTTCAGCTCACTCATCACGACGTTCGGGGATCGACTTATCGAGACTATTTCCTAAGATGGCTTCTGAATGTATACACGAAGTAAACGGTCTTCATAACTTATGTTCTTATTAAACGGTCTGTACACTTACAAAGTTGTCAATGCTTCGTTTTGCATGTATGGAGCCTTGTTATGTTCCTGCGTTAATGCGGGGCTATTTTAAGCCTTGTTAGTGGTATAAACTAGCGATTTCGTTTCAGTTGGTCAGTGCCCCCAGTACTAGCATTATACGCTAAACAGTTTTTAGAGATAAAACTCTTTACATTCGATTATCATGAAAACAATCCTCGGGGAACGATTGACGAGGTTCCGATGTTTTATTAGAACAAAGGTTTATTGTTCGCCGGAGTTCTCCTTTAAGATGGTAATGTGCTACTACTAGAAAATAGCTAGCAACAATCTATCAATTTACTTATGTGTCACTTAAGTAAATGAAATATTAATGGACGGATGAAAGAATGTAGACAATACCTAAAGCATATCAGGAAGACTTTAAAAATTCACGTTGAGACTACTTAAATTGGGTCGCTTAAAATTACTTAATTCCATGATGTTGAAGGTAAATGAACAGATTATGTTTGTTTAACGTAACCCAGTTATGTTAAAAAATTCAAGCCAACATATCATTTTTTTTGAGCGTTGATAAGAAATGTTATTTCTCGTGGCATTTTTACGGCAAAAATGTTTTTTGTGTGCATATGCTACACACTGAAAACCGCTTGGGTAGGTTTAGGGGGGAGGGGAGTGGGGAGTTTGTGCGTATTATACGCCATAAAGTGCGTATCATATGCACGCGAAAAATGCATACCATATACACGCAAAAACTATTTTTGGCGTATAAATGGCACAAGAAATGACATCTGTGTTATAAATACAAACTTTCATGAGATCAGGCTCGAAAATCTCCTTATAAAATAGCTTTCGCTCATAGTAGTTATAGGCACTCGACACCAGGGCCGGCCCATTAGAACGAAATGTTCCCATAGGGCCATTTTCCTGGTTGCATTCACACACAGTTGGATATCTGACGGATATGGAACGTAGATCTATAAGTTATGCGATTGAAAGATCAAAAAGGAGGGCTAAGAGACTAATTATCCTACGACTTGCAGTGTTACGTCATCGAGGCTGAGAAAAGACCACAATGCAACAGAAAAAGGCAACAGGTAAATGCTATCTATCGCTGTTTTCCATATTCTCAGAGTAGTAAACTGTGTGTTTACAAAATGGCGGGTGTCTTTTTAAAACCCTTTTAATCCGGTGAGGATGTGTGAAGGAGAAATGAAGGAGGAGAATGAAACAGCAGAAAACTCTGGCTGAGCGGCAGCAGTCCAAATGTTCATCATCATCTCTTATGAATGAAATTTCATACTCTCCAGTTCATCAGGACTGAGCTCTCCAGCCTGGAGCTCTGACTCACAATACAAGAAGAAGCGCAAGAAGGAAATGTGAAGTTTGAAAAAAAAATGGGCATTATTTTCAAGACTCAAACATCTGAAATATGCTGAGTAACAAATATTTAACACCAAATCATTATATGAAAAATGTGCATGTTAATCACAAAATGCTCACTTAATGCAGTTATTGTTATAATACATTAATTTGAAATGAATACGAAAACATTATCCTTCAGATGTGAGGAGATGTTTTTTTATTTATTTATTTTAAATACATTTGATTTATTTATTTAAAGTGGGGGTTAATAGCCTACCAAATTATTGTTTTATCGGAGTAACTTTTATTGCAACAACTATCGAATTTTGGCAAAAATAAAGGTTATCATTGTAATTTTTGTAAGCATTGGAAGAAAATATTTCCTCCAAAAATAAATAAATGAACGAAAAAAAAAGAGAATTTTTTTAAAAGTGAAAGTAAAAAAAATATGAAGCAAATGGAGGGTAAAAATGAGATGTGGACAAAAAAATAAATAAAACTAGTTATTTCCCGGTGTTGTTACTGTTAATAAAAATTGAATTAGTTTCCTATTTTGAAAGACTGAAATGCTGAAATAAGACTGTGGACTCTTTTAAAAAAGGTCTTAAAACCCATCTTTTTAGAAAAGCCTTTTATGCCTAACAGTGTTTTTATTTCATTTATTTTATTTATTTATTTTATTTATTTATTTATTATTATTTTTTTTAATGTTTCTGTTTTTATGTTGTAGCACTTTGAGGTAATTAATTTGATGTAAAGTGCTTTACAAAAAAATATATTATTATTATTATTAAAGAAAATTTTAATATTAGCTGAAAAAAAGGCAACTAACTGAAATAATCAAAATTGAAGTACTAAAATAACTTAAAGTTAAACTGAAATAAAAATATAATTTTTCTAAAAAAATAAAAATGATAAAAGCATACACAATTACTCAAATTAAAAGGAAAATATAATAATTCAAAATATGAATACATAAATTATAAACTCACGTAGGTTTGGAACAACCTGTTGTTGAGTTTTACTTTTTGGATAAACTATTCCTTTTAGTCGTTTTTCAGGGCTTATACAAAATGCTTTGTGTGGGCCGAAGCTCGCAGTCAAACGATGCTGTGTTCTCCAAACATCTGTCATCCTCTCGCCCTCTCTGTGTTTCTCGCTTTACTCCGAGCACTACAGCCGATCTTCCCCACTTACTGTTCTGAGTGAAGACAGAAATCTGTCAACTGACATGGCACAGAAAACACCCTGAGCAATAAAGACTATCTAAAACATCTCCGTGCTTGTCCAAGCTTCATCTTTTGGGCACTGGAATGAAAGTTAAAAGCGATGCTCCAAGACTGTGGTTTTAAACACAGGATAGAGGAGCCAGGCTCACTGTAGGGTTGAGTTTCTCAGGAACACCGTCCTGCCCCTATACCTCTCCATTATTTAGTGCTACGGGACCTTTGAGGGGAGAGAACCACAGAGAGAAAGAGAGAAAATACGAGGACAGAGGTGCTGTACCCTTCCTAGGTACGTGTCAAGTGAGCAAGGTATCATCGTCCTGTCAGGGCACAGCTGCCATTCCAGACAGAGACACAGACAGACCGAAAGAGGCTTGTCACGTCAAGGTCAGACCTCAATGGAGAAATGCTACAGCAGGCTCCTCACTAATATTTAAAGGTAAAGCCCATAAGAAAGAACATTTACAAAGGGGATCTCTTTAATAGCTCAGCTATTCCTTCTTTACAACCAATTTAAATGAAAATCAAACACAATTTGTCTAAAATCTAAGATGTTTTTCCTGGGAACAAGACTTTAGTCACCTCAAACATCTCCTTTAGTTTCAGAACCAACCAACAACATTATAAACCTTTCTAAGAAACCAAAATCTAAGCACAGAGATCTCAATATGAACTTGAACATTACTCATAAGTTCCCTCTGAGACTAAGGCCAAGTCCACACGAAGCCGGTGCGTTCCCTATCCGATTTTTTTTTCTCGTTCTAAAAAAAAATCCGTAAACACGGCGTCGTCTCAAGAAATATCTGCGTAAACACGAAACCCCTGAAACCGACTGAAAACGGTGTAGTAAATATACCAGACCAGTATGGGGCGCTGTAATTCTGCCACAGAGATACACTATACACGGAGAAGAAGACTTTGAGCGTGCGCATAACCTTGCGCGCTGTATACGAACCAAGAAGAAGACGACGAAGATGGCGTGTGACGCAGCCGACACGTGATGTGATGACATCATAGTTTCACAAAATATACGGATTGGCTGTACACACGAAACCGCAAGGATGTCGTTTTCAGATTTATCCACTTTGGGACCCGGTTTCAAAAAATACCGGTTTCACTCTCCCAAAACGCCAGATCCATGTGGACGAAACGCCAGTACGATAAAAAAAAAATTATACGCATTGCGTACGCGGAAAATTCAGATCCGATTTGAGCTTTGGATCCGTTGAAATATCTGAACTTCTGCGGCTAGACCGTATGCGACCGGCCGACCGGATGTGATGTACTCTTCTAATCAAAACTATGAGCGTGAGGCTAGAATTACCAAAACTTTAACTCTTTAATGTGTTTCCTGTAAACGCTCTTTCTGTAAAATGTCGGTTTTTATTAACTATGGCAGAAAAAATATTTTAGAATTATCAAATCAATATTTATATTAATTAGCGCTATAAAATCTACTATGTTTTTAGTTGGGATGTATAGAGGGTCATGTGTTTAGCGTGTATATATATATTCATGCATGCATTCCATTCAATAAAATCATAAATTTTACCATTGTGAATATCGAGACCGTTCTCATGAAAGTTCGTATCTATAGCACGAATGTCATTTCTCGTGGCATTTATACACCAAAAACAGTTTTTGCGTGTATATGGTACGCGTTTTTCGCGCGCATATGATGCGCACTTTTTGCCGTATAATAAGTACGAACTCCCCACCCCCCTCCCCCCTAAACCTACCCCAAGGTTTTTTAGTGCGTAGCATTTGCACGCAAAAACCACTTTTGGCGTATAAATGCCACGAGAAATGACATTCGTGGTATAGATATGCATTTTCGTGAGACTGTGTTGGAATATTCGAGGGTAACGGTTGCTTCACGACCAATTTCAAAGTTCCGTGCGACTGACACTAGTGGGCGAAATGCGACAATCGTGTGCGAATGCCATGTGCAGTGGAAAGGCGGCTTTAGTCGGGGTTTAAAAAGACACTGAAGACCAGATTTACTAAATAGGTTAGCGAAACAATTCCAAAAAAAGGACCAATGGGAGAGGACGGAGAGAAGTTCATGCCAGAACTTCGCATCAAATTGATTAGCGTAAACCTTAGTAAATTATCTTGCACAATTAATTTAAACACTCTCCTCCCATAAATGTTGGCTCGGAAAGGGAAACGCTTACAAATGTAACACAGTCTCATCCCAATTCGTCATATAACTGACGTTTTGGGACGTCTTTTGACCATTCGTCAATATACGACTTTTTAGGGCCCCCTTAAACGTCGGTATATGACGATCCCGGGTCGTCATACAACTGACGCTTTACCTTTAACGTCAGTTAGGTGACGAGTTGGGTTTAGGGTTAGGTTTAGGTATGGGGTAGAGTTAGGATCCCATAACGTCATCTACCGACGTTTAAGGGGGCCCTAAAAAGTCGTATATTGACGAATGGTCAAAAGACGTCCCAAAACGTCAGTTATATGACGAATTGGGATGAGACCGGGTTGACAAATGCATATGCAATAAGCTCTTTATTTAACCCCAAAAAGAGGGTTTGTGGTGGTGCACGCTATTAGTAAATCTGTCCCTGAATGTTATCAATATCACACCATATAAAATGTGATTAATTTGACGGCACTATCGGATAAGAACAAAACTTGAACTGAATTCAGCAGGATGATGAATTATGAATCGCTTTTGTTTTACAATGGATTCAATTTGCAACATCGACAGTTATTGAACAGGACTAAAACAACACTAAACTGACTTGAGCTGAATAAATACACTATTGTTTTATGTTGAGATGTTTAGAACTTTGCATGATTGCTTCTATCGTTTCCCTGTTTATTACTGCGAAGAAGCTTTGAAACAATCAGTATTGTATAAAGCACTATTTAAATAACTGACTTTGACTATATTTGAATATCGAATGTTGACGATGTCTATTTTTATTTCTCCAAAGAGATGACAAAGTTGATATTTCAATAAAAACATATCTACGTCTCCTGAGTGATGATGAAAGTGAAGCCAAAAAATATTTCCTCTGGGATCCTGAATCGCTGAGGCACTGGCATCAGAGCTTCCAAAATCACCTTGTGTTTGGAGACAACATGAAGGATACGACAGCATTGTTATTCATTAAAAGCCTTTGCTGTTGACATGCTGTAATGGCCTGCCAGTTGTCGTGATTACAGGAGGCAATTTTAAGGTCTGGTGTAGGGTGAAGTGAGGCATGTGTAAACTAAATCACACAAACACAGAGCCCTTTTTATTCACTGTCTTTGTGCACAAGTGTTTATGCACAAAACCTGTGCTGAAATTCCTTTCCCTTTATTAATTAAAGAATTATCTGTAAGTGTAAAGTAGCTTAGCTATAAAAAAAAAAACTCTTGCTCTTTTCAAATAAAACACAAAGCTTCCTTGCCCATTAACATTTAACTGTCTACTACATGTTTACATGCAATACCTTTATAATATATAAATACAAAAAAAAAAAATCTATTTGGACATTTAATCGTTTTTGCAAGAACAAAAAAAAATCGATTGTTTGCAGACGGATATTCAAGCAGCTGCTGAGATTCATCTTTGAAAGGTGTGATTTGCACAGACATCAATACTCAACACACAAAACAAATCAGAATAATAGAAAAGATAAAATTATATTCTGAACATTACAAAATAATCAAACATCACAAACTGCTAAAAGTGAACCAGCACACACAAAACCAACAAGAATCAAGAAACTCCACAGCATAATCTATTCATGCCGCACTGCATGCTGGGTACCTTTATACTACACTGTAGCAATACAGTATGATATTCCAAGAGTGCAGTTAGATACAAGAGTCCTACTGCGGATACTGGAATTTACTGTATTTCACACTAAAATTTTTAACAGTGTAATGAATTAGCACACTTCAATATACATGGAATATCACGACTATGTCAAAGTTAAAAGGATAGTTCACTTTGAAATTAATTTTTGGTATGTTTTAGCTTACCTCAAGGGCATCCAAGATGTAGGTGTCTTTGTTTCCACAGTATTTTCAATTTTGACATTTTTAGGTCAATCAATTCTTGTCTTGCAGTCATATAATGGAGGTCTATGGTCACCACCTCAAAGAGCATGCACAGAGAAGTCCAAATTAAACATGATTTAATGACTCGTAAATGTAAGTACACATTGATGGCCTGAGACACGAAACGAGCGGTTTGTGTGAGAA
The DNA here is from genome assembly GCA_038021265.1 of Cyprinella venusta. Taxonomy (NCBI): domain Eukaryota; kingdom Metazoa; phylum Chordata; class Actinopteri; order Cypriniformes; family Leuciscidae; genus Cyprinella; species Cyprinella venusta. The sequence goes on along the minus strand of CM075878.1, from coordinate 28,053,301 downwards.
AACAAACAGTATTTATTACACAAACAGTATTTTTTATCTATTGTTTTTACCTTTTGTAACCACAGCCACGTCCAAGTGATCTGAGGGCGCGAGTGTGGTGACAAGAGGTAAAAACAATATAAATACGGTTCGTTTTCTCACACAAACCGCTCGTTTGGTGTCTTAGGCCATCAATGTGTACTTACATTTACGAGTCATTAAATCATGTTTAATTTGGACTTCTCTGTGCATGCTCTTTGAGGTGGTGACCATAGACCTCCATTATATGACTGACAGACAAGAACGGTTTGACCTAAAAATATCAAAATTGAAACTTCTGCGCAAACAAAGACACCTACATCTTGGATGCCCTTGAGGTAAGCTAAAACATACCAAAAATTAATTTCAAAGTGAACTATCCCTTTAATGGCAAATGATGGTCAGAACATCAAGATTTCATTATAACAATGCACTTGGTGGATTCCCCAATGTCTCCATAATTAAGCTGCTACTTGTTCAAAACAAAGCCATCAGAGCTATAACCGGAAAATATGATTGTATCAATCCTATCCTATTATGCTATATGATTGTCCAGTCCTATTATCATCACTCTGCTGCTATCTGTCCGTATGAATTATAAAATGCTTCTACTTATAAAGCACTTAATGGTCTGCAGATCTCGGATGCCAGTTCAGGTTCTTTTAAAACATCTCATCTGAGTGCCAAGAACATCTACATGTTTATCCATGGCTCCTAAGACGCAGTCTTGTTGTTTAAGTCTAGACTGAACACTCAAAAGTGTAGTCAGGCATATAGTTAAATTCCCACGGCGAATGAAAATTTGAAATTCCCAATGCTATAGCCGTAAACAGTGTGTCATACGCTTACTGCATCATATGCATATCGAATCGATTCGTGTTAAAAGCCCTTAAAGTCGTTATATTTGATTAAACATCAAATGAGTCTTTCCATTAATATTATGCAGGATTACATTTGCTCAAAATTTGTGTAAGTATGCATAGCATAAATTGCTAACTGGAGATTGATTTAACCGTTCACATTAATTGCATACATTGTTCATTCACAATAATTGCTAAACAGCTCCAAAAAACTTCAGTGCAAACTGTAAATTTTCAAATGCCGATTGAATTTTACTTGTTCGAGTATTACTTGACAATCATACATCATATCATAATCATATTATATTATCACATTATATAATCATATCATTTTATAAAAAAAAATAAAAGGTTGATAATTAACATCAAAATTGCCAGTTAAATAGCACATCGACCCTATTTTGAACCCTATTCATGACAAGTATTTAATCAGCCGCATTGCCGTTCAAATCCCCGAGGTTCACTCCTCCTGTCCCTTTGTGTCAAGAAATCATTCTATCGATGCATTTCACCTGAGGATACACAGCTAAACTTCAAAGTGCACTTATTATAGGAATGCCGTCCTAGCCGTCTCCGCTGCGATACGCTGACACAATACATCATAATTAATATGGATTCTGTAAGCGCGGATCCTTTTCCTATCTAGCTATACCTGATTAATTATTCATATTGGCTAATAGACTGCGACTGCTCGACGCTGGTCCTGTAAGCTGGTGTTGGATCTATTCCATTACACAAAGCGCTGAGAACGAGAAAAAACAAGGATCGATAGTCTAAATGAAGGGAAGAGTGGTGGCTGGCTGGGTGATGATACACTTGAATGAGACGCAGAGGAACTCAACAAAACAGGCGCCTTTTTGAGTCCCTCCAAAAGTGGGTCTAAATCACTATTACTGGTCTTCAAAAAGAAATGCAAGTTACTAGATGCATTTAAGAGAAGAAATGGTCCCACTTTATATTAAGTGGCTTTAAGTACTATGTACTTACATTTATTGTGCTCATGTTGTATTGTAAATCACTTTTGCAGCTATTGAGGTGTGATCTGGGTAAGGTTAGGGACAGGTGTGGTGGTATGGGTAGGTTTAAGGGTAAGGGATGGGATGTTACTTACTTACTTAATTACAGCTGTAATTATATGCTGGTATTTTTAAAATTTAAAAAAAAATTAAATTTAAAAAGTACAATGTAAAAACATGTATGTACACAATAAGTCCATTGTATCAAATTATTAATTTCATTGTAAGTACATGGTACTTAAAGCCACTTAATATAAAGTGGGACCGAAGAAATGATGGAGAGTCATGCAAAACGCCCTGCTTTATAATGTAGGCCGAATTCAAATATTTTAGATCTGTACATGTATATCATAAAGCTTTGAACAAAGTCTCTTAAGCTCACCAAGGCTGATTTACAGTATTTGATCAAAAGAGTGTAAAAATTGTGAAATATGAACTGAACTGAAAACTGAACTTTCAGCGTCTTCAGTGTCACATGATCCTTCAGAAATCATTCTAATATGCTGATTTACTGCTCAAGATACATTTTTTTATAATTATTTTCAGGACTCTTTGATCATAGAACATTTATTTAAAATGTAAATCTTTTGTACCATTATAAATGTCCTTACTGGGACTGTAAAGGTACAATATGCAGGATTTTTGCAGTAAAATATCCAAAAAAAACACTAGGCCAATGTTATATATTTTGTTTAGTTGATTACTTACAATATCCCAAATGTTTTCAACTATTTGTAAATTGTGAGAAAATTGCAATTTTTAACCAAGGAAACGGGGCGTGTGAGTAGAGGTGAGGAGTCGCCAGTCAATGACGTCATATCCGCGTTACCCCCGGTTTCCGCCAGGCTTGACCGCGTAACCATGGCGACAGACGTTTACAACTTGGTCGGTTATGCCCGTTATGCGTGCTCAACAGCGTGAGCGTCCCTAGCAGGGTTTGGTTCAAACATTATAGAAAAAAAGAGGACTAAAACGAAGATCAACATCTTTCGAGATGCCGAGAGCTCCACGTCCGCGACTAACTTCGACTTAGAGACGCGAGTGTTGCATGTGACTTGAGCAAACTGGTGAGCAAATTAATGTATATCAAACTAATCAATGTTATATAGTTAGAATATGATCTGTATGTTATTCTCTAATGTTGATCTAGCTTAGTCTCATACAGCCAACACACAACCTAACTAACATTCAACACACACAAATGCCATTTAGTGTGATAGAGAAACTGTTAGAGCAAGTGAAGCAGCGTTGTGTTACCTCAAGTATAATTCCTCTAATAAACTGACCTGTGTGAGTAATTCAGCGTGTAGTTCAATAGAGTTAAATGTCCTTATTCCTTTATATCCGCGGGACTCGCGTTGTGTGTGGCGCTGGTGTATATGGCAAGCCGTTTTAACTTTTAATCATTCGCAGGATATGAATTCTTGATGTCAACAATGCCATTTTTTTAATATCAAGAATTTAATCGTTGATATGAAGAATTGAATTCTTGATATAAACAATTAAATTCTTGATATCAAAAAATGGCATTGTTGATATCAACAATTGAATTGCTGATATCTGTTATTGTATTTTCACTAGTGAAATGTCACCATAGGCTGGCAAGCCGTTTTAGCTTTTATTCATTTCCAGGATATGAATACTTGATATCAACAATTACATTCTTGATATCAAGAATTTAATTGTTGATATCAACAATTAAATTATTGATATCAACAATTACATTTTTGATATCAAGAATTGCATTTTTGATATCAAAAATTCTTGATATCAAAAATGTAATTCTTGGTATCAACAATTGTATTTTCAGTAGTGAAATGTCACCATAGGCTGCCATTCAAAACCAATTGTTGATATCAAGAATTGATTTCTTACTAGTTGAAATTCCAATTTCACATATCAGAAATACAGTAATTACTAGTAAAAACTAGTAAAAATCCATCAGCTTGACGACAAAATCCATAATTCCGCTTAATGCGGAATATACGTCATTAATATACGCCTTTGTTATTGTAAGAGGTTGGCGACCCCTGGTGGCGAAACAATCTTACATATTGTACCTTTAAATCAATTTAATGCATCCTTACTGCATAAAAAGATTAATTTATTGTTTTTAAATCCAACTGACTCCAAACTTTTGAATGTACATGTTAAAGTTAAATTAACAATGAATTGCAGATGCTAACTTTAGATTTTCTTTATATAATCTGTGAATGTAATACAACCCATTGAACCCGTAGTTGTTTTTACATTTATTTTCATTACAGCAAGGAAAATCCTGTTTTCGTGAAAAGGCCATTTGAAAACAGCAGCGTTTCTGAGCATCATTCTGCAAAATAACAGCATGACCTTGAGTATATGAACAGGCAATGTGTATCTCTCATAAGCGTAGCCTAAACGAAAACCACATACTGTACGTGAAGGTTAATCTTTTTCATCTCTCGCTACACTGAAAACAACTCGACTCAAAATGAACACTACACCTTCGACAGGCCTCGCACATGGAATACAGAACAAAGTAAATATCCAACACTGGCTTTAAAGTGCATTTGCCCATAATTACCGAAGCACATACGACCGCCAGTTCTGCACAAAAAGCAAAATGAGGAATCTGATTTTCACAGCGGACATCCGATGTGCTGGTCTCAGGTGAAACCACGGTAAAGATGCTCTGTTGAATATATATGCTGACACAGACCAGGGATATGAGGCAGAAAATACCTTGTGTATATGCACTCTCGGAGCATTTCTCTCTCAAAAACACTCATGCCAACATAAAGGTCCAGCATAGCAATTGGCTTCTCGTCGATTTCCATCGTAAAGGCTTACGGAGAAAAACGGTAAAATACTGTAGCGGGTTATTTGATTTAGAGCGACTGGACTGAACTAAGGCTGCAAGGTTTTTCCATCTTCCTAAATGAGACTCCATGTGACAATTGGAGGAGAGATGGCAGGGAAAATATTACAATATGGATGATTGCTAAGCCGAACAGATGAACTTTTGATGAGGAAAAGCTCATTAGGTCTTTCCGGCTATACACGCGCATGAAGGCGGTTGAACCCGACTAATGAACAAAAGGAATCGCTGTTAAGGACAGCACGTCCTCCATATCGACAGGAGTCATTATCAAAAGTTAATGATGATCCAGCTGTACGGTGCCTTTACGGCCTGTGGTTTCCATTTTAAAGAACTGAACTCTAAGTAAAGCGGCTGCAAATGTGTGTTATTTATAGCTTGGCTCTTTGTTTCTGGATGTGCGTATTATATTTATGAGTAATCATTTCCTGCCTCGACTGATTCAACAATTAGTGGGCTGGAAGAAATGATGTTCACATCGCATTTCTATGCAAATCTGTTTCCGCTTCGGAGCAAAACATTAAAAAGTCTCACACACTGAGATATAAAGTCACAATTATGAGAAACAAAGTTACCTTTGTGCAATATAAAGTCAAATTGTAAGATATAAAGTCACAATTAGCGGACTATACTGTAAGTCACAATTACCTTTTTAATGTTTAATTCTAGGGCGAAAACAAGGTTCAAAACATTTTACTCAAAAAACGAAAGAAAGTGCACTACAGAATACATTCACAGTAGAGCTGCACTATTCGGAATAAACCGAGAATCACAATTTTGGTTTCAAATACACTGGAAACAAAGTCATTTCAGTGAAGTCATTTCACAGTGAAGTCATTTCAACTTAAATTATTAAAGGGATACTCCACTTTTTTTGGAAATAGGCTCATTGTACCACTCCCCCAGAGTTAAACAGTTGAGTTTTACCGTTTTCGAATCCATTCAGCCGATTGGTTACACTTTATTTCGATAGTCATTTTAGACGTTCTACTAATTATAAGTAATTTTTCAACTACATGTCAACTAACTCTCATTAGAGTATTAGTATATTATAGTAGACTGTCAGTAGACTGTTAGGTTATGGCACTGCATTTTGGGTTAGGAGAATAAGTTGACTTGTAGTTGCTAAGTTACTTATAGTCAGTTGAATGTCTGTTGGGGGACTAACAAAATAAAGTGTTAGCAGATATTAAGCTGACAGTCTACTAATACTCTAATGACAGTTAGTTGACATGTAGTTGAAAAGTTACTTATAGTTAGTAGAATGTCTAAATTGGACTATCGAAATAAAGTGTTACCCACCGATTTTCTGATATTTAGAAGAATATTAGTAAACAGACAGTTTCTGGTCTCATTGACTTCCATATATATTTTTTTTCCTACTATTGAAGTCAATGAGACCAGAAACTGTCTGGTTACAGATATTCTTCTAAATATCAGAAAATCAGCTGAATGGATTCGAAAACGGTTAAACTCAACAGTTTAACTCTGGGGGAGTGGTAAAATGAGCCTATTTCCAAAAAAAGTGGAGTATCCCTTTAAAGTCCCCCTGTAGTCAATATAACTTTATAACAAACTCACATTTGATCACCAAAATTACATTAAAACGTTTTTTTCCTTGAAAAAAAAAACTGCCTTCATGCTTTTAAATGGCTTGCCTCATGTAGTATATACAGTCCTATGATTATGCAAATGAGCCCCGCCTCCACTCACTCACACCAGCTCAGAGATCCACTTGTTGATGATCACACATTGAAGTTAACAGGAGAAAAACAAGTATTTTAACATGAAATGGTGCGCAATGCACCTTTAAAAAAGAAAAGCAGACATAAATAAAACAAAGTATATTTCTAGGTCCATATTATGAACTAGTGACATTAGTCTCACTATGCTGATGCATTCAGAAGATCAACTTTTGGGTTGGTTTTGGTTAAACTCCTCCTAGTCTGAAATAATCGAATGAAATGAATATAGAAAAGTGTTGGGAAAAACTAAGGACTTGTCTGAAAGTTCGAATAGAGAGAACTGATTGGGAGCTACAACAAGACATCTTGATTAAGTGGGGGGTCAGACATGTGAAATGTAGCCAGAGACATCCAGGCGTTTTGCTTGGGGAGCGGAGCACGACCGACACGACGACGTGTGCAGCGTTAGAAATAGAAGCGAGAGGCAAGAGCGCTCTTCTTCTGTTCCTACAGTCTCACTAATGCAATTAGCTCAACAGATGCTGCTTCAACCCACAGCTTTTATTCAAGAGATGAAAAATATGATTTGTAATACAGCATCAAAGGCTAGAACACATCACAAATGAGACCTCTTGAATATCACAATGGATTCTTCAAAACACCAATTAAAGGAATAGTTCATCCGAAATGAATACTGTCAGCATTTACTCACCCCCGTGTGATTTCTGTATGACTTACTTTCTTTCGTCTAGTTTAATTATCTTTTTTTTTCCATACATTGAATGTAAATGGGGATCAGTGTTGGGGAAAGTTACTTTTAAAAGTAATGTTTTACTACATTACATTTCTCGGTTTGACTTTATTGTCAGGTGACGTAGTTACTGAGTTACATATATCAATTAACTACATGTACTTACTATAGAGTTAAGGTTAGAGTTTGGTTTAGGGTTAGTTACTTTATATTAGGCATAATTTACTGTTATTATAGGAAGTTTTTGTTTCTGTGTTTTTATTTATTTCGAGGAATACTGAATCTGTTTTTGTGCAAGTGAGATAAGTAAATGTATGCTTCACACTTAGATCTGCAATATCCATCATGTTTACACACGACGCCTCTCACGATTTCTCTCAAGATGAAGACAGGAGGGCTGTCAGTCAATAAATGGGAAAACAAAGTTGAAAAGTACTTGAAAAAGTAACTAAGACATTTTGTTGTAAATTTTAAGTAATACTCAGATTACAAAAAAGTAATCTGATTACATAACTCGCGTTACTTGTAATGAGATTTTTGCAAATTCACTGTTCCTCATGCAAACCTTCTCTATGACTTTATTTATATAGCATACGAGTCATATGGATAATGTTTGATGGTGTCTTTTGTCATATTTTGGGTCTTTGCAGCCAGAAGTCACCATTCACTTTCATTGAATAAAAGTGATCAACATGAATATTCTTCAATTTCAGTCTCCTAAATTCTCATTTTTGGGGATAACTATTCATTTAACCCTCCTGTTACCCTCAAATCTGATAACATTTTTCACCTACTGGGGTAAATTTGATCCCAGTAATTTTAACCTCGACAATATGATTTTTTTTCCAAAGGTTTGTCTCAATTTTGTCTTTGTTGACTACTTAAGTAACCTTTTAAGTTGACATCCACCCACCCACCACCCTCCCCACCCCACCCCTTATACATCCAGAATACCCATTGCACGACAATTTTATGGACAAAATTACAAATCACCATTAAATCTTACTGATTGACCTAAAATTGGAAAAGTATAAATATATTTGGTGTTTTATTTGTTTTATAATATTTCTAAGTACAGATTTTTGTAATCTATAACGGTTACACTTTATTTTGATAGTCACTTTAGACATTCTACTAACTATAAGTAACTTTTCAACTACATGTCAACTAAGTGTCATTATTAGTAGGCTGTAGTAGACTGTGAGTAGACTTAGGTTAGGGTTAGGTGTTAAGGTTCAGGTTAGGAGAACAAGTTGACTTGTAGTTGCTAAGTTACTTACAGTCAGTTGAATGTCTGTTGGGGGAACAACAAAATAAAGTGTTAGCAGATATTAACCCTTTCACGCGTACGATCACACCGGTGTGATCAGTCTTGGCTGGTCCCTGGAGCGTACGATCACACCGGTGTGATTAGAACGTTCAGTGCATCACGTCAGCAACTGCTAAATTCAAACTTGCTCTCGCGCGTTGGCTGGCGCTCAGCCAGAGACAGACGCACTCAGACTCAGTGCTGTCATATATCACAACTATTGAGTGTTTTCAACCACATAATGTTTATTTTAGGTTTCAGACACTTAAATACACATATGTACTAGCAAAACAATGATTTTGAGTTTATAAAATACACACAGCTGTCTATGGAAGAGGCAATAATAATCGACACATTTTATTCATATCAAATACACATGTGTAAGTAGCTTAACATTTGACCCTATTCTTCTCCCAGTTCACCAGCCACTTACTTTCATGTATTTCGTAAGAAGTGGATGAATTGACGTTATAAATCCAACAGATCCGATTCTCTGAACTGAAAAAGAAACTAAAATGGCGCCGCCCATTGCGCATACAGCTCAACTAACGCGATCGTTATAAAGATGTCTAAGCCACAAAACCCATCCACTTGCACATATTTGACAATCGGAATATCAGTGTTTCATGATATTGCTAATAATATTTTTGAATATTTTTAATAAAAAAAGGAAAAATGACATAAAAGCAGATCATCATTCATTCCACGCTCTGTTCTGGGTGTGCTGTGTCACGTGACAAGCAATGACGCATCACCATGGAAACATTAAAGTGGCAAGTTCTAAATAACGGTCGTCTTAAAAAAACTCACGCTGGGGGGTCAGTTAGAATATTTTAAACTTACGTGTGAAAGGGTTTTAAGCTGACAGTCTACTAATACTATAATGATAGTTAGTTGACATGTAGCGGCAAAGTTACTTATAGTTAGTTGAATGTCTAAAGTTCATGTCATGTGAACTATTAGTGGTTCTCGCAATACTACAGATATGGTTATGTTTGGTTAGAGCCCTAAAACAGAGGGCAGTATTTTGAATATAATATTAAATATGTAAAATTACAATTAAATTAAAATTATTACATGTTATAGTGACCTCAATAAAACAACCAAAACAAATGTGTGTGAAATTTTAATATTTCTTCTGTTTTATCATACAACTAAAAGAGCCTGTGGTCAAACTGACCCTAAGGAACACCGATGCTACAAAATGTGTACAGGACTTTGAAAAAAATATCAGCAGGTTAATTTTACGTTTACAATGTTGTCCCCATTAAATTAGGAAAAGTCATTAAATCTGAAGCAAAAAAAAGAAAAAATAATAATAATGCATTTACAGACGTTAAACTTTTAATGGGGTCAAATTGACCCCAAAGATAATAGGAGGGTATAGAAAAAAAAAGCTTTTCCTAGAAGCATCTTAAAAGTTCTTCATCTGACAGATAAAAGCCATTAGAAGTGCATTACGGAAAACGTTCAAATATGCAAGAAAACCTCAATGGATCTTTATCAATCTGGGTAGACGAGTAAAATGAGGAAAGCGGAATTTCCCAAATAAGTCTATTATTTATAAATGTCACAAAATATTATTAAATGTCAATTCATGCATGAAAATGTGAAACGATAGACCTAAAAATAATCAGGCCAATTAATATGGCTGTTTTAGATTGGCTGATTAATGGAAATGTCTGTTCTAAGGTTAATGCGCATATTCTGTTTTTAAATCAATTATTTATTAAGTCTGAGTGCTGATTTTCTGAGATAACTAGGCCATACGATACTGACTTGCACTTTACTTTTTAAACCTAAAATTCAGAAAATACAAACAACATATTCTCCACAGGGTTTCGCGCATACTTTGAATTTATTCTGTAGTGCAAGTGCAACTTACAGCGGCTGCAGTTTTTTCAAAACGAAAAACTTTCGACAAGCAACTTCAAAACATTTCAAAGGAATCAACAACCACTTCAAGATAAAATAAGTTTAAACCCAGATTGTAAGAGCATACAAGACATCTTTTCATCATACAGAAAATTATTCAGGACAGCTAATGCATATATTGATTATATTAAATAAATGTTAATCAGAAAAACCAAAAGACTTGCTAAAAGTACCTATGGACTATCCTTAGATTTCTATTCTAGGGTGTCTCTAATGATCTGTCCGAAATGTAATTAGTATACGAGATGAATATGATCAAATATTTATGGGAGGATGAAGATCTCAGAGGCTTCACGTCTCTCTGAAAGTTTGGTTGTCATGGAGATTCGTCCCAGGTTCCTCCAGTCTAAAGACACTTGACCCCTTTAAAATCCAGTTTCGCTGCCAGAGCAGCACTTTTCATTAGTGGTCAAAATCAGATCGAGGGTGCGTGACGCCATGTTCTCTATAAGATATACTGTCTGTGCTGAGATAGAATAACAAGTGCTCTTCAAAAACAGCAGAGGCAGAACAATCATATCTGCAGCATTTGGTTTGTAAAGGAATTTGATCTATGTACGAGGGGAGTCGGCGTGGAACAGACTAGGAAATCTCCAAGAATCCTCTTATTCAGTGAGAGCAGCTGCATTGAGCTCATATGTTCACTGTCAGAGATTTGTTTTGGTGATTAAATCAAGTCTAGGATTATATAGAATAGCATAAATTGCATTCTCGACAGCAGCCTTGATCAATTCTAGCGAGGAACAAGGCACATATATCCTGGGGATATTCTGCGCGGGCATCCAAAACTACACGAGACTTGAAATACATACAATCATCCCAAAGAGACCATTATATTTCACAAATAAAACACCAATGAGATTGAGAGTTATGAGCCCACTTTTACGACGCTTGTAATCTCGCAGGTCTCCTCTAGGGTTTCATCTCGATTAAGTCTCGCAACAAAGTCTGCTATCTAAAGTCAGAGATCACTAAAGCTCTTTTCGCACTGCCAGCGACACGGTCTCATTCATTTTTAATGAGAGCTGGCGACATCCAGTGACACAAATGACAGCGACAAGAGAAAGTTGAGAAAAGTTGAACTTTATGCAAATTAGCAGCAACTTTGGGGATTGACTACCAATGGAAATGAGTGCACATGCTCCTGTGATATTGCAGTGCAGTGTCGGCATATTGGGGAAGTCAATAACGGTAAAAAATACGCTTTTTACATTAAAACAACGCTACTCGTCAGCCCTTTGTAAAGAGATACGGCTCTGTGTTTGTATTCTCCTTTCTCTCGAGCATTAAGCACCGCTGGAACCGGACCTCATCCCAGTCCCTTGCCATACTGGCTACAAGTCTGAATGGTCTCATGAACCTGGATAGCTCAGGGGTTAGCCGGAATAACAAAAAGCATGTGTTGTTTCTCTGATTTTATGCACTGATTCAATTTATCTACCATAGTTTCCCTTCAGAATGTTTAATTGTATTGGCAATTGTATGATAAATAACATGAGAAGACATCCACTTGAGTCATTCATAAGCATTAGTAGGCAACGGCAATAGGAACGCTAATAGCAACTCATCTTTCAGAAGCTTAATTGGGTTTAAAGGGATAGTTGAGCCAACAATACAAATTCGGTCATCAATTACTCACCCTCAAGTTGTTCCGAACCTGTATGAGTAATAAGTACACATAACGCTCAATAAACAAATTCAAACAGTCACTTACATATATTGCATTGCCAAGGGCTTTGGTAGGCAAGATGAAGCTGAATGCCTGCAACCACATGGAGCACCTTGCAAGCATAAAAGAAATATGGCCTACTTCCTCTTTTAAACAGGAAACCATAGGAAAACTAAGGAAAACTCAAAAATAAGTATCAAAATAAAAGTCCTTGTTTAAACCAAAGTTTAATGTCCAGCCTTTGACGGTGTGTACAAGCCGGAAAAGTAATTACTGTTTTCAGTGGAATCTGAGGAAGACGGCAAAAAAGACCGCACCTCTCTAGCCTGAATGGTTTTTAAGATAAGTACACATTTTAAAAGTATGTCATTTTAGGCGGTACCGCCCAATCCGTCCCCAGAGGGTTAAATAAACTACCGTTCAAAAGTTGAAGACAAAAATTTTGTAATTTTTTTTTTTTTTGTATTTTAAATAAATGCTGCTCTCTTGAATGCTCTATTCATCAAAGAATCCATGAAAACTGTTTTCAACATTGATAATAGTAAGAAATCTTTCTTGAGCAGCAAATCCGCATATTAGAATGATTTCTAAAGGATCATGTGAAGACTGGAGTAATGATACTGAAAATTCAGCTTTGACATTAAATGAATAAATTGCATTTTTATATATATTTGAAACCAGTTAATTTAAATTGATATAGTGTTTCACAGTGATTCAGTTTTTCCTGTATTTTTGATCAAATAAATGCAGCCTTGGTGACTGCAAACAGATTTGGATGAAAGTCTTTAAGCATAAGACAGTGACAGGAACAAATACAAAAGAGCATTTGTAGTGAAACTCATAAAAGACTTAAAAATCTAAAGTGACTGAAATGTTTCAGCAAACATGTTTTTTTCCCCTTCAGACAGAGCCGCCACATCATGGCCTGGATTCCTCACTCAAGTCATTACAGCTGAACGTTTGACTGATGTGGGTGTTCTCCAACAGAATGATGAATAATAGACTGACGAGGTGAACATTTCATTCGTCTCGATCCCCGTTCTGATCTGGCACTGATAAGCCGGCTCAGGGGCCACGAACCGCAGATCCTCTTACAGAAAGCGATCAGTCTCAGGAATCAGATCCACTAATAGCGATCTGACTCACTCTCTCGCTCTCTTTCTTTTCACTCTCTAATGAGAAACGGAACAAATGACTCTAAATATAGAGCCCAATGCATAGAGGAACAGGACACAGCTCATGTTTAATGAGGCACAGACTGTAAATGCCCTCGTGTCCAGGAAACTGATCCAATATAGACATTTACCAAACCGACTCTCGCTGATTACGCATTCACAAGCACGGGACGTGGCTCATTTATCTCCTGAATAACCGTTTGTCAGGTGAAACACCAAAACATTTTCTCCCATATAATTCTGACGTCAATCTACAAGGACTTTTCTTTATTTGGTATTTTCCTCTACAAGTTACTCAGTAGGAAAGGAACAAATTAACTTGTTAATGTCTTAACTGTTTGTCCTATAGACAGCAAAATGTTTGTTGGGACTTTGCTTTAGTCCTGTTCCCGACATACTACTGTATGTACTTTTTAACTGCAATAACTGGGTAATAACTAAGTCTGAACCTGCACCTAAATCTAAACATAATCCGGTAATGCTTCCTTTTACAGTCCAGTTACCCATGTAAATACTATGTACTTATTTTAGTAACAACAATTACTGGGTAATAACTAGTACTAACCCTGAACCTACCCCTAAACCTACCCCTGTTCTATGTACTTACCTTATATTAGCAGTACTTTCTAGGTAAGTACACTGTAAGTACAGTACTGTAAAAGGAAGCGTTACCCATAATCCATGTAGTTACCTTATATTAAAATACCAAGTACATCCTTACATAAGTACACTGTGCACATGCTGGAAAATAAAGTGAAACCAAAAGTATAATTAACGGCTAATCTTACATATCTCTTCTAGAGTTTCAGAATCTTAACAATGTGTCAAACTGTCATCAACTTCGTCTCGAATACTCTCTGTATGAGCGTACAACAGGAGTCAAGCCCGTATTCTCTTAAAGTCCTCCTGTAGTCAATAATTTCATCCCATAAAACGGTCAAAATGACATATTTAAATGTTTTTTCCTTGGAAAAAAAATGTCTTCATTCCTTAAAATAGCTTGAATGTAACTCTACACCCTTGCCTCATTTAGTAAACACGGTTCTATGAATATGCAAATTAGCCCCGCCTCCACTCACTCACTCACAGCAGCTCAGAGATCCACTCGTTAGCGCCCGACCGATAAAGGATTTTGAAGGCCGATACCGATACAAATATTTTTGGGTTTTAAAATCCGATATTCCGATATATCGGCCGATATTTTTTTTTATTAAATATTGTTGGATTTCACACACGTGTAAAAGAAAAGCTAACTTTTCTGCACAAGATACATTTGATACTTTTTCTCTATGTCTAAATGTTCACTCCTCGCAAGTGTAACTTACATTTTTACAATGCAGGGACTGTAACTAGAGATATGCTAGTAATAAATACAGTAATCAATACTTTATTTAGGCAGAAAAAGTTCATTGTGGTTTCCAAGCTCATTAATGTTAACGTTAGCGGTCTTCCACTGATGATAGTGGCATTAGCTAGCTTTGTGGTTTAGATAGTCTATGATGAGCCATAATTTAGCAATAGATAACGTCATAATGCAAATTGTAAAACATACATTTTCAATATAACAGGCCAAGGAGAGATGATTGAAGCGTGTTTCGTCCGTTTTTTTAAATTTTTTTAAATATTCATTTATCAGCCATTATAACTGCCGATACCGATATTTTGGAAAATGCCTAATATCAGCCGATAATATCGGCCGGCCGATATATCGGTCTGGCTCTACCACTCGTTGACGATCACAAGTTGACGAGATTGGTTACAAGGTAGTTTGTGATGTCAGAAACACCAGCGATTTCAATTCCGTCAGTTTTAAGGCGAAAATACTCAGCAATGGTGTTAAATTATGAATTTGCACATAGATTGTCTTAAATCATATTAAAAACACCACATAGACATAAACAACATTAAAAGCTTGATTTTCACCACAGGGGGATTTTAACATTAACATAGTGACAGTGACCGAAGTAATATCCAGGATGGCGACGTCATCACTTTTGATACGTCACAAGAGTCCGATCCATTCAAATCTTCATTAACCAACACCAGCTTTTATATTCGGGTGGAGAACGGAGCATTCGAGTCGCCCGTAGAACACAAAACTGATGGGAGAGGCTCTGGTGGAGAACAGACTGGATCTAAAACGTATTCTGCTTTGTGTGAAAGTGGCCTGAACTCAAATATATTTCACAACAAATATTTTCAAGACCAAAATATCTAAGCAGTTCTGGCCTCATCCCAATAAAACAAAAGAAAAAATACGTATGGGGTCTCGTTTATATCTGAACTTACTCCAGAAGAACAATGAGATTAAATTGAGACTTCAGACTCATGTTTCTCGGAATTTTCTACATTAGATCTCATAAATATAAAAATCCATGTTGAGACACCGACATCTACAAAAAAAAAGAATCGAAAAGTCTCTCTTTTTTGTATCTTACTTTGTCACAAAGCTGATCCTTCAACTGAACACTCGATTAACGTCTCCTCATTGGTGAAAAATCAACTAAAAGACAGTAAAATTGCAAGTATTGCAAGAAGCAAAGTAAAGAATGAAAACAGTTCAAGTCTTTCTTAAGCTGTCTTTCTTAAGCTCCTGCCTGATTTGCTGTACTAGTAAGAAAGATAATCCTAATAGACATATTAAAAGAAATAATGAAGTCATCATTGATTACTCATTTATATCATTTTATCTCGGGGACTCTCTTTGCTCATGTTTTACCAACTAGAGTATGTGAGCGGGCTTCATTTCCACTCAGCCAAGAATGCAATTGCACTTAAAACACATAAAGCTTGTTAAATGCAGTGTTCATAGTAAAGGAAAGGAAAAGATAAGAAAAGAAAAAAAGAGGGACGCAAGCTGTTATAAAAGTGAACCTGACACCCCAGTGTCTCAGCTCACCTTTGCTTCTGCTGGGGTTTTGATGAATAGCTAAACATGAAGGTTACTGACACCAGCGGGGAGGATTAGAAAGAGGACTAATGAATGGATATGGATGAAGAATGAGGAAATGTGAGACAGAAAGATGAGAGTTAAAGAGTGAAGGTGAAATCCGAGAGAAGGCTTAATGAAATGTTCTTGTACGTGTAGCAGCCACGGACGGCGATATCTCTCTCTTTTTTTTAATTATATGAGCTCTGCTCCAATCCTATTGAGATGCCTTGCTGTCTGCCTACAGAGGATGTGCCCTAAATCGCTCACTAAGCCCTTCCAGTCATCCTCCAAGTCCAACGGAAACCTAAAACGACAAATGGAACGCCCTACAGTCTCATAGTCAAGTCATGTCATATTTATTTATATTGCGCTTTGATCAAAATACAGATTGTTTCAAAGCAGCTTCACAGTAATAGAAGTATTGACACCGCAAAATTCTCCAATAATGAAATTAACAGTTTAAGCTGTAAAGCAGCTCTAAAATCAATGGCACTCAGGCACTCAATCGCGATTAATCGCATCCAAAATAAAAGTTTGTTTTTACATAATATATGTGTGTGTAGTGTGTATAATTAATTTGTATATATAAATACCTACACATGCACATATTTCTTAAATACTGTATATACATGCATGTGTGGGTATTTATATATACAAATTAATTATACACACTACACACGCATATATTATGTAAACACAAACTTTTATTTTGGATGCGATTAATCGCGATTAATCGTTGCCCATCCCCAATGCGTACGCATATGTGTGGACGCTTGTTTCTGCCACTGAAATAAAATAAATAAATAAATTTTATTTATCTCACAACTCGTATTTCTTGCAATTAGAATTGTGATATAAACTCCAAATTGTGTTATGTCATAATTGCGAGATATAAACTCGCAATTCTGACTTTATAATGCAATAGCAAGTTTATATCACACAATTCTGACTTTATAACAAGCAATCGCAAGATATAAAGTTAGAATTGTGAGATATAAACTTGAAATTGTAAGAAAATGTCAGAATTGTGGGGTTTTTCCCCCTCAGAATTGGACTTCATAACATGCAATTGAGAGTTTCTCACAAATCTCACATTTCAGAGAAAATCATTTATATCTCGCAATTATGATTATTTTAATTTGCAATTGCAAGTTTACATCTCGTAAATGTGAGAAATAAAAAATCAATAAAGAGTCGCAATTATCTTTTTTTGGCAGAAATAAGTTTTAGTGCATGAAATCTGCATTCAAACATTTTCATCAACAAATCATTCACCAAAATATGTCAAAATGTCATACTAAATTTTTTTTCCAAAATTAAGAGAAAATAATAATAAGCACAACTGAAAACACACGTACACAAAAAGCACTTACTCTGCACGGCCTTATAATCGTGTTAAGAAGATATTTCATCTTATCACATCATCACATAAACATTACAAACTTCTGTCTGATTCATGCTTAAAACTAGAAAAAAGTCATCTGCTAATGGGGCGAAAATTATTTGTTATATTGTTATTTATTTGTTACATAATGTTACAGTATATGTTAACTTAAAAAAATCAGATTGTAAAAAGAAAACAATACACAAGTACGAAATCCTGTTTTGCAGTGAATATTTTTGAAAAGAAGCATCTTCCAGCTCAACGATGGCCATCTGCATCTCACTAACAAATGCAGCAGAAATCATTTTGTAGGCCAGACCATCCCGTCAGCCATTGATCGGCTGCGCACTAATTATGAGGAGCGATGGCCGTATTGTTTTCATATATTTTTATTTTCGTTTCCTCCTCTGCCGGCCCATCTACACGGGCCATTACTCTGCAAAACCGCAGAGAGGGGGACGGGACGTTCGTCAAGATGGGATTCGACATCTGGTCAACCCAAGGGTGACTAGAGATCAGGGGATCAAATCGATGAGGGTATCAAACCAATACTAGTCCGTGACATGGTGTCGTGACATCTATAAAATCAATAAGCCGAATCACTGAATCATTTTGGCTCAAGACCTCAAAATTAAACATGTGTGTATGTACGTAATAACTGCTTATACATATACTCTAGATTTCTCTTGGCACCTGACAGATTTAAAAGATCTTTAGGCCTTCTATTCTTTACCAAATAATGAGATTCACAAGTACCAGTGTGTGTCCTGTTTACACACTCACAGTGAGGATGGATGGTGTTTGTATTGCCAAAACTCAGTGTCAGACCACATCTCAAACAGGACGCAGGCGACCTCTCCATGAATAGAAACTGTCCTGTTATGATGCTAGTTACACACAAAGTCACAAACTTTGGTAATGATTGTAAGCCACAGCTCACAAAGGAAGCCATGCAACCCCTGTGCAGTCACAGTTCACATATATTCATATTTTAAACACAGAAGGCGAAAATAGAGCAAAAACATTTTCTTTTTCAAATTAAAAAGTATTGAAAATGCAGTTTCCATCATCTGAAACACAAACTTTATATAAATATATATAAAGTCATGTGCATTCAACACATATATTGTACAATATTGCATTGAGCTCTTGTTTTAAATATTCTTCAATTTAACTACTGGAGAACATTGACAAAACCAGTTTGAAATATAGCTGCGAGCAGCGATTGCGGGCCCAAGCTTCGGCCCGCAATCGCTGCTCGCAGCTTTATATATATATATATATATATATATATATATAAAGCCGGTGGCATATTCCTGTGCATTTGTGATTATGATTAGAGTATCATTTCATTAACTTATATATAAGGCGTTTCAGATCAGTCGGTGATTCCATCCAGTTAGGATTTTGCCTTAAAAAGTAGTTGCGGATGTTGGCTGCAGACTTTAAGCAACCTTACTAGGTTTACAAAAAGCTTTTGATGATAAAATACAATGCATTTGAACACACAAAGTTACAACAATCATTTGAATTCTGACACTCCGCCTAGAAAACAAGTTAGAGAAGTGAACCGCTCCATTGAAAAAGCGAAGAGTTTAGTTCAGAAAGCTGCTGCCAAAAAACAAATTAACAAAAGAGGATGTTTTAGAAATTGGATCCTTTCCAATCGTACAGTCGTCTGTCCGTATACAGGGCTTTTAGTGTATAGCTTATCTTTAGTAAAAAATGCACTACCCATAAAAACAAGGTTTGAAAAGGCAAGGACATCCGATACGCCAAAGCGAGCCAGAGTCACGGTGCCTTTCCAAGAACGCTCAAATTCCTCTTGGGTTCATCTTGTCTAATCTAGAGGGAGGAAAGAAACTACAGTTTTCTTTTTAAATGAACAGGGCTCACATGTGGGTCGCTGTTCCCCTGCTCTGCATCTGTGAGTGGTTAAATTAGCACAGAGGTGCTGAGACATGGAGACTGTCAAAACTGCTGCATTGGAACATGAACACACACACACACACACACACAGACAGTGTGCATTCAATTCCCTGGAAGCCACCACTAACCAGGGACACCAGTGAGACACGAGCAGGAACCCTGCCAATGACAAAATCAACGGGGATAAAAGGAAAGCGACTGTAGCTCTATTCCAAACCCTAGTGAGAAGTCTGGCTCGTTACATGAAAATGGTACACTTCAGTGTCTTATTACTTGTTTCTACAGCATTACAGACACAAATTGCATGATTTTTATTTAAAAAAAAACATTTAAGGATGGTATTATCTGGGATTAAATTAGTGTAGCATGAAAAGATGCATCAAATGCCTGTAAAATTGACTAATCTCCCTTTTATTCTCTAAATTAAAAAAAATACAACAATGCAATAATTTTGTCAATCGATTGTTTTAATATTCAGTTGCAATTGAACATAAATGTATAAATGTAAAATAAGATTTTATCTTCTTTCTGCTCCCTTTTGCACATGGGAATGTAAATTATGTAAAAAGAAATGAAATGAAATAAAATGAAATGAAATGTTTGTTGTTGTTTTGTTTTTGTTTTTTTGGAGGGGGGGTCAAATAATTTTTTGTCAAATAATTTGGCAAAGAACTGTTGATTTCAAATATGACTAATTCATTCAATACTGAAAAGTATAAAATGATCTAATATAATTTCACAGCACTGTATCTAGGCAGCAAAATTTGTTGATATCCATTATGAGTCGAAGTCTTCATCATGTACCTTCCAAAGTTTAGTTCACCTAAAAATTACTCACCCTCATTTTGTTTCAAACCCATAAGTATTTTATTCAAATTCAGAACACAAATGAAGATCTTTTTGATGAAATCATTGGTTCTTGCTAAAGCTCAAACGTGCTGCGTAACATGAGAATGAACCTCATTAGTTTTTGCACTAAAGCGAACATGCTTGAACTTCCGTTTACCACAACTGTGTGAGTTGATGAATAATTGCTAGTTGATATGTGAATAAAACTTTCAGTGATCATGCCTCTTCTGAATATTTGGACAAAACTTCATTTGTTTTCTGAAGATGAACCAAAGTCTTACGGATTTGGATGAGGGTGAGTAATTACTGACAGAATTTAAATTTGGGGGTGAACTGTCCCTTTAAGGCAAGTCAGTTCACTCGGCGGGCATCACGATAACAACCCAGGAGTCAGGACAGATTTTCTATCTAGGATACAGGCATTTAGTACAGCAGATAATTACTTGAGAAGTGAAATACCAAAATATCAATTTCACGCCAATAATACGCTTTCTAACAAAAAATCAGGCAAAACATTGTATCATAAATTGGGGTTCTTTAGCTTGAAATCATTGAGTGTTTTATACTGTCTCTGGTGTTACTTGAGGATGAAGTTACTGCCCATTTAGTGCATTCCAAATTGGTTTGGTACTTTTATGAGGTTGCATTTCAGTTAGGATGCTGCCTTTGAAGACAGCTGCCCTCTATACAGCCATATAAGTTTGGAACAGCGCCTGTGTGTGTGTGTGTGTGTTTGTCTGGAACAAAGACAAACGTGGACAATATGCCTCTGTGTGCCGGCATTGTGCCACGCTGTAAAAAGCCTAACCTGAGGCTCTATCGGTCTCTCTTTCTGTCTGCTGCGGGGGCCTCCAATTACACAGGCTTAAGATTCGCCATATCACATAGTAATTAACTGATTTCAGCCCAAATCCTGTGCAAGCTGCTTAGCTCTGCATCTTTTATTGGAGATCTTACATTACGGGAGCCATGTTTAATTTTGAGAGGGAGATCTCCTTTCCTAACCCTGACTGGAGCTGGTGAGAGGCGACATGTACCCAGGCAGCGGATGATCTCTCTCCGGATAATGAGGCATTGTGCAGAGATCCCTAGAGGAGCCAGAGGAGAGCAGGATATTGAGATGAAAGCTGGATCATCCAGCCAGCTGGGCTGATGTAGAGACGTCCTTATTGACCACATGCCGGTGACTGAAGAGGTTCAGAAACACACACACACACTCACGGATGTACCCAACAACCCCTAAGTCTGGAGACAAAGCCAACATTGAATCAAAACTGACCGTATTTACTTGAATGCATGTTCCTAAACTTCCAGTAAATGATTATCATTACATATTTAGACACAATAGGCCCTATTTTAACGATCTAAGCGCATGGTCTAAAGTGCACGGCGCAAGAGCGCTTAGTCCGAATCCACTTTTGCTAGTTTAACGACAGGAAAAATGGTAGGAGTGCGCGGTGCATGGCCTTAAAAGGGTTGTCCCAATTCTTTTAATGAGTAATGGGTGTGTTTTGGGCGTAACGTGAAATAAACCAACCAGTCTCATCTCCCGAGTTGCACTCGCGCCCTGGCAGATTGATATTTACATGACGGAATTTGATAGAGGGAGGACTGAACGAAGAACGCGTCTTTAGAGAGGAAAAGTATATGCTCGTGCGCAAGGTTAAAGCACCCAAGCAGACTATCTACGGGACAAGCCGGATTCCACTATATCTTTATGTAAACAAAGTTAATCTTTTACATTGTAATCCTTTTTTTATATATTTGGTACGTTTGTGTGGTTGAGCATCCCTGTGTGTGTAATAAACAGTGTACACACACTGTGCACCCACCTATTGGCACCAAGCGTGCCGCACAAGCCCTCAAAAGTGAAGCCAAAACGTCTCGATCGCCCCCCTGTGACCAGACCTAGTATAGCTCATAACCCCCGCCTCCCCATGTTATTCAATGGGACCAAATAAACAATTAAATTACACTTCACATATCCTTTTTCCAAAGATAGTTTCTGTCATTTACTGTAGTTTCTATCACGTTGATGTAATTTCAAGTGTTCGTTTTTAAAATAAGTTTGTTTTTAGTTAGTAATGTGATGATAAAAACGGCATCATGATTGACAGCTGTGATTGACAAGTTCTCTGTGCGAGGTAGTCTCTGAAGCACCAGCAGACTTTTTTAAATAATGTTGATTATGTGGTTAGTAGTTGTATTTACCTTATTTTAACAAGGTTCTGCAATCAGCAGACATCATTGGAGAAGAACGAAGCAGATAGAGGACACTTAATTAAAATGCGGGGCGTGTGCTTGCGTTTGATTCAGCGAGAATGAGGGCGCCGCCTTGATTTCACGGCTTTACTTCCTGCTCACGACTGCGCATGACTGGTCCCGAAACACGCAAGTGCGCAGACTCAAGTTCCAAGATGTCAGCGTTATATCGAGACTCTAGCGGCTTCAATTCTCTCTGATGGAAAAGAGCGAAGGGGCGTCGTCCATCTTTTTTTACAGTCTATGATTGGCACACATTATACACTCTTTAAATAACAAAAACAATATTGCGCCATTGACTTGTCAAAATAGCAACGTGCCAACAATGTGCCTGAACACATCTTGTTTTCAGTCCAGCACACCCATGAGCACGAGTGCATTTGCTATTTAAACAACGTAACGCAGAACAAAAAAAAATCATAATCGTGTCAGGCTGAAACAAGCAAAAAAACACTTGCGTCGCGGTCACACTTGGCGGTACATTCCACCGGATGTATGACAGGGCCTGATGTAGTTTGTGGCAAACCTACATTCATTTAATGCTTACTAAAAAGTCGTTCCTACTTTATTCCTCGTTTTAATATCCTATTTCACTCACCAACTGTTTTCATCTGCAGTGTTAAATAACCTTTGAAATTCAAAGCAAGTCTGTGATTGCTTGTTTGTGTCATTGTCATGATACACACAGACTGGCAGATAGTAAATTGAAGTGTCATAATAAGGGTGTAAACCCATCTTGACATTGCACTGTCATATAGGAGTGTTTGCTCTTTAACTCAGCGGGATGTTTTAAGCTGTCTATGAGCCTAGGGCGCATTGTTCCAAATCCTTGTGACAAAGGCAACGTTTTGTGGCAACAAATTTGCTCCTGCTGCTGTTCTAAAATGTAGACAACATAATTATACTTCTGAGCAACCTAAATACTTGGTAAATTATTTGCATATCTGGCAAAAAGTGACAGTTAAGACTTAAAACAAATGCGGTTCTTTTCAACTTTGCATTTATAAAAGAATACTGAAAAAAAATTTGTTTCCACAAAAATTTTAAGCAGCACAACTGTTTCCAATAAGCAGCAAATCAGCATTAGAATGATATAGAATGGCCTATTTGACCCAAATGTTGTAAAGTAGCCAGCAAGGTAGCACCTAGGTTTCAGAAAAGAGCAAAACAATTGCACTCTAACAATATTCTCAAACAAACAAACTGAAATATTTATTCTGCATGATATTAGGAAGCCCACTGAGATTATGTCTTCAGGAGATTGGATCCAAAATAAGACTTTTTAATATCTTTTATCATCAGATACACAGTCAATATCCATGAGCTGACAGTTATTTCTCCTGCTGGGTTTCCTGACATGTCTCCTGTGTGGAACTGGCAGTCAAAGAGAAAATCACCAAAAACTGCTATAAACAGACGTGTGGTTAATACCCACTGAAAACAACACACTGCTTAATCTGCGAAAAGCCAAATTCAAGGTACCAAAAACAGTGACAACCTGAGAAAACACAAGAAAGTTTGGTAACACTTTACTTGAAGGGGTGTGCATAAGACTGACATGACACCTTCTTAACCATGACATGACATATGAAGTAGGGTTTATGCATGTTTGTGACAACTGTCATTTTGAATGCAAATGTGACATTGTTTAAGATGTCTTTGTTAAAACATGTGTCATGATTATGAAGGTGTCATGTCAGTCTTATGCACACCCCTTCAAGTAAAGTGTTACAGAAAGTTCTCTTAACATCTCTATTCTACCCAAAAGCTAGTATAAAATGAATGCTACAAATCTTTTTTTGTATTACCGACAGAAAACTGTAGACTCACTCAGTCTCCAAACCTTGGGGTAAGTGTTTTATTTTGCCCCAATCCTGTTATTACCGGAGTCTGTTGAAGAAACTAGCCGACATAAGCTGTCACTGCTAATCTGAACCATCAAACTGGCACTAATCTTCCAGTGAAATCGGCTGGATTTATTTCTGACAAAGAACACACACACAAAAAAAAGAGATTCTCAATCTTTCAATTTCATTACACAGGTCTATAGTAGCGTTGACATGAATTAGATCAATGAGGGGAAGTTGTCAAGCTAAGCCATGTTAACACTGTTGACACAAGTCTCTCACTTTGGACACAACGCAATAAAGCCTTCAATTGCTGCATTCATTTAGTCAATCTGTCTAAACATATTTGTGAGTGAGTCATGATGAAAGCTCTGAGAGAGTCACTGATTTATTTGAAAAGAGAGTGTGTGGCTGATACGATACACACATGCACATTGCATTAGCCAGCTGCCTAATTCTTTAACAAGCGTAACAACAAATTAACTGTATGTTTCATTACTATATTTTAGACGTGTTGTTACCATAGTAAGCCAATGTGGCTTACCTTTCGACATGTACCTACGGAGCCCCCCTAGTCCCATTGTGGCAAAAAAAAATTAATTATAACTATCTCGTGGCCTCAAGATACTATCTTGTGGCCTCAAGATACTAACTCGTGGCCTCAAGATACTAACTCGTGGCCTCAAGATACTATCTCGTGGCCTCAAGATACTAACTCGTGGCCTCAAGATAGTAACTCGTGGCCTCAAGATACTAACTCGTGGCCTCAAGATACTATCTCGTGGCCTCAAGATAGTAACTCGTGGCCTCAAGATACTAACTCGTGGCCTCAAGATACTAACTCGTGGCCTCAAGATACTATCTCGTGGCCTCAAGATACTAACTCGTGGCCTCAAGATAGTAACTCGTGGCCTCAAGATACTATCTCGTGGCCTCAAGATACTAACTCGTGGCCTCAAGATAGTAACTCGTGGCCTCAAGATACTAACTCGTGGCCTCAAGATACTAACTCGTGGCCTCAAGATACTATCTCGTGGCCTCAAGATAGTAACTCGTGGCCTCAAGATACTATCTCGTGGCCTCAAGATACTAACTCGTGGCCTCAAGATAGTAACTCGTGGCCTCAAGATACTAACTCGTGGCCTCAAGATACTATCTCGTGGCCTCAAGATACTATCTCGTGGCCTCAAGATAGTAACTCGTGGCCTCAAGATACTAACTCGTGGCCTCAAGATACTAACTCGTGGCCTCAAGATACTATCTCGTGGCCTCAAGATACTAACTCGTGGCCTCAAGATACTAACTCGTGGCCTCAAGATACTATCTCGTGGCCTCAAGATACTAACTCGAGGCCACGAGTTAGTATCTTGAGGCCACAAGATAGTTATAATTATTTATTTTTTTTGCCAAAGTGGGACTAGGGGGGCTCCGTATGTACCTTGGAGAACCATGTAAATACATATGGTAAATTAATATGGTAATAATTTTTACACTGAAACAGCAACATTACAGACTAACTAAAGTTGAAAAAGTGAAAAAGCATAAAGGCCTGTTCACACCGCGGGACGAATTTCGCGTGCGTTATTCGCCGACGTTTAACGCCTTGTGACTAAACAAATTGCACCGATGTGAGTGTGCACACCGATGCGTAAAACGCCACACGTAAAAGCCCCATTTAAAAAAAAAAAACGGCTCGGGTTCGTTTTTTAGTTTGACACGCTGCGTCAAAACTATCCGACCAATTAGATTGGCGCTTTTGCTCACGTGTTTTGGAGCTTCTGAAGTTCCAGTGAAACACAACTTGGGGGCGCTCAAACACAAAACGGTCTTGCCGATCACACATATGCAACGGCGAAGAAGATATACGCCAAGTAGCGTCGCCGTCTACACAGGCATGAAGAAATAAGACAAGGAAGATGCAAGGCAAGATGAATGGAGAGCTGCTGTTCTTGTTGGTGCTAGAACATAAAGTAACTAAATATATACTATAATAATATAACAAAATGACAAACGCAACAGGGACTACAAACATCTTGATAAAAGAAAACTGTTATGGAGTGGTATTGCAGAGCAAACTAGCGCCATCTAATGTCAGGGAATGAATTTGCATGTTCACTCGACTCATCGTCAGCGAAAATCACTTGGGTGTGAACATTTCGCTTTTGTGAACACGCTTTTTGGTAAAGCATATACAGTACGTTTCTAAGTGTTTGCACAGAGACTCGAGTGGCTGTAAATCTCTGATGTGAAATTTAATGAATAACAGATTAATAGATTTGTTTCTTCGAGACTGCGTAGGAGGCTCCGATTATATATTTAGATCCATTTAAATGTGTCTGAGATAGGTTTGCCTATGTGTTACAATGGTTAATCTACCATGTGTATAGGCTTTTAAAAAAGCAGTCAGTGATGAGAAAACACAGGTACACTCTAAAAATTGCTGGGTTGTTTTAAACCAACTTTGTGGGTCAAATATGGACAAACCCAGCCAATGGGTTCCATTTTTTTAATTACATTTTTAACCCAACGTTTGGGTTTGTCTAGCATTTTTAGAGTGTAAGATTCAACCAAACTCATCAGCAGTCATAGGGACACTGATTTTGGAAAGTCAGACATGTTTCTGGGCAAACATATAGACAACATTCCTGACAGTAGCTATACTCTAAAAATGCTGGGTTGTTTTAACCCAATTTTGGGTCAAATATGGACAAACCCAAAATTTTGTAAAATTTTTTGTAAACCTAACTCAAGCCATAACTTATTCCTTCTATCAGAGGTAAAATATAGTGATTAACACTGATGTAGAAGTACCTAACGCTGCTTGTAAGCCTAAATTTGACATCAACTATAAATGTGTCCCTCAAATCTGATTGGTCGATTGGAATGTTGTGCAGTCATGATGAGAGAAAATCCTTATATATCAGCAGAACAATCCCATTCATATCTTTTACCCTTTCATATTGCACGTTTAGATGCATAAAACATACTTTTGAGGTGTGAATGGTCAGATTTTAAGTAACAGTACACATGGCTCAATCATAGTAGGATGGCTCAGACCTGCCCAAATCCTTCTCGTCATTTTTCCTGCCAATCTGGGGAGTTAAACCCACAGGCCTCAGCTTTCTAACTGTGAAGCAAAGCTCCTGCCAAGTGAGTAATGTGTTTAAAGAACAGCACTGGAACATCGCAGGTTTTATGTACCATTTATCTCTCTGGCCCTCTGTTTTATATCCTCTTATTTTAACACACAGTATCTGTAAAACATAAGCCATGTGGTTCACAACTGTTGGGTTGAGGCCCAAAAATAGTGCCCAGTTTCTGTTAGGGGCGTTGACAATGGGAGAAAGGGATGCAAAATGCAAATAATAAAATATAATCATGCAAAGTTAGGTCAGAAAAAGCAGATTAACTTTTAGAAACAAAAATTGCTATTTTGTTAGTCATGTTCATGGTTTATTATTATAAAACAACACTTCCTCGTCTGGTTTTAATGATTTGTTTTATCCTTTCTGAGCAGTAAGAAATTTTGGTGCCTTGTCAGATTAATTTTATAATGTAAAAACTGGACCCTGAAGCAAAACCAGTTGAGAATCACCAAACTCTAGGGATATGAAATTGAAAAAAAAAATGTTTTCTGCTTTGAACAATCATATAAAAATGATTCCCGAAGATTTGTTTTACAATCCCAGTACCAATAATGGAAACACTGATTTAAATAAATAAATAAATAAATAACCACCAGTTATTACCAATCAGACTACCAATCAAACAATGACAGAAGAAATCATGAAACTGACTTTAAAAAATAGCCCGCTTTGCGCGAGTACAAAATAGGAATGATAAATGCGTCAGTGTACAAAGTTATTTGCGCCGGGTCCAAGATAGGGCCCCATATGTCAAAAGATCGAGGCGAATTTTATTTTTCATGTTACGACCCATTTAAATAATAATAATGCTTCTGGATAATATTGTTTTTTGCAACAAATGAAGCCTTGGTAAACAAGCCTTGGCATTCTTGTAAATCAAAATAGAGCGTTTCTCTGATAAAGCAATGTCAAAAGGTTCACGACGGAAACTCAAGAGTTGATAATAGCTGCTGTTCTAATAAAAGAAGTGGAATTTCTCGACTGCAGACGGCACAAATGTGTCATGCCAAACACGGCACACTCTCTTCTACAAAAGTAAACCATCCCATCCCAGGGACGTCAACAACTCAAACCACACACCATCTGACAAAATCTGTTCAAGAGAATTAACATGATTAGGGGTTGAATAATGATTCATCAAAAAAATGCATCTATTCACATGTCGCACTACTTTCATTAAACAATAACTTTACTGTCAATTAATATGATTAGTATGGAATACTTTACTCTGATTGGCCAATCTCTGCATTGAGTACTTGTTTTTTTTACTGAATCCCGGAATGTTCTTATTGTTCTGGGTAGACAAAAAAAAATCCTCTTTTATTCGTTACATGTGTACCAGAGACTGTTGGAAGCAATGTATTAGTTTTAACCTAAAAGCTCAAACACGACGGTAATACAAGCCACTCATCAATATCATGCTTTTAGTGGAATACAGCACATGAGCAAAGCTGCAGTGTCTGATCCACTTTAAAATCCTGCGACAGATGTTGGTTCTACTGACTACAACGGTTGTGTGAGAGTCTGAAAGCAGTTTGAATGAATTTTGACACTAGAAGTGAACTGAACTGAAAAGCGGTTCAGACTAAAACTGTCTTGGTACACTCTAAAAAATGCTGGGTTGTTTTAACCCAATTTTGGGTCAAATATGGACAAACCCGAAATGTTGGGTTAAAAATGTAATGTAAAAATTTAACCCAACGGCTGGGTTAGTCCATATTTGACCCAAAGTTGGGTTAAAACAACCCAGCATTTTTTAGAGTGTATGCTTTGACTAAAGTTCATTTTAAATCTGTGGAGGGTTCGCTTACAAACAAAGCGATCCAAGTTCACTTTATAGTTTACCCTATAAAGGCAAATGTTAAATCAAAGGTGATGATGACATGCACAGAAAGAGATTGGACATTTATAGGGAGTACGGAAGCGTATTGCATTCACTTGAAGAAATTTTTTTAAAAAAATTATCTTGTAATTCTGAGATAATTAACTTGTTAATTCAGAAAAACAGAGCAAAAAAATTCCATGAAAAATTATCTTGTAATTCTGAGATAATTAACTCGTTAATTCAGAAAAACAGAGCAAACGCTTTTTTTCCATGAAAAATGATCTCATAATTCTGAGATAATTAACTCGTTAATTCAGAAAAAAAGCAAAAAAAAAATCCATAAAAAATATCTTGTGATTCTGAGATAATTAACTTGTTAATTCAGAAAAACAGAGCAAAAAAAAATCCATGAAAAATGATCTTGTAATTCTGAGATAATTAACTCATTAATTCAGAAAAAACGGAGTAGATTTAAAACACGAAAAACACAAATAAAAGTAATTAATTAATTAATAGAAATAAATAGAAATAGAAGAAATACTAAAAACTGAATAGGCCTACATGGAAATAAATACGAACAGAAATATAAATAAATCAATGAAAATTACAATACAATAAAATAAATGATAAATATATATATATATATATATATATATATATATATATATATTAAATATACATGCATGTGTGTTTTTTATATATATACAAAATAATTATACACAGTGCACCCACAAATATTATGTAAACACAAACTTTTATTTTGGATGCGATTAATCGCTTTGACAGCCCTAATATATATATATATATATATATATATATATATATATATATATATATATATATATATATATATATATATATATATTACCTACTTCCAAGGCCGGGGACAATACGAGTGCAAAGACTGGCCCTGTCCCAAATAGAATCCTAACCCCGCAGTGTATTCCTCTTAGTCGACGCTTTCGTGAAATTACGGCCCTTTGACTGTCAGGTAGAAATCTGCCGTGGAGGCTCGCCCTCGTGAAGGCTTAGCAAAAGTGTGCATTCCAAGGGCGCATATCGGTCATAAAGTGGGCGCTCACAAGCTCCCATCTGAAACCTAAAATTACAAATGGGACATCCCACGGTCTCGTGGACTGCGCAATCATGCGCACACTGTGCCCATTGTAAGTCCACAAGACCGTTGGGACAGGGCCACTTACACACTTTTTCACTCACTTCTTTTTTCCCTTTCACTCACTTGAGTAGTCCACTGAAAGTGATCCGAGTGTGGTTCTTTATAAAGCATGTACACTTTCAAACTTTTGACATCCTTTAATCTAAGCCAAACGGGTCACTCTTGCCTATTGACGAGCTGTTCACTTTGGTGATTGATTTCCACAAAGACAACAATGCTTTTCCCTTTGTGCAAACTACAGGAATGTCACCATAAATTCACCTGAGGCGAATCAATAGCTCAGATGCGGAAGGAGAGAATCCCATCCAACTGTGCTTTCACTCAATACCGCCTCACAAAGACAGAACGCTTTTGCGCTGATGGATCGTCCTTCCTATCACAGCTGGGTGGCGGCCATATGGGAAATGCTCTAGACAGTGACACACAGTCAGTTGTGTTGGAAATGTCACTGTTTAATAGCATGTGTCTTGCTCTTGCGCTACTTTCCTGCTACTGGGAAAACAATTAGCATTACAGGTAAACGTAGTAATGACAATAATACTGGAGAGATTATGGCTCTCCTAGTATGTTTTAACGCTACCCAACTAAAAAACATACGGTCAAAAATATGCGTTTTTTCGTATTCAGCATTCTGTGGCTCTGAATTCTCAAAACACCTCTCAAAATGCTTGCTACTGTTGCGAAAAACTGATTTTTTTTCTTTAAATGATGGGCGAAAGTTTCGGAGGCAGTGTCTAAACATGATTGTGACATCATATTCCAACACATTCTAATCCCAAGACGTCATCTAACTGACGCTTTTGACCATACGTCAACATCCAACGTTTTAGGGTACCCTTTAACGTCAGTTAGATGGCGCTATCCTAGGGCATCATCCAACTGACGCTTTACCTTTAGCGTCAGTTAGATGACGCGGGTAGGTTAAGGGTACCCTAAAACGTTGGATGTTGACGTATGGTCAAAAGCATCAGTAAGATGATGTCTTGGGATGAGAATGGGCTCCATATTTATTTTCTAACATGCAAAAGTTTCGGATGAGAATTTCGGACTCAGTGTGCAAGGACCTTAAGAACATTTCCCAAACGTTCATTACGTTAATTATTTAAATGTTTTCAAAACATTCTTTCTTGGTTATGCGAACATTACATTTTATCATTTTGCAAACATGGGAATGTTACTTTTGAATGTTCTCTGAATTCTGAAACCAGTAGTAACAAAATGAATTTAACCGAAACGGTTTCAGAAAAACGTTACATGAACGATAACGTATAGCTGCGTCCAAAATCGAACACTTCACTACTATATAGTATGCGGAAAAAAGTACGAGAGCAGAACAGTATACGAAATCATAGAATTCGAAAAAACAGTAGGCGAAAAGTACCCGGTTGACCTACTACTTCCGGCGAGATTCGGAAGTGCGCATACGATGGACACTTTACTATCCCATGATGCCACGGGAGAGGAGTTGTTGTCGTTTTATTTGAACCTTCACCTCCTTACAGACCCTTTCCAATGTATTTTTAACAATTTAGAACAGTTTTAGCCCAGGAACTGTAAACAATTGTAGAACAACCTTAACTGTATAATAACAGAAAAATCGTTTTAACCTCGTTACACATTCGCTGGAATGGGCTCTTTAAATTTTTAAATGTCACGTGACAACAACATGCCGCATGTAGTACGTCCGGATTCATTCATACTACCCGTATTCATACTATATAGAACGTACTTTTTTAATGGTCGTGAAGTACGTTCTTATTTAAATATAGTACACATAGTACGAAATTTCGGACGCAGCCTATATGTTTAAGCTAAATATTATTAACTTTCCCCACCACCTTTTTTTTCGTTCTTTCTTTTTCCAGCCACCACCAGCATTTTTGATCCTTTTCACAAATCTTTCATGGCCCCCAGTATATTTTGTATGAATCTGAACATGCAATATATCAAAAGAAATAACAGAGCTTCATTAAAAAAAGCTCATCCAAGCTGATTCTTTTTCATCTGTGTTTTGATCCAGAGATTCTGGACTCATTCAGACGATGCGTAATAGTACGGAGCCCCTAAAGGGACATAAAAAATATGAGATGGAAGAAAAAGTTTTTTCAATGCTTTTGCGTTCTCTCGCAAATGTTTTGCTTTCCCTTGAGAAACTTGGCATTCGCTCGCAAAGAGCTCAAAAGGTTTTGCAAGACGGCTTCTCAGGGGAACGCAAAATGTTTTTTGAGCGAGGGAACGGAAAACATTTGTGAGAAAGCGCAAAAGCATTGACTTATTATTTTTCCTCCCATCTCATTTTTCCCCCACCACACGTCCCTTTAGGGGCTGCATGTGTATAATAGCGCCCCTACCGTATAACAGTGAAAACATGGATTTATGGAAAAATTGTCAATGGAGTATTAAAAATGATGGAAATATTCTGTCAGTGGCGTGGAAAGAGTTAAACACCATCTAACTTTGAATGAACGCTGTAGTAACATTACTGGAACAGTTGTTATATGTTATATATAAAAAAAATAATATATTTTTTATATTATTTTTTATCATTTATTTTTATTTATTTATTATTATTTTATTTATTTTTATTATTATTATTTATTTTATTATTTATTTTTATTTAATTATTTTTTATTTTTTTTAGGTATTTGTTTAAATATAGAGGGTTGTTTTTTGTTTGTTTTGTTTTTCTTCAAGTATTGGAAAGTTTGGATTTTTTTTTTCTTTGTTGTCATTTTTGTTTTATTTCTTTTAATTAAAATTCCTTGTTTCATTGATTAATAATTGTATTTTTTATTTACATGTTCAAAATAAAGATCTCAAATCAAATCAAATCAATATATAAATAACTTTGGGAGAACCTTGTTAGCCGAATTTTTGAGAAAGTTCCCTGTTAGCTGGGTGATCACTGAACCTTTATCATAAGAGAAAATTTCCTAAATCTATCAGAGAGGCAAGTGCAAGATGAACATCAATATGCTTCTTTCTCTGAGCGGCGCAATGCATACAAACACATACACGCATGCAAATTCACAACCCCCGTGTGTTTTCTTTTCTTCTCAAATCTCCACACACTTAGACTCACATCATCTGTGCATCAAATACCCATCCGATCAGAATCAGGCCTCTTTATTACAGAGCTCACGGGGTCACAAGACACCATAAATATGATAATTCATCCGTCTACGGGGATGGCTGTTTGTTATTTGTGTGTGGTTGACAGAGCTGTACCCAGCTGTTTCAAAGTATGCCAATTTAAATTAGACCGAGACAGGAGTGCAGCACGATGATCCAAACTACACAAGAGCAAGAGGCTGTGCACGTCTGTTCGTTCTGTGGATATGCGTTTGTGTTTGTTTGCATCTCATCTCAGTGTGTGTTTGTCATTAATTAATCAGTGCTTGTTTATTCTAGGCGGGGAAAGCCTGGATAAACAGCTTGGGTAATATTTGCCGAACGACAGCGAGGTTTGTTTGATGGACGCCGCTGGGATTCCGGTTGAACGTCGTCTTGCCACACGCGAGGATTTGGTATTCCTGCTAGAGCCGCAGCTGTGTGCGTTCTGGAGGTGCCTGAACTCCCCTGCTGCGAATGCACAAATGAATCTTAAGAAAGTCAACAGCCCGAAAACGCTTTGCGGATGACGTTGTTGGAGTATCTAATTTGGGATGCGGTCAGTCTTTATTTAGTCAGTGCGGCAGATCAAGAAAACATTTCACACTGCGCTTGATTGCATGGTCCCAACCAGATTTGAATTCCAAAAAATGTGCTTTAAAACCCAGTACTTTTGCACCACTGATATAACCACAAAGAATGGAAACTGTGTCTAAACCACATCATCAAATGATCCTGTTTGGGTGATCAATTATTAATAATGGTTATTAAAAATTCTTCCGTTGTTTTGTAATGTTATACACGTCTTTACTATCATTTTTGAACAATGCATCCTTGCTGAATAAAAGTATTAAAGGGTTAGTTCACCCAAAAATGAAAATCATGCCATAATTTACTCACCCTCAAGCCATCCTAGGTTTATATGACTTTCTTCTTTCAGCCAAACACAATCAGAGTTATATTAAAAAAAATATCCTGGCTCTTCCCAGCTTTATAATGAATGGTGCCATATTTTTTTTTTTTTTTGAAGCCCAAAAAACCATATCCATAAAAGTAATCCATACGGCTCCAGTGGGTTAATAAAGGCCTTCTGAGGTAAAGTGAAGCATTGTGTTTTTTTAAGAAAATATATCCATACTTATATGGATAGACCTTACACTACACCTACGCCATACGCCGGAGCTCGTCTTTTTCGGTCTTCAAAAAAATGGCACCATTCACTTCCATTATAAGAAGAGCCAGGATATTTTTTAATATAATATAACTTCATAAGAAAGAAGAAAGTCATATACAAACAGGATGGCTTGAGTAAATTATGGGGTAATTTTTTTTATTATTATTTTTGGGTGCACTAACTCTTTAAAGGTCCCATATTATGCCCCTTTTCACAAGATGTAAAATAAGTCTCTGATGTCCCCAGAATGTGTATCTGAAGTTTCAGCTCAAAATACCCAACAGATCATTTTGTACAGCATGTTTAAATTGTCATTTTTGGGGGGGCTCAGAAAAACGCGCTTTTAGTGTGTGCCCTTTAAATGCAAATTAGCTGCTGCTGCCGGCACAGGGGGCGGAGCTTCATTCTAACGCTCAGTCTCTCAGGACAATTTCATCTCACAGAATGATGATATCAGAAATTCTCCGAAACGCTATTCATTTCGATTTCGAGTCTGAGTGCTGTATAGAGATGGAACAGGTATAGTTTAGTATTTTAATTACGGTTATTATAATGTATTTGTCATCTGCTTGTATGTATCCATTATTTATTAATAGCTAGGGATGCACAATATATCGGCCAGCATATCGGTATCGGCCGATATATGTTCATTTTTAATGTTATCGTTATAGGCCGGGTAAGAAAACGTGGCCGATTTATTAAAGCCGATAAATAATGTATTATTCCCTTCAGCTGAGACACTTGTTGATCACTGTTTATGTTTTTGAATTTCTTGAAATATGATTGAAATCTCTTCAAAAAATGTAAATACGGTTTGTTGCAACATGTGCAGCGCAAATCTGTCAGATCGGCTATACAACACTATAGTGAGAATATCACTATAATTGTGCGCTTGAGACATGGGATTAATTGTGAGACTTTTGTTTTTGTAATCAGGCTCTCAAATTACATAAAAATTGAATTTAAATTTATCGGCCGATATATCGGTTAACGGCTTTCAAATATAAAGAATTATCGGTTATCGGCCAAAATTTTAACATCGGTGCATCCCTATTAATAGCCTACAAGTCTGCAGTTTCGGACCAGGTCCGAATGATGATCAAACATATACTGATGAGTTTAATAAAGTTTATTGTACATAACACAAAAGATGAAGCATCAGTTTTACTTCAGAAAATCAGCGTAAGAGCTGAGTAAACACAGTAAGTTATAAGAAGTGCACAAGTTGAGGGAGTTGAGGGAGCGTTCCTGTGGGCGGACGTTAGTCAAAAGACTATTCTACTGACGTCGTTAAAGAAGGAAGTAGAGGGATGTAGTCCAAACGGGCCGTTCGATGTAGGCTACTTCGGTTAAATAAAATACTTTGAGCTTTATAATTTTACAGATATTATTTATACTCTAACAACAACATTACACACTAACTAAAGTTTGAAATATGGGATCATGAAGAACGGGACCTTTAATCTGTTTAAAATAATAAGAGTCTTACTGACCCAACACTTTTGAATGGTAGTGTATATTATCAATACAACAAATAAAGCAAATCACATAGTACAAAAACAAAAAACAAAAAACTGTACACCAGACCCTTGATTTCAAGCATTCTCAGGAATGTTTCCTTGATGTCCATACAAGTTCGTAAAACAGTTTTCAATACAACAAATTCAATCATTGATGTGTTTTCAGACCAGATGTATTACACAAGTATTCAAATTTTAAGAGCAAATTAGCGCACACAATCTAATTTTACGCGATAAGCTTGGATTCATGTCTGTATAAAGCTAAATCAATTAGATTACTTTTCTCAGAAATGCCTTTACAACCGTAGTGAATCAGTGACTGACCCCGTCTCAAAAGAGCTTTTCATCAACGCTGTGCATTGAAAAACAGTGACTAATAATCCATACAACTAAAAACATGAAAGCCGCATTCATTCTTTAAAGCATTAGCCTACATTGTGTTTACTGTGGCAACCTTTGGTGGACTCTGAGTGTTATTTTTCAAAGAACAGACTAATAGGGTGCAACATAAACACTCTCTCACTCGCACACACCTCTCATTACAGCATTATCCCAGTGGGTTGTTGTCCTGTTTATAGGCATCAGAGTTTGATGAAAGAGCATTTCTGTGCCTCGTTGATTTCTCATAATGAGTTCACCTGTGGAGCTGATTTGTCATTTTCCCCCCATTTTCGTCCTTCCTTTTCCTTCAATCTCTCACAGCTACAAAACAACGTTCATGCTCATCCGTCTGGCCCTTGTTTCTTTCCTTCTGTCGGAGACGCGGGACTGATTCTTTGATCCGTTCTTCGGCTGAGGCTGGACACTCAATCTTCCTGAGTGTTTGTGTCTCGCTGCGGATTGGGCTCATGTGTCTGGATGTGTAAAATGAGCTCGAATGGCTTTTGTATCGCCTCTCCGAAACCCTTATCTGATTCTACTGAAGGGAGAACAAAGACAACACACACACACACACTTTCTCCGTTTCCTATCGCAGCCATCTCCTGTTTCTATCAGCAACTAACACAGAGAACATTTGATACAACTACCATCTTGCAAACTAAACAAGTAACTATACACTCAACCAACACTCAATATTTTCCCCACCACAGCAGGGTCGCGCTGTACAGCCTTTGGCGTTACATTGAAATATGTATACGTTTTCTGGCCATATCAATATTTATGCATTTAAATGCATAAATTCAATTCAGAAAGTTTGTCCATCGTTTTCACCTCTATTGAATCAGACTAAATCAAGATCAAATAGAATAAAAAAAATTGAATTAAAAATAAGGCACGTTTTCCACACTGTTTGCTCCTACGATATTAAAGGAGCAGGAACGATATTAAACTTCATTGGGAACCAAACGGTTCAAGGTCCAAATTAGAGTTTCAGTGCAGCTTCAAAGGGCTTTAAACGATTTCAGACGATGAATAAGGGTCTTATCTGGCGAAACGGTTAGTCATTTAAAAAAAAATAAATAAAAAAAGTTTAAGTTTCATAAGCACAAATGCTCGCCTTGCTCTGTTCTGTGATGACAATTCGTGACTCTCCTGTTCAAACTCGTTCATCAAAATGAACAAATCTTTTTTCGAGTCATGACTCGAAGGGTCCTATAAGACCCTTATTCATCGTCTGGTGTCGTTTAAAGCCCTTTGAAGCTGCACTGAAACTCTCATTTGGACCTTGAACCGTTTGGTTCCCAATGAAGTCCATTATATGGAGAAAATCCTGTAATGTTTCATCAAAAAACCTTAATTACTTTTCGACTGAAGAAAGAAAGACATGGATATCTTGGATGACATGGAGGTGAGTAATTTATCAGCAAAAGTTTTTTTTTTTAAAAGTGAACTAC